>QEPC01002592.1:137535-158309 GCA_003113815.1 Sphenodon punctatus | reverse complement strand
TGAGCCAGCACCATGCCCCATTCCCACCTAGGGATCCCACTTTCTGCAAGCCAGTGACTTTCCTCAGAGCCAGAAACCACCACCATCACCCCGCTAGGACTATTTTCCACATTGGTAGTGAATGCAGGCAAAGATACAGATACAGATACAGATACAGATACAAATAAATGCAAATATTAAACCCACAAATACAAATACTTAACCCCATGCACAGCCCTAATTTTGACCTGCCTCTTTGTGAATGAAGATCATGGAAATTGGTTTTTTAAATGATTCATTTTCCATTGGGTATTTTTACATCATAGATTTCACTCTGGCTTCTGATGATCGTCACCAAGCTGTTAGGAATAGGGTGCCCACAAGCAGTTAAGTAACAACAGACAAAAATGAGAGGCAGACAGCTCCCCACCAACCACTTTAAAATAGTGGCAGCTCTGTGCACTTGCCCAGCTTTCAGGAAATTCAAATGCCAGTTAGATGAAGAGTTGATGAGCAGGGGTATTCCCCTCAGTTTCAGCCCCACTGTGACTCCTGCAGCAGTAGCCAATGCCATGCTGCCACTGCAGGGATTGACAGAGGGCAAAACTAACCTCCACACCCAACTTGGAGGAGAGAGCATGTCCCTTCTGTTCCTGCCTCTCTTTACACCCAAGCCCAGATAACCTATTGTTACAGTCCCTTTTCCCCCTTCTATTCCAGCGTCCTGATAGCACATCACTCAGACCCTAAATGCTCCAATGATTTTTTTTTTAATGATTCCTCTTTTGTTGTGATTTTCTAGCAGCTAGGATCAGAAGACCATGATAAGTCCTCCCCGGGGCCAGGCCTTAGTGTCTCTGCACCCTAATCACACCCAGATCTGACCCTAACCAAAACCAATTGACTAGTAGGAGCAAACTGGGAAGATGTCAAGCAGGATGCTGTTGGCTAGCTGGAAGGGTTATAAAAGCATGAGCACAGCTCAAAAGGAGGTAGATCACCAGGCAGGCTCCAGCAGAAGACGCTAGCTAGGAGCTCCTGTCAGTAGGAGAGCCTGGAAATCCCCCCAAGAAAACATCACCTTGTGGAAGATGTCCAGGAGGAACCATTGTTTTGGAATTCAAGGTTCATGAGAGTGAACACTGAATAAAAGAGTACCCAAGGAAATTTATGTTTGGACTGCTTATAAAGAGGTAGGAGGCTTGATCCTGTAGAAACGTACCTCCACCAGGTGCCCTCCTACACCATACCTTCAGATCACCATAAAAATCACCAAATCCTAATGAAGCTAGGTCCTCACGCCCTGTATGGGGCAAAGATCTGTGGACAATCCCTGTTAACAGGACTCAAAACATTCCAGAACAAATTTCTGTGGTCAATCTTAGGGATCCCCAGTAGTACGCAGGCTTATCTAGTCAGAACTGAAACAGGCGTTCTCCCCATAGAAATGAAGATCTGTTTAGCAACATTTTCCTACTGGTTGCGACTGTGCGGAATGTCTGATAATCATCTTCCTAAACTTTGCTGCTCTGAGCAATTGTATTTGAACTATGGCAATGTATGCAAAAGATATCTGTCTAAAATGTTGGGGAAAGCAGGATTTTTGCCCCCCTTTTTTACTGGGGTCCCAAGGAATAGAGCAAAATTTATGCTGAAAATCCAGTTCAGGGATATATATGCGCAAGCAGATCTAGGGGCCTTGCCCTCGCTTAAACTAGCCCCCTGATATCATAAGTTTAAGAATGTACATGGGCTGGAAAAATATCTTATTGTTGTTAATAATTTTACCATACGCAGAGCTTTGATGCTCTTGCGTTTCCAACTGATGCCTACAATGGTTACCAAGGGAAGGTTCAACCATGTGCCATATTAATTTAGGCTATGCCCATGGGGCTCTGAATAGATCGAGGACCTCCCTCATCACTTATTTACATGTTTGAATTCTGAGGGCGTTAGAGCCAAATTACTTGATCCGCTTCTCAAAGGGAAAGAACATTGGGACTTACATCACCAGATGGTTTTCTTGCTGGCAAGTAAACTTGATCTGACCACCCATAAGGTAGCTAATTTAGCCCATGCTTTGGCAGTTCAAAGACGCACGGTTACTACCAGCCTTATTGGTGCTTAGTAGGGGTGGGAATTCCAGTTCTCCCAGGATCCAATATTGCTGGTATTTGGGTGTATCGGCTTAATCTGATAAATCTGATATTTACCTGTACCGGCATACCGGATTTTTAACATTGGCCGCGGTACTGGATTTTTTACATTGCGGTCATTGAAGTCGATAGCTTCAATGTAAAAAATACGGTACCATGGCCAATGTTAAAAATCTGGTGTGCCGATACCAGTAAATCCAGTACCAGGGAAATCCGATACCGGTACATCCGATACCGGTACACAGATGCTGTCCCACCCCTAGTGCTTAGTAAAGAGTTTGCCAGTGCATATTCCAAATGTAACAGATTTCTATGGGCCACCTGAAGATTAAGATGCTTTAATTGATAAGTTTAATAGCTATATTTTATTACTTTTTTTCTTTTTCTTTTGACACTTGTTTTCTTGTTTTTGTATGTTTTGTATACATATTGATCTCACAACCTTTGCTTACGACAGCTTATTAAATCATAATGAAATGCTGTTATGAATCTCTGCTGATTTTTTTAAAAAATGATAATAAAATATTTAGTTCGAAATTATTTTATTTTATTATTTTTAAAATGCCTATAAAATGAGTTGGGTAAAACAACTGCAACTTTTAACTGCCTCAAAATAATAATATGGTTAAGTATTCGAGTCTTTACCAAAAATAGTCTTTGGATGTTATAACTTATCAGAATAATTTGTTATGTTTGACTGTGACAACAAAAACATTTCCTGTATTCCATGAAACAGGATAAAATTTTATCTTCTAAGATAAAAATTTATCTGGTCTGTTTTACAAATGGTGTGTCAGTCTTTAATCACTATTCATTGCTCTCTACCTAATGTGGATGCATAACTTTTACCCCCACACACAAAACACCTGGTGAGGCAAAGTATCCCTTTTTAGTTGTAGAAATATGGGCACTGGAACTAGGATTCATTCTGTGAACCTCTTTTTTTTGGAAGATTAAAGTAATGGTGGCTGTCTCTGGCCACACAGATCACAGATGGTGGATGAATGGGCACCAAATTGAGCAGGTTTCTCACTTTAAATACCCGGGGGTAGTTGTCTCACGTTCTGTGACCTGACATGCCCACCTTTTGGCTGTCAAGGCAACCGCAAACATATCTAGCAAAGAATTACTTAGTTTCTATTTCTCCCATGGTGGAAGGCTACTTCCCCTAGTGCTGAAGATCTTCAGGGCTAAAGTTGTGCTCGAGATTTTATATGGAGCTCAGGTACGGGGCACATCCTTATATAATACACTGGAACCTCTCCAAAATAATTTCTTGAGAGCAGTCTTCACGGTGCCTTGTAATACCTCTATTGTACTCTTACAGGCTTAGTCAGGTCGTCTTCCCCTTGCTTCTGCAGTGAAACTGGCAGTTGTTAAATAATGGCTTTGCTTGACCTTTGCACACATCCCACCCACATCTTTTTGTGCTTTGGCGTTGGAACTGGCACCTATGGGAACTTGGCTCAAGGGGGTGAGGGCCATTTTACATTCTTAGAGTTTCGCCCCTGAGGCCTTATTCCCTTTAGGGTATTCAGCTGCGAGCATTATGGTACAAAGGCGGCTGTCAGATCAGTCCAAGCAATGTTTGGTTGCTGCTGCTATAGCTGCACAAAAGATTGCTCCAGCCTATGGCTCTCTAAATCCTGGCATTCAGTTCCCACCCTATTTGGCTGATTTATATGTATATAAATTTAGGAGGGAATTTACGTTGGGACGTTTCCAACAGATTCCTTCTCCTGTTACTGTAGGGAGGAAGTTGGGTACCCCAGTACAGCTGAGAGCATGTAAATGCTCTTCTCAGGGCAGGATTGAAACAATTGATCACATAATTTTTGAATGCAGCTGGTATGACCGCTTCCGTCAGACATATCTGAGTTCTACTCTGTCATTGGGGGATAAATCGAAAAGTCAGCTTTTGGTAATTTTGTTCCAATGTCATGATCGGGTTATTACTTTGTGCGTGGTGAAATTTCTGGCAGCGGCCATGGAGGAGCGCAAGTTGCATGTGTGATTTTTCAGTGGGTTCTATTTTTATTAGCGATGTTTTGGGTTTTTTTAATCTTTTAATTATTTTTGTTTGAGATTATTTTATAGATTTGATATATTTAGTTTGATTGATTTTGTAATGGCTTTTTTGCTATCCAATAAACTTACGTATGAATGTGAACCTCTTCTCTGCTGGAAGTAGTTCAGATTGGTGTTGGCCAGTAGCAGCCAGGGAAATCTCAGTGGCCCCAGAAATGCATGTCCTTCTTACTGTGGTTGCAAAGATCCTTCTGACAGCACAACGAAGGGGGGATTTTCAAGTGGTTACCATTTGTAAGAGTTAAGACATCACAAGGCACCTGGTGGAAACCCACCGCATAGATTTGCCATGTGGTGCTTCCCACAGCTTTTCAAAAACGAACTGTTGTATTCCCTTAGGTTTCTCCCCTTACATGCAAAGACTTACTCAGAGCTCTCTAGGCCCAAACAGCAGGCTTCTTTATTTTGGAACCAGCATACAGCACACAAGGTAAACTGAAACTAAACTAGAACAATGAGGGTGGGGGGTGGATCGTCCTGCAGTATCTCCATCCCATAATACTGACTGCCTCGTTAACTCTATCCTTGCCACATTACTACATAAACAAACAAATAAATACAGGATACATTAAGGGGAACTAACAGCGGATCCTCAAAAAGCACCTGGAGAATAAAAAATAAATAAATCTTCAGGTACTTTCTGAATGTAATGAAGGAGGAGGTGAGATGAACTTTAGAGGGTGTGAGTTGCAGACTGAGGGACTCACCACAGCAAAGTCCCAAAAGCTTTCAGTATCCCCAAGCAACAGGGGATTTCTGAGCATAGATAACCACCTGGGCATGGTTCCAGGAGCAGGTCTCTGATACAGCCAGGGCCTACACCAAGGGTGGGAAACCTCAGGCCTGGGGGCCAAATGTAGTCGGCAGCAAGTTTGTATGTGGTTCCTTTTCAGTTCCTGGATCTGGCCTCTGGATTCAGTTCCTACTCGCTAGCACTGAAAAACTGAGCTCAGGGGAAGGGAGCAGAGATGGGGGTGTGCACACAAGAAGAGGGGACAGATCCACGATTTCTTTAAACACGCCCATGCCCAACTTCTATGTGGCACTCAGAGCTTGTATTAATTTTCAAAGTCGCTCCCAGGAAGGAAAAGGTTCTCCAATCCTAACCTTTGCCATTCAGAACCTGGAAAACCAGTAATTCAGGGTACTTTCAGACGTTACGGGGCCCTTTGGCCCCGTACCGTAACGAACGTCTTCGTTCCCCGCCGGGGTCACCCCGGCACGGCCCAACAGACGTGCCGGGGGGATCCCGGCGGGGAAAGTGGGAGGAGCCGGGGCCGCGCGGCGCAACGTGCGGCCGCACGGCCCCGCCCCCTCCACGCACCCCGCCGCCCGCCCTCCGAGGAGACGGGCGGGCGGCGGGGCCAATGCGGCCGCCGCGTCTGGCCGATCGTGCCACGGCCCGGGATCCCGCCGGGGATCCCGGCCCGTGGCACGCGACCAGACGTTACTTTTTGTTCGCCACGGCCCGCGGTCCATTTGACCACGCTTCCCGGGACCTTCCCCCGGCTAGCCCGGGAAGCGTGGTTCAAATTGACCCCGTCTGCAGATTCAGCGTGGCCAACATCTGGCGCACGCTGTGCAGACGTGCAGGGGCCTTTCGCCCCGCTGCGGGGTTCACCGTGGTTCAGTGTGGTTCAGCGTGATCTCGTCACGTCTGAAATCACCCTCAGTCTTAAATCTAATCCACCACTCTACAGGCAGTCTATGTTCTCCTGATGTAAAAGCACCCTACAAAGCAACTGCACAAATCATTCAGAATGGCAGGGCTTGGAGATGATGATGTTAAAACCTCAGCACTTCTCTGTAGCCTGAGGGGTTGCTCATTAAGGAAAACTGTGTGGTCTACTGGATAAGGAGCTAGAAAACCAAGGTTGTCTTCCCAGTTCTGTTACTGAACTGCTGTGTGACCTTAACCTCTGGTTCTCCTTTCACCCTTCTTCCTCCTCGTCTCCTGTGACCATACGCTCCTCAGGGCAAGGAGTGTGTATTATACAGCATGCTTGAAGAACACCTAGCATAATATGGCCCAAAAGCAGTTGGAGAATGGTAAACCTCTTTCCTGTGGGCCAAATCAAGTCCATGGCTGTTTATTTGGCCCCTTTCTTACTTCACAGATTTGGCCCACGGATCCAGTCCCTACCCTCCAGCACTGAAAAAGTGAGCTCAACGGAAGTGATGGGAGGAGAAAGCATGTCCTCAAGGGGTAGAGGATGGATCCATCCATATCATGAATCCATGCTCTTGGCACTTCATTCCTCCTACCTCCCAAGCACACTCCTTAAGTAAGTACCCCTTGCCTCTTATCCAGTCCGCAGGCCTTGCACGTGGTCTGCAGGAGGGAAAAAGTTCACCACTTGAGCCTGAAAGGATTCTGCAACAGAAAAATAATAATAAAGTCAGAATGAGTAGAGTTACACAACTAGACTACATATATTTAAGTGTTTCAGTATTCAAAATAAAAAATAGCAATTCTCTGTAAAGTCTTCCTGAGGAACAAGACAGCCATGGAGAAAAACCCATGTCAACATAAAACCAAAATAGCTAAAGGTCTGATCAAAGAACAAGACTACTACATTCCTGATCTCCAAAAAGGCCCATTTCTAAACTAATGCTTCTCTCCCCCATCTGTCCGTGAGTTTTCTATACTGCCCTCCACCACAGCATTCCCAGCATTGATCAGATAGGTCTGATCTGTCTGACAGGATCCATATCCATCGCTCTTCACCATTGCAAGGTTCCACAAGCCTCTTTTTCTTTTTTAAACAAAACAAGGTCAGGTAGGCTGGGTAAATATAGTCTGAGCTCACAGTATGCTATAAAAATGAATGCCCAGAGAAGCAGCTGTTAACAAGGAGGATCATGTGATCTCCCAGCTCTCCGTGGCACATCAACATGGAATCCATAGACACAAACGACTATTTGAGAACATCCAACTCAACACAGTGTTCACTAAAATGCTATCATACTTCTAAAAAGGGGGTTAGGCACTGTGCTTCAAATGTTGACTACCAATGAACATTTTAGGACACAATGTCGGGGGTGGGAGGGAAGCCACGCCCTAGCGCAGCGGGGAAGGGAGCCCAGATGGGGTAGAACCTTAGGATTGGTGGCGTAGGGTACGGACAACTCACAGCACTGCTGGCAAGGTTCTCTGGGGGAATAAGATGCCCGTCAAGATAGTATTTGGGCCAACAGATCCCACAAGGGATTAGGCCCCTATCATCATAGGGCGCAGAGCAGATAACACTGGAGTGCCCTGTCCCACCGTTCAACCACGCAGCTAGCACAAGCCACACCACAAGGGAAAGAGAGGTTCGTGCCCACAGTGAGGTCTCGAGGGAAGGGGGACCTTGGACCACAGGGCAAGGAAAGGGGGGACCACTCACGCTGACGGGGGGAAGGGCAGGACCCCGGAGGGGGACGGGCAACAAGCACACGCCCAGACACGCTCTCTGTCTCTCGCTTGCACACACTCTCAGGAAAACAAAAGGGGAACAGGCACTCGCTACACCACAAAGGTCACAGCACTCCACACGTCACTCGAGGGAAGAGGCGCTGGGATCGGTGCAGCGGTGGAGACCCTGTCCCTGCATTACGCAGGGTCGGGGAGGCGCTTCCTGGTTCCTGCGGGCGTTGTGCTGCTGGGGGGGATTTCCTTGCCTCTGAGGTAACTGCGGGCTCGGTTGTTGCGCTAATGGGAATGGGGAGGGCTTCCAGGGCTGCGGTCCTGGGGTGAGCCTCAGCTGATCACTGTCTGGGTCTCGGCAGGGCCCAGGAAACTGCCCTTCTAACATACAATGGCATTATAGCTTTAGGGTTAAATAATATTATCTAAAACAAAAAACCTAAAGGTTTTTTAAAAACGTTAAAGGAACAACCTTTTCCAACACAAAAAAATTCCCTTTTCAAAACTATTTCACAAAATAAATTTGTCCGTAACTCCAAAAAACATGAAAATTAATTAAAATTTCAATTAATTTTTTTTAACAATGTACAACAAAAATTAAACCAAAAAGCATGGGAATTATTTCCAGAATTTCTATCTATATTCCATAATTTACCATCAACATTCAGGCAAGATATGTACTTAATTTATTACCATACATACTTACTCTTCTTAACTAAACTATCACATTATTTCTTTCCAGAACATTTATTTATTTTCATAAGTCGCCTACAAAAAAAATTTCAAAGTTCCTTAACCCTGTCCTTTTGCATAGAATTGCTTTGTATACAACCAATTGTATGACGTTATCTACACTCACATTGTGAACATTTCATTATATAAACTGTATATCATTTCTATATTTGAAGGACAGAGTTAAGGCACTTTGAAAAAAATTTCTTACGCAACTTATGATAATAAACAAAATGTCCTGGAAAGAAATAATGCAATAGCTTAGTTAGTAGTAAATAGTAAGCCGCCCCAAGATGCCGTAGGCATGAGGGGGGCAGCTAATAAATATAAAGAAATAAAATAAAGAAATAAATAAGAAGAGTAAGTATGTAGGGTAATAAATTAAGTACATATCTTCCCTGAATGTTGATGGTAAATTATGGAATATAGATAGAAAATCTGGAAACAATTTCCATGCTTTTCGGCATTTAATTTTTTGATGGTAAATTATGGAATCTAGATAGAAAATCTGGAGATAATTTTCTTGGGTTTTAGTGTTTAATTTTTGTTGTAATGTATGTGCTAAATGTTTTTTTAATTGGAATTTTAATGAATTTTCATGTGTTTTTTAGAGTTTAAGTTAGGGGGAAATGTATTTTGTGAAATGGTTTTGAAAAGGAAAGTTTTTTGTGTTGGAAATGGTTGTGCCTTTAACATTTTTTTAAACCTCTAGGTTTTTTGTTTTAGATAATTTTTTCGCTTTTTTGTGGGGTTCATGGATCTGGGCCCTGGATTCAGTTTCTTCCCCCATTCCCAAGTACTGAAAAACCAATGCCATAGTAAGGGAGCAGAGATGACGGCATGTCATGCACAGAATGTTTGGGAATGGGTTAGGACCCAGGTTAGGCATCAGGAAGTTGTGGGGGGCAGTCACGAGGAGGGATGGGGGGCAGGTTAGGGATTGGGAAGTTAGGTGGGGTCATGTGGAGGGGCAAGATAGGGGTTAGGAAGTTGTGGGGGGGGTCACAGTTTGGGGGTGGGAAGCAGACCAGGGAGTTGGGGGTGCAGCAGAGGCTGGGATGAGGCTGCAGTGCTGCGATTGCAGCAGCTGCCGGAGGGTAGCTGTCAAGAAATAATGGGGATGGGGGAGCAGCCCCAGCTGACTCCACTGCTGCCCCCACTCCCCACAAAAGGGGGGTGACATGTAGAAGCAGTTTGGGGCTGGGAAAGCTGGGAGGGGTGATGGGTTGGAGCCTCTCACCTGCCGGGCTGTGAGCAGGGGGGGTTGGTGCCTTGTGCAGGTGGCAGTCATTGTCTTCTCTCCTAAGGCTCATACTGCTGCAGGGTCTTGCTAGTCCCACCGTCACTGCCAACCTCAAGTCCCATCACTGTTCCACTGGGGGTGTTTGTTGCTGGGGCGGCTCGTGAGAGGAGCGGGGAGTGGGTGTGCAGGGGTTGGGTTAGGGGTTGGGAAGTTGTGGGGGTGGTCATGATGAGGGTCAGGGTGAAGGGGCTGGGTTAGGGGTTGGTAAATTGTGGGGGAGTCATGTGGAGGGGTGGAGGTGCAAACAGAGTGCTGGGGAGGGGGACAGTATGGTGGGTGGGAAGCAAACTGGGGGTTTGGGTGGTGCAGCAGACCTGCAGCAGAGACTGGGATGACATGGCGGTGCCATGGCTGCAGCAATAGAGGGGGCTGGCTGGCTCTCAGGAGCCCGAACAGAGGCTAGTGGCAGCGGCGGCACCGTGGGGCACCGGCAGAGCTTAGGAACAGCAGCAGAGGAGTGGGAGGGAGGGGGGGCAGGTCCCTTCCCCCTTCCTTCTCCTCATTCACCAACAGTACTGAAACCCACCGCCGGGCTTGCCCCTGTGCCCAGAATCATGGGTACTGCACATGCGTGAGCCAGCAGAATGGTTTTTTTAATCTTTAATATCTGGGGTTTGGCTGCATGAAACACTCTCAGAGTCCAGTAGCACTTGATGTCAATCTCAGACTACAAGGCTGTGAAGTCTGGAGGCTCAACTCATCGGGGGCGAGGAGATATCCATGGTTCAAAATTGTTGGGATGCTGTACATTTTGACCACCAGCAATTAACTTTTAAACAGAGATAAATTTTGATTTTGTGGCTGGATCTTCTTCAAACGTTGTATGTATGATGCTCCCCACAAATATAAGCTATGGATAAATTTTCAGAAGTGTAGGTCAAGTGGTTTCCTCAATATCATGGCTTTAGCCATTATGTTTATAATGGAGAGCAGTTGTGTCTTTAAATTCCTTACAGCTACTGCTGTAAGGAAATTCCTCTAAAACAACCTACATTAAGAAAATTTTCATATTCTCTGGCTAAGCATTCAGTTTAAAGTTGCTGAAAATAACAAAGGCTCTATCCCTTATATGTAAAATTATTTCAATAGCACTTTTGTGATAATTTGATAGTGAGCTCCCAAGGTTTTCAAAAGGCTCTACTTGGAGTACAACAAAAGATTCCATAGTTATCAGGGGGTGGGGGGACAGTTCATGGTCCATCCCTTCATATCTGGAATGGTTTAATGATATCTCTGTCATTTCTGTCCTACATCTTTTTAAAATTTGCTGTCTAACTTCCACTTTTTAAGTCTAAGGACAAACATTCCTGGGGGGTGGGGGTGAGAGAATTCAAAGAAGTTTTGTATGAATGTTTTGTTCTGCTTCTTGATGCTTATTTACATCTGCTCAACATGTCAACTATTGAGATTCACCCATCACTATTTTCTATTTTCCTCCCCACCCCTGCAACTCGATGGACTATTGTTTCAACTGGATTCTGAATTAAACAGGCCCAAGCCATAATTCTAACATTTAAAGAGCAAGTCATTTATCTAATTACATGGCTTTGTCTCTCTTCACAAGCCAGCCTTGAAAATTGAAAAGATCCATAGCAGATGTAATTTAATTTTTCTCTCTTTCATTTGCACTTTTAAATATTAGTCCTTGTTCAGAATTTATAGAATGTAGGAGCTCTGCAGTAACAAAAAAAAACATGGCTGCAATCGTTAAGCCACTTACTCTAGTGGAGTCAACCTGAAAACTTGACACTTCAGTGGGGCTTCTCTGGAGTAAGAGGCTTGAGGATTGCCGACCTTGAGGCTAACACAATAGTTCCCACTTATAGTCTGTTGTTTGTGGGGGTTGTTTGATTTTATTTTATTTTCATTAAAAAAAAAAAAAAGACTGCTGTCTCTCATTTGCCCACTGTGACTCACCACACATTTGCTTTTAAGAAAATGTCTCAAAAACATTGTAGAACAAGAAAGTAAGATTAACTATGGGTAATTTCAGACATGACGGGCTTTTTGGCCCACCACACTGAACCCTGGACCAGGATCCGTCTCGAATCCCGGACTGTGATCAGACCAGCCGTCCATCAGACGTGCCGGCCTGATCACAGAAGGGTATCTCAGAGGGGGCAGGGCTGCGCAGCACGATGTGCGGCCGCTCAGCCCCCCCCAATGCATCCTTGGCCCCCGCCTTCAGGGAGATAGGCGGGCGCAGCAGCCAACGAGGCCGCTGCTCCTGATCTCGCCCCGTAGTTGAGACCTGATTCCAGTATGGGGCTGGCAAACAGGTACTTTTCAAGGTTGTTGGGTTTTTTCCAGGTGGCATTTAAATTAGGTGGGAAGCTCATTTTGCTGGTGTTGGAAAGCAAATCAAAGTGTGTTCATTCTTTTCCCCCTTTTGTTTTGCCTTTTAAAAAAATTACTGAAGTTAGTGCTGCTAACATTAGCCTGTGTATCAATCCTGCAGTTTATAGACCTCTGTGCATCCACAAAACTGAAATAACACAAATAGCAAGAGAGGAACTGGCTCCACAAGAGGGCTGAAATGGTTAGTTAGTACCAATACCAAATTCAAAAAATTCAGGCCCAATCCAAAGTCCGTGAAGTGGGAATACACATTGTGCATTGGGTGCACAAACGCCACACCTGCACACCTGCCATGTGCAAAATGGGCACACACTGTACACTGCAGTGCACACACCATGTGTTTGCACTGAACACACACACTGCTTGTGTTAGTGCAGCATGCATGGTACATGCACACAGACCTTGGACCAGGGCCTCCGTGTATTTATTTTAGTGAAGCAGATACAAAATGGTTTTCATGTCCCACTTTTAGTTCTGAATCTTTCTTGTGGGTAGGGATGTGCGAACAGAACCGAGTTCGGAAATTCAGTTCGGTTTGGTTCGAAAATCAAGTTCGGTTTGAAAGTTCGGTTCGGTCGACCGAACTATCCGAGTTCAGTCAAATTCCAAACTTCCAAACCGAGTTCGTACATTCAAAACCAGGGGTTTTTGGCCTTCCAAACTGGTTCAGATTCAACTGAACAGTTCGGTCGAATTCCAGTTCGGTTCGAAAGCTCGGTTTGGTCAACCGAACTATTTGAGTTCGGTCCGAACTATTTGAGTTCGGTACGAACTCTGAACTTCCAAACCATGTTCGCACATCCCTACTTGTGGGACTTCTTGTTTGATATTTCACTTTAGTACTGGTACTTTGTTTACTTAAGTACACCACATAAGTGAGCAAAATGCCAATCACAAAAATACTAGGGATGGGCGAACGCGGTTCGGAAGTTCGGTGTTCAGCCCGAACTCGGCCTGTTCGGACTACCGAACACGAACACGAACGCGAACATACCAAACAGAACATAACACCGAACAGCAAAATGGCCAAACAGTTCGGTCAGCTCGGATCGCGTTCGGGTGAGTTCGGGTGGCAAAAAAAGGTTCACTGTAAGTCAAACATGACAGGGAGGGGTAGTACTAGTCACTGAGGAGCAGACTTCCAGGCACCTGGGGTGGAGAGGCTTGCAAGAAATGAAACTATCTGCCTCCCCCCTTCCCAACACCTTCTGAGCTAGTCACTGTTCCTGAACAGCAGGCGTTGAGTAGGATTATTAGATTGCTTTAAGTTTCATTTCAGTTTTGTACTGAAATGAAACTTAAACCTTAAACTGAAACCTTGTATTGTTTGTGATTCCCCCCCATCCCATATATATATAGAGAGAGAGAGAGGGGGGGGGAACAGTAGACAGTTGTAGGAGTTAGCTTAGTGATATAGTGTTAGTGATTTAGTTTTAGTGTTTGTAGGAGTAGGCCTGTATACTTATTAGATAATCCATTTAGTTCATAGCATTTAGAACAGTTAATAGCAGTTAGATTTAGTGTAGATAGATATATATAATATTAGATTAAAAAATTAAATAAAAAAACCCATATAAAAACAAAAAAACAAATAAAAAAAACGTATAAAACCAAATAAAAAAACAAAAAACAATATAAAAAACAACAAAAACACCCATATAACAAAACATTTCCCGAACAGCCAAACCCGAACCGAACGGCCGAACCGAACGACCGAATCCGAACCCAGCGAACTTACCGAACTGCCGAACCGAACGGACGAACTGAACGCAGCCGAACCAAATGGACGAACCAAACAGACGAACCAAACGCAACTGAACCGAACGGATGAACCCGAACCGCGATCTGTTCACCCATCCCTAAAAATTACCAAAGTACTGAAACAAAGTAACCGAATAAGCAACATTACAAATTCTGCAGTGGCGACAAAGACAAATTCAGATATTGGTTCATAGAGACAAATAGGGGAATATGAAATGTCATATTAGTTTCAGCCCTATACCATACCTCACCCTGATTGTGCTGCCTCAAGTATGTCGAGAGAGAAGGGCTAATTCCAGGCTTTGTGCATTTGGGGTCGTTGGCACTGAGCTTGAGGTGTCAAACAGGCCAAGTCTGGATTGTATTTTAGGATGTGAACACAAGCCTGTAAATGGTCCAGAACCAACAATTCATTTCACACAGGTCACCGAGCAGCTGTGGAATGCTGGTAATGCTCTACCAGTAGTGACCTCTTTGTTCAGATTAGAATCACAGACATGTATTCCACTACTAGTTAATGACATACACAATCCCAAATGTCTGCCCAGTTCCATTGATTTTATAGTGCATAGCATCATTCCTAGTAAGTGCTGGATGAAACATGACTCTTCAAAACTTGGCAAGTGTCTTGTTCAAAGTCAAATGCCAACATATTTTTGTCTTGGTTTTTATACCATGCCTATCGCTATTCTATCCTATACAGAGAACAACAAATATAAGAATGAATGCTATTAGTCACTTCCACATTAAAAAGTCATCATCATCAGGACAGATGGATTGCAAGTTCTGATAGTCACAACATTTACATTTTCAGCTCAGTGTGCATATGCAGTAAGACATCTTAGAAGATGTTGGGTTTTGTGTGGGTGCTAAATTACCATGATGAGAGCAACCTCTGTCACCAGTCCTCTGATATTTTTTCTCCCAATATCTTTCTGATATTTTTTGCTCGAGGTGGGCAAAATGAAATGAAATGAAAAAAATAACTATCGTTTTTATTATTTCTATATAAAGATGTAGACGAAACAGTTCAGATGAAATCTTTTATTGGACCAACTTCTATTGATGAGAGTACACAAGCTTTTGGGGCACATGGGGCCTTTCCTCAGGCATGAAAAAAGCAGTTCTCTTTTGACTATAGTTATGACTTCTTTCATGCCAGAGGAAGGGTCCTGCATGGCCCAAAAGCTTGCATGCTCTCACCAACAGAGGTTGGTTCAATAGAAGATCTCATCTGAACTATTCTGTCTCTATCTCTTACATTTGGGACCAATAGAGCAACTACAGTACATTCTCATTCTAATCTAGATTGTATACCAAGGGCACACAGAAGTACAGTAAAGCCTCAGTTATGTGTTGTGTGATGGAGCATGACCATAAATTGATGCAGGGTGCATTCCTTGATGACTAGCTGCTGCATGTGGTCCTTTTAACTAGCTGGCCAGCTGGAAGATGGTAGGGAGTGGCTTCAAGCCACCTGTTGGGAGGGATTTCTAATGCTGGAGAGAGAAGAGTTACTGAACTCCCTGAAGACAGGCTGAGGAAGCCTGACTGAAAAAAGCAGAGGAAAAGCACCAAAAAAAAGCTCTAAGGGCTGAACAGGACTAGGATAGTGCTAAGGAACAGGAACATTTAATTACAGTTTAGGATTACGAATGAAATAAGATTTTGCCAAAATGGGAAATCTTGTCGAAATCATGGTTCTCAATACTATTTTAGTCAAATCAAGAACTTCTCAGTACTCAACAATGTTTTGATCAAGATTTTGACTCTCGATTTGCCAATAATTTGCTTGATCCCATTTACTGACTTTCTGCTTACCATTTACCACGTACCATTTATTTATCACTTACCACATTGCCAAGGATACCATTTTACTTCCAGGTTCGTTGTTTCCACATTTCTGAGTCAAGCCACTGTGCAAATTGCCCACCACTTCACCTCCCCCCAGTGCCCCTTAACCTCCACACCGGTGCCTCCAATCAGAATTGTTGTTCTAAGTTGCTTCCTTTCGCTTTGACCAATCTTCAACTGCATTGGTGAAAGCAAAGGGAACAACAAGGAACAACAATTCTGATTGGAGGCACCGGTGTGGAGGTTAAGGGACACTGTGGGGAGGTGAAGTGGTGGGCAATTCACACAGTGATTGGCTTAGAAATGCGGAAACAACAAACCCAGGAGTAAACAATACCTTCGGCAATGCGGTAAGCAATAAATTAATGGTACGTACACAGCACACAGTAACTGGAAAGTGGGTGTCTATCTGTGGGAACACCTCACCCTCGTATTCTCGCTCGACCCCTGCGGTCCTCTGGGGGCGCCATGTAAGAGGTCCCCCAGGTTTCCCGTGGGGCCACATTTGAAAGGGCGTTCTCGGTGGTGGCATCGCGACTCTGGAACTCCCTTCCATTGGAGATCAGACTCTCCCAGGACCTCCCCATGCTTCGCAGACAGTGTAAGACCTGGCTTTTTCAACAGGCATTCTGTGAGGGGTATTGGGGGAGGGAAGTGTATGGGAGGGATTAAGTTGATTTTACTTTGAGCTTTAGTGTTGTTGTTGGTTTTATTTGTGTATTTTGTATATTGTATTTGTTTATTGTTGGTTGTACACCGCCATGAGTCGCTGTACAGAGAGTAGGGTGGTATAAACACATTGAAAAATAAATAAATAAATAAATCAGGATGGTATTTCTCAGTATTGTGAGAATCAAGAAATTGCATCAGTAGCAGAAAATGATTTGGGGGGGTGGGGGAGAGCAATCCCAGTTCCTGATATGGTGAAATTTCTCACAAGTAAAAAATGTTACCGCTCATCCAGCCCTATTTAGTATAATGAATACCCATTTGGGACTAATAAAGTAGCCCCAGGAACAAAGTATTACAGGGTGAGTCAGTTGCCTAAAGTAAGTGACATGGCAAGAGTCCTAGCCAGCCACCCCATTATAGGCACTCTCTCAAAAATATGGAGGTGGAGTAAAAGGGCCAATGGTTTTTCATGATTTGGTTTTAAAGCCTGCATTGGGAGAGAATAGAACACAGCTGTCTCATGAATTACTGCACAGAAAACCTCATTATTTTGAAGCAGTTAAGGCTGCTACACAAATAACTTATGTGACAAAAAAAAAGTCACAAGAAGATAGAAACTGAAAAGGTAAGGAATATAGCGCACCATCTTTCCCCCTGCCTACTCTTAGCACTTCCAAATACCACAGGATACACAGCACACCCATCCTCGGCTGTGACTATAAGTCTAAATTAAATCTTCCCAAGGCCATGGTTTTCATTTCAGACTTAGCTCTAAGTTAGCTGTCTGGTTAAGGGTAAAAGACTGAGAGGTATTTCTGATCCAAGTTGGTGGGGAAAAAAGGTCTGGAGAGAGGAGCAGGGAAAGTTTCAAAGGATATATTAATGAAAGAACTATGCAGAAGAAGAAAGATTGAGATGCAAGTACAAATGAAGCTTAAATACAGTCAATAAAGAAGAGGTTGGGGGTACAAAGGGAGAAATCAGTAAAGGAACTCAAGGGGATGAGTGGCATGGTTAAATTTCACCTGTCAGATCTGAGAACTAATGTGTATGATTGTCTTTACTCATGGGGGTGAGGAATTGATATAGTGAGAAAAGTCTTTAGAAAACTGTGAGTGTTCATGCTAACCCCTTCCACTCACCTTCCCTCCTACCCCTCTTTGGCACAGGAGAAGTTTGGCAGCTGGATGGCCAAACAAACCAAAAGTCAAAGAAAGAACAATTCCATTCAGATGACCCCATGGACATGGTCTTTGTGCTTCTGCATCTACACACTTGAATTATCACCCATATCACTGATGGAATTTGGGGTTTTCTTAAGGTTCATCACCACAGGCCTATTCGAGGGGATGCTTGCCAAATATATCCTGGACTCACATGGAAAATACACAGAACTCATTGGACTTCGCTTCAGTAGAAATCCCTATTTTAACTTGTATTACTACACCCATAGATACATAAACCCGTGTGTGTTATTATTATGCAGGTTTATAGCATAAGCTAAATTAAGTGTGCAGTGCAAGTGAATACTGCTTTCTGAATCCTATTAATTTATGCTGTGTTCCGAGTCAAGCTGAAGCACTACTCTTAAAATATACCTTCTGTACAATGAACGATTCCCTGGTAAACTCAGAGATCATCTTTCAGTTGCTCACTCCCATTTATCATCTGTTTCCAGCCTGCACATTTATTTTAAATAGGGATTTTAGTTACATCTGGTGGTAATAAGAAAAAATTCACCTTTGCGGAAAAATCTTAATGATAACAAGCACGTCTGCATAAATCATCCTGACAACTAGCAAACTTCCGCAGATGAACCAGCATTCAAACATGATGTAGATTAGAATGTTGGTGGCACTTAGCACCTTCCAAGATACATTGTTTCCAGGAGAGGTGGATGGCAAAAATCCTTCAAAACTTATAATATTTATGCATTTCAAACTTGTTGAAACTTTATAGTTTCAAAATTTATTTAAGACACATTGTGAAGGATTCGAAGACATGAGAAAAACTCAGCAGTTCTGCTCTGTGAAGTTTTCAGTATAAATAAGCTTTGGTTTTCGTTCACCTGGGAATGCAGCCTATACGTTTTAATGGTGGAGAGTCCTCCACCATTAAAGTCAATGGGAGTTTTGTCACTGACATTAATGACCAAATGACAGAGGTCTGAGCCCTGAGAATCCTATTTGATACTTCCCTGCTCTAACCTTGCCCCTCTCGCTTCCATTCAACGCTCCACTGCCAAGATCATCCACCTAGTCCAACTCTTTGACCATGGCCCTTTTCAAACAGGCGTGGGAGCGTGGGGGGGAGTGTGGGTGGCACGGTAGGTGGGCAGTGTATGGGAGTGCGTTCCCAAGGACCCCCCCACCTCCTATCCCCACGCACAGAGGCACCTCCATTTTCCCCAGTGCCTCCGTGCATGGGTGATGGGTGTTACACAGGAGTGCACACACAACCCCAAACACCAGCCGCAGCATTCCTGCATACGCCCACCCATCCCACCACACCCACCATAGCATTCAAATGGGCACCACCCCCTGCACATGTGGGTGAGGAGGGGCGTCCATCTGAAAAGGACCCATGTTCAGCCCCCCTTCTCTGCCTCCACTTCAGCACCTCGTACCTTCAGCACAAGCTCATTGTCACCTTCAAGACTCTTCATGGCCTCACTCCCCCCGTATCTCTCTGCACTCATTTCCCAAAACATTCCCACCAAGAAGCTTCCCTCCTTCTCTGCCACCACCCTAGCTCCTCAAAATGTATTTGTCCCTCGCTGCCCCCATGCCTGGAACTCCCTTCTCTGAATGCTTTCATTCTGCTTCTTCCCTCCTTTTCTTCAAAATTCCTCCTGAAAACCTACCTCTTCCATCAGGCTTTCCCCAGCTTCTCCTCCCCACAGGCATGTCATTGGCCATTTTTAAACGGGCAGGGAGGGCCGAGTCCATGTGCACTCAGTGGAGTGCACATGCACTTCCAGTGCGTGGGGGAGGGTTTAAACCGTGGCAGATGGGTGCACACTCACAGTGTGCACACACATCCACCTGCCAGCCACCTATGCCCCTGCATGGTGGAACCCGGGATTTCCCAGGTTGCTCTGTACGGGGAGATGGGTGGAGGTGCATGGTTGCGGGAGCACATGCCCAACCACACCCACTTTTACATGGGTGCTACCAGACGTGTCCACTGGGTGGACTGCATGGTAACATCTGGCCTCTGTCTTTATTTTTAATGAATTTTAATTATTTATATCTTATATTGTTTTATTACTTGTATTTTTATTTGTTGTACACTGCCCCGAACTGCCATGTGGGGGGGGGGGGGCAGATTAGAAGTACTGGCTAAATAAATAAATAAATAAACGGCCATTAATATCGCCTCTTCCATCCTTCACTCAGAGTTCTTCTCTTCCCTGTGTAACTAAGTTAAGCACATGCGCCTATGACTTCTCAACTTCATGAATGCATCCCTCTCTCTCCCTAGAAACTTACTGTTTTCAAAAATGGAAAAAGCTGAGATTCTCATGAAACCAGGAGCTGGAGATTTAAAACACATCCAAAGTTATGAGACTCCTAGAAAATCCACAAAGGTTAGCACCACTGTTCCCATTTTTCACCATAGTATCCGAGTGCCTCCCATGGGGAATCATACACAGAACAGTATGAAGGGTAGGGGAGATGGAGAAATGTCCTGTTAAGTAAGAAGACTGCTTACAACAAATGGGAAAGTAAACCGTGATGGAGAAGTGTTCCACTCCTGCTGGTCCTTCTGCTACCACGGCCCTTTTTGTGGCCTTGCCTTCTGCACTGACTATGCTAGGAGCAACCCTACTGGGGGAAAGAAACTGGGAAGAGATATGTAAATAGCTCTATAGGCAAAAAAAAGAGTCAGTGTAGCCTAATGGATAAAGTGCTGGACTGAGACCAGGATTCAAATCTCATCTTAGGCTGCATTCCCATCTGCGGCGGCTGTGGTGGCAGATGGAGAGGCGAGGGAAGATGCAGCAGCACGGAGTACCCGGCTGACAGGAAAAGAGTTGGTGCGAATGGGGATCTGCTGCGGCTTCTCTCGCACATGTCAGGGTGCAAAATCCTTCTCTGACATGTGCGAGAGAAGCCACGGCAAATCCCCATTCACACCGGCTCTTTTCCTGTCAACTGGCTCCTCCGTGCTGCCACGTCTTCTCTCTCCCTTCCCTCTGCCGCCACTGCCGCCACAGATGGGAACGCAGCCTTAGACATGAACTCACGGGATGGACTTGGGCAAATCAATATCTTCCAGCCTCAATAAGAACATAAATAGTGCCATACTAGGTCAACCAATGGTCCATCAAACCCAGCATCCTATCTCTGACAGTACCCAATCTTGCTCGCTTGGGAAAAGTACCCAACAGGACCCCCCAGTGGGCAATCCATTCCCTGTTGTTCACTCCCAGCTCCCAAAAGTAAGAAGTTATGGCCCC
>QEPC01002592.1:100452-115144 GCA_003113815.1 Sphenodon punctatus | reverse complement strand
GTCTTGGAAAATTTCATCTTTGTCTCTTTCAGCAGGAAACACACCCTAGGTAGTTAACCCCGAGGACATGCTCCACCCCCCTTCTTGAAGTCCCAGTAAAACAGCCTCTATAAATCTCTAGTCTTTCAAATTAAACCAATTAGTCTGTTATCTCCTTTCTCCCACATCCTCTTACACTCACTAACCGGACCTGAGCAGAGAATGCTGAAGACTTGTCTGAAAGTCAAAAGTTGTGGGAACCATGAACATTCATATTCCCTGCTCTAAAAGTTGGATGGAATACCTCCCCCTGCTTCTCCTACAATTATGCTTATATGTAGGTATTAAGTAATAACACCAAGTGTTCATATAGCATTTCCCCACCACAAGGCATACTGCAAGTATACAGACTGCTATGTGCCAGATATCCAGGGTTTGCCAGGTGTCACAGAGTATTGTAATTAGTTCCTGGCTTTGTTTGTAATTTAAGTGTTTTAGTGACTATAGAGAGAGTTTAAAAATACATTGCTATTCTCCCCCTGCTGCAGACAGTCCTCCAGTTGGGTAGCTCCCCTTTGACCAGCAGGAGGCAGAAGAACATAGTAGACCTTTCGCGTATGCGGCTCCTGCGCTACCCAGCCTGTGATCACCAGTTCGTTCTTCTGCCGCAGACTGGCAGGAGCTTCTTGTTTGGGCTCTAACAAAAGAGAAAAAGATTCACAAGCCTTGAGAGAACAACAAAGGCAATACATTTTCAAGGTGGATACCTTGATTGATGGGGCCAAAAGGGGTTCCTCAGCCTCGGCAGTAGCTGTTGGCTGCGGCTCAAGCACCCTGGCCTACTCCCGTGCAGTAGCGTGGGAGCAAGGGGGAGCCCGGTGCGTGGAGAAGAGCAGACTCTTGCCTCCATCCAGAACAGCCTTCTGTGAAGGCAGTAAGGCTATTCAACCTGGCTGCCTTACCTCCCGTTGGGGAGTTTTTTTCCTGTGTGACTCCTGTTCTCTCCCTCACGGGGGCGGTGGGAGAGTAGGATGGATATGGAAGATGCCTCCAGTTCTGAAGTAAGCCATCGTCATATGGATACTGAAGAACACCACCCCCATCCCTCTCCTCCCCCGCCCCCACCCCGGTGGGTCGGGCACTGGGTGCGAGCTAATGCGGCTTCTCTCTTGTTCTCTGGCAGGCCCCAGCTCAGGGAGAACCACCAGCGGCCCCTGCGCTTGCCACCCCTGAGGGCATGAGCACCCAAACGGAGGCATTTAATGTTTTAAATTCTACCATGGGAAAGATTTTACAGTCTCTAAACCTACTCTGTGAGACACAGGGAAAAAAGAGGAAGGGGGCTCTGGGAAAGAAGTCCCCCCTCCCAAAAAAGAGGCAGCCAAAAAGAGCGGGGAAAACTCATCTCCAAGCAGGGGGAGCTGTTTCCAACCTTCTGAGATCCCCTCAGGCCTCGGCCTACAGCAGCTGTTCAGGTGATAGCGACAGGGATGCGGGGGCACCAGCCGAGGGCTATGTCTCCCAATTGGGCTCTGACGCAGAACAGGGGTTCCTTCGTTCTGACTTAGAAGAGGGGGAATGGCAGGAAGCCCCTCAGTCCAGCAGGGATCAGGATAGGCAGTTCCTTCGAAATTTCTAGGGATGGGCGAACGCGGTTCGGATGTTCGGAGTTCAGACCGAACTCAGTCTGTTCGGACATCCGAACCAAATGTCCGAACCGAACTCTCGAATGACCGAACAGTTTGGTTGTGTTCGGATGATTTTGGATGAGTTTGGGGGCAGGAAAAACGTCTTTTCAGGGCAAAAAAAATAATGAAGTTTCGGTTAAGTTTTGTTTTCGTTTCGGTTTTGATAGTGCTATTTTCGATAGTGCTAAACTTGGGTTTCAAACCGAACGACCGAACATCTGAACCGCATTCTGTTCGCCCATCCCTATAATAGTGCTATTTCCCCTATAATCCCTATAATAGTGCTATAATCCCTATAGTGCTATAGTTCCCTATAATCCCTATAATAGTGCTATCCCTATAATAGTGCTAAATAAATAGTGCTATTTTTGATAGTGCTAAACTCAAGTTTTGGACCGAACATCTGAACCTCATTCTGTTCGCCCATCCCTATAAATTTTAGGGAGGAATTGATGGCACAAGTGATCAAGACTCTCCACCTAGAAGAAAGGCCTAGCTAGCAAGGATCAATTCTCAGAGACTGAGGAGGAGGATGATCGCCTCCTTATTCCTTCGGTGCTGGGGAGAGATGTAGGGATCCCTTTGGACAGGGCCTTTGAGAAGCTGGTCCTGGCGGAGTGGAAAACACCAGCTAAAAGCTGTAGAATTAATAAGACCCAGGAAATGATTTCTAGAAAAAAGGAGGGATTATTTAAGGTGGATGCATCCGCTGCTTCCCTGGCAAGGCAGATGGTTTTCCCTTCTGAAGGGGATTGTTTTTCTAAGGATGCATCAGACAGGGCCATTGAGGGGGCCCTAAGGAAGGGTCTAGAGGCCTCTTCTAATTCCCTCCGTATTAATATCCTAGCTTCTTATCTGGCCAGAGTCAACATGGCATGGCTGCAGGACATGCAGGCAGTTAATATCTCGGAGTAGAGATCCAGGGTGCTCTCCTCTCAAGTTATGCTGGCCATTGCTCTGCTTGCAGACACCACTCAACAATTGCAAGTAGACCTGTAATTGCAAGTTGACCTGTAAATATCCATATGGTAGTAATAAAATTGTGATTTACATTTAGGAATCTTCTTATAATGTTTTCTCTTATGTGGATATATACTATTATGTGGCTACTTATAATGTTTATTAAAGGCTATATGACCATTTACTGGCTATTTACATTGGAGTAAATTTGCGTGTGTGTGTCTATGCTAACATGTATGCATATATACTAATGTGTAGAAGTGGGACTCTGGGCAAAATTTCAGTTTTGGTAACTTTCCGTTCTTATTCCGGTATCGGTTGTTTCAGATCTTTTGCACTGATTTTTGTTTCAGATTTTTAACATTGCAGTTTGCCCATTGAAGTCAATGGGGACAAACCACAATGTTAAAAATCCAAAACAAAAACTGATACCGGGGGGAAAATGAAATAATATGTATCTTTCCTTACCACTACGAGGCAAGTGAAACGATACCACTACAATTGGAGCAATTAGGGATACTAACGTGCATCTTTCCTTACCACTACGGAGCAAGTGAAATGATAGCAAGGAAGCATTGAATTTACAAAAAAAGCATAACAGAACACCCCCCACCCCCCGCAAAAAAACCAACTGGATATGCAGTGGAGCAATTAAGGAGCTATAGTGGTTACATATACTAATGTGTATCTTTCTTTACCACTACTGGGCAGGTGAAATGCCAGCATGGAGGCAGTGTATGCAGAAAACGGGATATTCAGTGGAGCAATCAAGGAGATATAGTGGTTGCATTTGAGACACTGTATATTATAGTAGATTTAGTGAATATTACAATATGCTACAGTATATGTTGGAATTTTGAAATTTATTACAATATATATCAGTATAAGGCAATTATAGGTACACTGTATATTTTAGTAGAATTACGGTATATTACAATATACCACAGTATACTATGGAGGCACAGGGATTAATTCACATTGAATCCAGTATACTTTGGAATTAGTTTTGATTTTACAGTATAGGACTGGATTTATGCTGTGGTTAATTCTGAATGAATCCAGTATCCAGAAGTTAATCAACCCAGATTGTATGATTTGTGCAGTGATTGGTTCAGATTTAATCCATTATGTTTTGAAGTTAATTCGGAGCAAATTACTGTGATAGTGATTAATTCTGGGTGAAGTGAATTAACTCAGATTAATTGACTGATGCAGACGTATATAATCATGCTACACTGATTATGATAAGTATATGGAGTTAGTGAAAAGAAGCACTGCTGGCTTTATTGTAGATGGGATCCAGTATATATTTTGGAATTGATTTGGGAGTGAAAAGCAGCACTCCTTGTTTTATCACAGATGGGACCCAGTATATATTTTGGAATTGATTTTGAACTGCTGGCTTTATTACAGATGGGACCCAGTATATATTTTGGAACTAATTTGGTTTGAATTGTTGGTTTCACACAGATGGAAGTGTTTTGGGTGCAGATGAAGTTGATTCACACAGCTAATAGGGACTTGAATGCAGATGCACTTATTTGTGTAATTCAGATCAAACCCAGGATATCTGAATGCAGTGTTTGGAATACTGTATTTGAATCAGTTCATTTAGGGGATAGAACCCAGACCATTTTATTCCTTCGAACCTGGTATCATGCCATACAGTGTTTGGAATAAGTTCATTTCCATTTAGGGGATGGAACCCAGACCATTTTATTCCTTCAAACCCAGCATCATGTCATGCGGAATCATATCATACCTAAATATATTTATACCTTATTGCAACTATGACGCTCAGATATACTTAAATGTAATATAGTGTTTATGCCGGTCACAGTAGTTTATTCCAGTCACAGTATATAAATACTGTGCACTGTATATGCATAAATATATATATGCGCTATAAATGCATATCGACAATACTATAAAAGTATATATTCACATAATAAAATTGTATAGTCAGGCAATATACAAGTCATTCATTGATATAGTATTGAGTTCACAAAGTCAATGGCCTTATGACTGACAGTTTTCGTAATGACAGTTAGTACAGCTAGGCACTAAGGCGGGCATGAATAAAATTAGTGCTACAGGATGGCGTATAACAGTTGGTTGATGTAGGGAGAGTCTAAGCTCAATTCTTTTACATACCTGCTTACCCTGCAGGAAAACACAACAATGCTGGAGCTCCTGAGCATCAAGCTGTTAATATTGGTATGTTGTGTATGCATTAGAGCAGTTAGTTATGCAAGGGATTGAAATGCATAATAGCGGCAATACAACAAAAGTGTATATCCAATAATATGTTTAATCATACTATATACAAGTCACTCAGTTTATACAGTATTGCGTTCACAAGGTCAATGGAGTTACAGTTGACTACAATTGTCACAATGGCAATTTATCACAGTGGGATACTAATGAGGGCGTGAATAAATCAAGTGCTATTAGAATGCGTATGAAAATGAACCATTGGTTGGCATAGGGTGAGTCTAAGCCCAATTCTTGTGTTTTACCACAGGCTAGGCACATATTCAAAATAAAGTTGATGATGTGCTGCTTGATTTGATCAAGCCCGACGTGGAGGCCTAGCGGTTCCTTTAATGTTCTTGTTTCCTTCCCGGTAGGTGTTGGGCAGTTGCTAGATGTGCGGCCATAGCACATAGCAGTGGGCCAGCATGACAGGAGCAGTGCCCAGTGTTCAGTCCCAGTAGGGCTACCGTTACAAGCCAGCCTGTTTGGAAGGAAGTGGGCACTGCAGTATGCATTAGGTGAACATGTTCCACAGCCTGAGAGATACAACCACCAAACAAAAAGGGGCTTCAAGCTACTGGGCGGCATAAGACAGTAATAAATAATAATAATAATAATAATAATCCTTATTTTTATATAGCACCCCCTGCCATGGCACTCAGAGCACTTTACATATAACACAACTTTTAATGCTCACAACCACCCTGTGAGGTAGGTTAGGCTACCTGTGAGTTAGGTTAGTACTCCAAGCTAATTTGAGGTTCCCCGACAAGGACAGTCATGTGTGGTGGGAAATCAATTAAGCATTTGGGAAGTCAATGAAAGGCATCGGAGGCCGAATGGTATTGGCATTACTGTGGAGATATCATTCCAAGAGTTGCTAATTGCATTGCATGAGCATCTGAGCATCACTGTTGGGAGAAAGGGGGTAGAAGTGTGGGGGGACCTGCTTATCTCTCTCCCCCCCTCCCCCTTTTTAGTAGTGGATGTCAGTCTGGGAAACAATATGAATAGCATATCAAGATTAAATTGGACTTATAAAACTCAAGAATCAGTCAGGTGGCGAACACCAGAAAGGAGGCTATGCATGGCTGAGTCGGTAGTTCTGCCCCTTGCCCTCACCCCAATCTTATGGGGTGGGAGCACCATGGCCTGTGTCTGGGGCACGCCCCTGAGTGGGTGTAAGCTGACTGACTGCACCAAACGAATGGATAGCTGTCCTTGGTTCCCTGGCTGACCTTGGCACAGGGGATGCCTTTTGAGGGGTATTACCCCTAAATACATCAATTTCTGGCATGCATATACAAGGTGCCTGATGTGATGCCAGTTGTGCCTAGTGAGGGGCCACCCGTTGTTATGTTAATGAAGTTATGGCCTATGCCCAGTTTCAATCAGTCATGTGTCTGTGTGATTCCTTGAGCCATTATTATTATTATTATTATTAGACATTTATATAGCGCCAGTCGTGCGACCTGGTGCTGTACAGAACATAGAATTAGACGCGGTATCTGAAACAAGAACACTATGCTCCCTTCATACTGAAAGCCTTTTGGAACATCAGGAGCCCTAAAGGCCCTGGTGGCACCAGCTTTCTGAGTATAGCCATCTAGGGCTACCACCCATTTTGATTTGACCATAGTCTACAAGTTTCAGTGCATTATCTCTGGGTAAAGCTCCTATTTCCCCAAATGATCCAGGAGTGCAGGGCCATGTTGGAAAGGGGTGGAGTGAAGAGATTCTCTTGTTAACTTTTCAACACGGCCCTGCCTCCTGAGGAACATTATGATATCATGTTGCTCTGAAGGGGCATAGACACATTAGAAAGAAGCAGGAGTGGAATGCTGAGAAAGGTATCTGGATAAAGTAGGAATGATTATGGGATCATTCTATCAAAGTATGATATTTTACTGGTGAACTGCGAAGGTAATTTTAATGCCAGTAAAGTCCTTTAGAACTGGCAAGTGGAATCAAAGTCTGCTTTTACAGCCATGACCTATCAAGATAAAAGAAGTTAAACTGGCATGAAATATCACCAGTGTGTGTATCATTAAAACTTTTGGGGATAGGTAGAATAGGGGAGATGGTTTTAGATGAGGGAGTTGTGCAGAATAGGAAAGATGAGAAAGAAAGTAGTGGCGAAGTTGATGGGGAGGAGTGGCTGAGCAAGGGTTAATGTGAAGGAATTAAATGAACAGGGGCAGAGCCAAGGTGGTGTTGGTGGGGTGGCTTGTACCTTAACTCTTCTTTTTTTGGTTTTGTGAAGTTATGATGTACTTCACGTTCTTTAAGGGCATGAAAGGTACTGGGGCACCTTACCTAAAATGAAGTTTTTGCCAAACAATACTAAAAACCAATAGAATAAGCAGTATTTTTATAGTCTCTCACTAGCTGGACACAGAGAAATAATAAACCTGCTTGAAGGAAGGTCTGAAAATGTTTTTTCTTTAGGTTTTTCTATACTTATTTTGTTTAACAGTGAAATATTTATACATTGAATGAATGAAAATTCTTTCAGAAATACAATGTGTGTGTTGAACACTGCACTCTGGTTAGCACAAAGCCATTAGCACTTCATTTTAATTTTATATTCACATTTTCTTGAAACGATTCCAAAATGTCACTGCGGTGTCAGACAACCAGTGACTGTTTTAATCATAGCTAAAACAGACTAAATTACCACGGCTGTGATCCCTCTACATTCTGTCCTTCTACGGAGCACTGTAATTGAAATCCTGTAGAGTTTCTTACCAATTGTCTGTTTGTTTATTTTGGTCTAATTTAAAAAAAAAACACAAAAAAAAACAACTGTATGTTTGCATTTCCTGAAATCAAATTAAGGAGATCTGCTTTTCCGAATCTGGAACTGCTATACTTAAGAGTCATTTCACAATCACCAGCCATTCTAGAATGTTTGCAGTCTAGTTATTTTTTTCCATCATGAAGAATGTGCTTGTTTTATCTCCCAGTTGCAGGGATGGGAAACAGTTTCCCTCCCAGGATCCACTTTGAAAATTAATGCAAACTCTGAGGACTGCACAGAAGTTCAGGATGGAAGTATATGAAGTGTGCTCAGGAAGAACGTCCACATCATAGATCTATGCCATGGATCTGTGCCCTAACTTCATGTGAATTCCCCATTAGAGATGTGCGAACGCAGTTCGGGGTTCAGCCCGAACTCGAGGTGTTCGGCCCGTCCGCGAACCCCCCGAACCTGAACTGCCCCCCACCCGAACTGACCGAACAAAGTTCGGGTTCTGAACCCATTCGGGCAGGGGGGAACCTGCCAGGCTGCACGGATGGAAGGAGCACTGGAGCTCATCTTCCTCCCCCACCCTGCACAGCCTACTAATTTTATTTATATAATAAAATTTTATATAATAAATTTTATATAATAAATTTTATATATAAATAAACCCACACACCCCAGGGATTGCCCTACCTGGTGGCACCGAGGCTCCAGCCCTGGGTTTCACGGTGGTGGTGGCGGGTTCAGCTCCCGCGGCGCTGCGGAGCGCTTCAGACCTCTACTAGGCCTTCTGGGTCAGGTGACTGGCTCAGTTGACCTGGAAGGCCTAGTAGAGGACTGAAGCACTCCACTGCCGCCACTGGAACCGGACCCGTTGCCACCCCCGGACCCAAGGCCAGTGCCCCGGCACCACCAGGTAGGTCAGGCTCCAGCCCCGGCCCCGACGGCAGCAGCAGGGCCATCTCTGATGGTGCTGCGGAGTGCTTCAGGCCTCTACTAGGCCTTCCAGGTCACCCGACCCAGTCACCTGACCCGGAAGACCTAGTAGAGGCCTGAAGTGCTCCGCAGCACCGCCGGAGCCAGACCCGCCACTGCGGGACCCGGGTCCGGAGCCCTGGCACCACCAGGTAGGGCAATCCCTGGGGTGGGGTTTTTTTTAAAAAAAAAAATTTTAATAGTCTGCGCAGGGTGGGGGCATGAGCTCCAATGCCCCTTCCACCCGCGTAGCCTAGAGGGATGGGAAAGCGGGTTACCCCCTGCTCCCCACCCCCCACCTGAACGGGTTCGGCCCCCCCAAACAGGTTTGGGCTGAACCCCAAATGGTTTTGGGGGGGCCGAACCCCAAACGGGCCGAACCCCTGGGTGTTCACACACCCCTATTCCTCATCTCTGTTCCCTTCCCCTGAGCTCAATCCTTTGGTGCTTGGGGGTTAGAACTGGATCCAGGGGCCATATCCAGGAACTGGGAACGGGCCACATAAAAACTAGCTACTGGCCACATTTGGCTCCTGGGGCCTGAGATTCCACACCCTGTCCTAGTGTCTGAGTTACTCAAAAATAATGGTAAAATGCATTTGATTCCTGATCCTGTCTATACCCTGTTGCAAGGTCAGGAGGGACGTGCCCTTAGTTTTGATTATTACGATAATGAAAACTATAAGAATGAAATCAATAACAACTTTATTTTTCGTTATTCACTTCATTATTGCCTGGCTGTTATTTTTGGGTGGCAGAAAGTTATGTTTGGAGGGAAAATGTGGAGAGGGGAGGAGGGAGCAGTGTTGAACTCTTGAACTGGGGCTGTGATGGGAGAGATTGTAGTTAATTAATAGGCTGATTGAAGCATTATGCATTATAGAACCAAGAGAATATTATATACATTTGTAACTACTGAAAGGATACTGTGAGTGTCCTATATATTTTATTTGCTTGCTATATGCTTTATAGTAACTTTAGTTTAGGAACACGGAAAATACATATTATGAGAAACAGGCTGGCAGGAGGAGAAGGATGCATTTTTGTCATCTGCAAAGAGAGGCCTAGTAGTAAGAACTGACCATTCCCAGAAACATAGCTGCACATTAAAGATAACAATAAACAAGAGAGAAGGTTTCAAGGACATTACAGATAATGATGGCCTGGTCAGACAACAGGACACCTCAGAGGAGGGGTGTGAGCAACCCATAGCCAAGGATCAGGCCTCCCATCTGGAGGGAGGGGTAGGCAGGATCCAACTGGTCAGGACAGCCCAGAAATAACAGTGACTAAGCAAAAGTACCCCAAAACTGAATAGCCAATGGGAGAACTTTCCAGGCTTAGCACTAACAACTCCACACTCTGGATAATCATAAGGCAGTCACTGGATAAAAAGGCCAGCCCTAGACAGGAAAGATGTCTTGCCCGGTACCCTCTGACCAGCTACTTAGGTAGCTGCCGGTTGATCGGTGCTTGACCCTTTCCAACGCTCTCAAAGGCTGTGAAAAGCCAAGACTCCAGCAGCTAGGTTCCTAGTAAGACCTTGATTGGACCCCCGCCCTGCTCCTCTGCTCGAGACCAGACCTGAGACCTCTGACGCGTAAGAACATATATGTATGTATTTGTGTGTGTGTGCTTGGTGTTAAAATAGGTGAAGGCTATTGCTAGATGCAAGTCTATTGGTGCTATATTCCCAGTTCCTTCTATATGATATAGTAATAAACATATGTCTATTTAAGGGGGGCATGTACTCTGTTTCATAGTGCTTCTGCCAAGATCCCGGAATTGGGAACTGCCTACTGGGGGTGTAAGTCCTGCTCCCAGTTAGGAAAGATAGAGAAGAGTTCTAATTCAAAACAGGATGAGAAGACAGCAAGGACCTGTTGGATGTAATTGCTGGACAATGAGCAATGCAAGCAAATCCCAGGCAGTTGCATGGCACCCTGTGATTGCTCAATACCTCCTGTGTCCCAGAACCAATCATGGGGGCTCTGGGGAGGGCACTGGCAAACTGCAACACTTTATATTGTGAGGGCCAGGCAGTTTGACTCTTGTTCTGTGTTAGCTCTTGCTGTGTCAGGTTGCGTTTACAGAACTCTGGTGCTTGCACTAAAATCTTCCCCAGCCCTCAGCGTTACTCATATATACCTTATCTTATACCCTTTATACATTTTACCTTTACCTTCCCCTGTCTGTCTCCCCCTGTACATATATATAAATATAGGTTTAGGTATAGATTAGATGATAAATAATATATTTAGGTTACAGATATAGATAAAATAGAGATTAGATATACTCTATAGTTTTTTTCTTTTCCCTTTCCCCTGCCTGTTTCCCCCTGTCCATATTATATATAGATATATTAGTTGTGTGTATATTATATAGATTTTAGATAATAGGCTGTTTTATTATATATATTAGCATAATAGGACTAGATAGATAGATAGATAGATAGATTAGATAGATGGTTTAGGTTAGAGACATACATATTAGTAAGTTCATATTGTCTTACTACTGCATAATGAGTAAGGGAGGAAGGAGTTCTGAGAAGTCTGAGGCAGGTGGCCCTGGTAGAGGGCATGGGCGTGGAGGAGTTGGCAAGTCCACTGAGATGGCACTTCTACAACTGGTGGCAGCCCACCACCCCAAGATAAAGATAATATCTTTCCCCTCTAAGCTGTGGGTCTTCTCAGGGGAAGAAGCTACAGAGATTCTGGACAGGGCATCTGTGGCAGAAGGCGGGGATCCCCAGACTTCCATTCCGCTAGCAGTGGCACTGGAGGAGGGAGCACCAGGTGCAGCAGCAGCAGCAGTGCACCCATCCTGAAGCACCAGTAGCTGGCACTGGCAGCAGTGATTTGACACTGGGGACAGCTGCTGTGCGGAGTGATTATGGTGCTGCTGATATGGGTGATGCAGGGGCACCCACCACTCCTGTTGGGCAGGCTTCCTCCTCTGGCACAGTCCAGGGAGGAATGCCCCCTTTGCAGGACTTCGAGGAGGTCTTATATGAGGCAATCCCCCTCATTGGCAGTTACCCAAGCAGCTCGTTATTCACAACCCACCCCCAGTGTTTCTGTGCATCACAGCAGGGCATCCTCTCCCATCCTGCAATGCTTTGCTAGCAGATGCTGCTGCTGCTGCATGGGCTTAGTCTCCCATTAGGGGTGTGGCCCCCATGTTCATTTTCATTTTGCATTATCATTTTCGTTATTTAAACAATGTCGTTTTTGTTATCGTTATTAACGACAATGTTCTTTTCATTATCGTTGTCGTTATTGGTATCAGTATAGTTTCAAACGAAGATTTTATTTTTGGTATCAGTGTCAATCCCGATATGTCAGCCCCCACCATCGGGGGCATCATTGGGGGGTTTGTGGGTCTCCAGTGTGCCGCGGAGAGCCGCCCCCCCATCCCTGCTCAGGCCGCGCTGCCGCCGGTGCATGAGACTGACACCACGACACAGATAGCTGTGCCGCCGCGCCCGGTCGCCGAGGCAGCCAGCCTCGGCACTGAATCAAGGGAGCCTTCAACCTCACACCGTGTGAGGTCATAACTGGAGCCTGTGTGGCATTCCGCATGGCTCCAGGCACACCAGGAGGTGGAGCCTGGACTATAAACACCAGCGCTACGAGACACACAGCGCCGGTAATCAGAGCCTGAAAAGTTGGCCCAAGAAAGCTAAGTTGCCTTTGTCTTGCCTTGTCGTTGCCTTTGCCTTGCCCTTACCCTTGCCCTACCCCTGCCTTGGTTTAGTGTGAGAGTGAGTGTCAGTCCCCGTGTACCCTTTCCATGAGATTGCGTGCGTGAGTGAGTGGTGGCTGGGAAGAGTGCAAGTCCCCTTCCCTGGGATTCATTCCTTCCCCCCTGGAGAGTGAAAGCGCCCTTCATCCTTCCCCCTGAACCTGGTCCCCTAACCCTGCGAACCCTCACGACCACCTCACTCGTCCCCCTCCTCCCCCTTGTCAGTGAATGTGTGTGGTGTGAGACCGTACTCTCACGAAAGAGCTCTGCACCCTATGATGATAGGGGCCTGGTCTCCTTGAGATCACAAGGGCCACAACACTATCCTGATGGGCATTACCTCTGAGGAAATTCCCCGCAGAGCATGAACTCACTGGCCATATACGAGTGTGTGGGGCCCTCCCTGATCCCTCTATCCCCCGTCTCAGTGACACGATAACATAATATATAATTATATATATTTATATATTATAACATAATATATATAATAAAACAGACTAGCCTAAATACCTATATAATATCTCTATATATGTACACAACTAATATCTATCTAAATCTAAGGCAGACAGGGGAAGGGAAAAGGAAAACTATTATCTAGCCAATTATCTATATAACTATTCTAATTAATCTATATGTCTATAATGTATATCAATCTCATCTATACTACCTGTCTATATATAATGTACAAGGGGGAGAATGGCAGGGAAAGGGAGAAGGTAAAATGTAGGGTATGAGGAAGGAAAGGTATTGGTGGTACTACAATGAGGGCTAGGGGGGACTTTTTTTGGGTGCAAGCACCACAGTTCTGTAAATGCAACCTGACAAGCAGAGCTCTCACAGAACAGAGAGAAAAAGCCTGGCCCTCCCATTATAAAGGGTTGCAGTGTCCTCCCCCAGAGCCCCCCTGATTGGTTGTGGGAGGCAGCAGGCATTGAACAATCACAGAGTGCCATGAGACTGCTGGGGCCTGCTTGAGCTGCTCATTGGCCAGCGATACATCCATCAGATACTGCTGAGCTGCTCGCCCCTCCCAAGACAGGCACAGTTCAAGAGTTCAACCCTGTTTAGGGCTCTGAGATGTCTGCTCCCTCCTCCCCTCTTCACATTTCCCCTCCAAAACGCAACTGTCACAGCACTAATAATAACAATAACGACATTGTCATTTTTGTTATCGTTGTCATTATTATTGATTGTCATTTTTGTTATTGCAAAATGACTTTTGGCAAGGGAGATGGGGTGTAGGGTGAGGAGGGAGCGCGTTGGGGGGAGGGTTTGTTTTTCAGTGCCTTCCTTTTAATGTGTTTTAATTGTGGTACTTTTAGCTTTTTAATGTTTATTATGTTGTAAGCTGCCCCAAGCTGCCTGGAGCAGGAGGGGGCGGGGTAAAAATGCTGTAATAAATTAAAAATAAATAAATAACGATAACGAAAATGATAATTTTTGTTATCGTTATTGTTAAAACAAAAATGACATGCACACCCCTCCCATATCCTTAGTAGAGGGGAAGGATCTGGGCAATGAAGGGAGCGAGGAGGAAACCCCTATAGATTTTCCTCCTGTGGCCCCATGGGGGACAGAAGGTGGTGGCCTCCAGCAGTGGCATGAAGCAAGGTGCCTCAGGTGGCCTGTGTGGGGACCACTTCAGGCCAGTGAGGGTAGGTGATACCCGAGAGATGGCCTGCATTCTCTGTGGGAAGGTGGTGAGGCGTAGAATCATGCATCGGGCTAAACTGCTAGAAGGGACATCAGGCAGTGCAGATAGGAGTGGGTTCCCTACTGCAGTGAACAGACCTTCTCCTCTGCTCATGGCAAGGGGAAGGAGGGAGAGCAGCCTCTATCTCGAACCCTCTGTGAGAAGCAACAGTGTCAGGCCACTGTGATGGAGCTGGGGTTTGGGCAGTTGCAACATGGAGGGCATTATCCAGTGGCAATTAAGATTACCAGGTGGATGGGTGAGATTATTGTGCTGGATAACCAGTAGAGGTGGGAAGTTCGGTACATCCAGTATCCGATACTGCCGGTATTTTGTTGTACCGGCAGTATTGGATTACTCCGGTATTTGGGGGTACCGGTACTGGATTCCCGTGCCGGATTTTTTTACATTGCGGCCATTCAAATGAATGGCCGCAATGTAAAAAAATAAACAAAAAAACCTCAGACACTTTCCCTCCCCAGTCCAGGCTGTGCGGGTGGAAGGGGGGACACCCCACACACACCCTGCTCAGCCTGGATTTAAAAAAAAAATAATTCCCCAAAGTCCCTGCTAGTGCGGGCTTCGAGCTGCTGCCGGTGACCCAGAGCCCACACCAGCAGGTAGGTACAGTGGTACTAGGGTGATCCCTGG
>QEPC01002592.1:18540-63601 GCA_003113815.1 Sphenodon punctatus | reverse complement strand
TGTCAATGGCCTCCTCCAGCAAGCTGTTCCAATGCTGGACTAGCTCATCCACAGAGTGACTGTCGAGGTCCAATGTTAACTCCCTCAGGACCTCTTGGAACCGCTGGGGTTCCATCAGCCTCCGAGAGCGGACCATCCTAACTGGTCCCTTCCCCTTCTGGAGGGGGTATGCTATAAAAAAGGTCTACGTTTCTCTCTAGACAGTGTAAGTCTATTACTATTATTATTACTATTTATTGCTAACCATCTTTCCATGCCCCACTGCGGCCCCTGCGATCGGCCAGGAGCACCTCCCTGTTAGTCTTATTTGTACGGTAAGGGCTTGCAGGGGGACATTCTCGGTTGCTGCCCCAATGCTATGAAACTCCTCTCCCCCAGAGGTTCATCTGAGCCCAAACCTGGGCATCTTCCAGAGGCAGTGTAAGACCTTCCCTTTTGTTAAGGCATTTGGCAGGCAGGGATGGGGGTTGGAGGCTTTGCTGGGTATTTGGGGTAGGGGCCTGAGTGGGTGTTTGGGGAGGGTTTTGTGGCAAGGTTGGGGGTTTGGGTTTTTATGCTGTTTTATTTGTATTGTTTTTATTTGTTTTGTAAGCTACCCTGAGCCTTCTGGGGAGGGCGGGGAATAAATAAATAAATAGATCCTCACATTACTGCTGAAACTATTTGAACCAATTAATGGGATATGGAAGCAGAAAACAGAAGCACATTCCCCGAACGTCTCTGAAAACACAGGGTACTTCTCCCAATTGTCTAGTATAACCAGTGATGACTGGTGGACTTGTAGGTGAGGGGGAAAGAAGAAGTGAAGTGGACAGGGACGCCGATTTGAAAATGGCAAAGTGAGACACCCTCCACCCACAATTAATATAAATACACAGAATTAACAATTGGGGGGACATAGCTCAAGTGGTAAGAGCGCATGCCTTGCATGTATAAGGTCCCAGGTTCAATCCCTGGCATCTCCACCTCAGGACCTCTGGTAGCACGCCTGGGGGGGTGCCCTGCTGGAGGCCTGGAGGAGTCTCAGGTAGTATGCCAGGATGGCCCCTGCCGGAGACTCTGGAAGAGCCAGATTTGGACCCAAATTTGAAACCCCTGCTGCCATGTCAGGTTGTGACAATACTGGGCTAAGATGGACCATGGGTCTGATGACTCAGTTAGGCAGTTTAGAAAATATAAACTGCACATTTAAAATAGCCTATTGCATAACAGAGGCAAGGAACACAATAGCAATTTTTTAAAAATTAAGTAGACACCAAGCTAACCTTGCACAAAATGAAGTAACCCTCCCCTGCTCTGCAAAGCTTTAAAAAAATAAGCCTTGCACCCATGTACCCTCCACAGTAACACTTAAACATTAAATAAAAATGTGGGGGGGGGGGGGACACCCACACCCAAGAGGATGGGGAAACAGAGAAGAGGGAGAGAGGCAGAAACAGGGTGGGTGTGTTTTGTAGGGTAAAAAGGGAGAGAGGCAGAGAAACTAGGGAGGGAAGGCAGCAAGGAGGAGAGGGGTACAAATGGGGGCTGGGGGAAGTGAGGGGTAGAAATGGGGGTGAGAGGGAAGACGGGGGAAGGGGTAGGCAGGGAGGGATAGAAATGGGGAGAGGTAGGGCGCAGATGGGTAGAAAGGGGGAAGTGAGAGGGGAGGCAGGGAAGGTAGAAGGAGCAGTGGGAGAAAGCAGGGGCAGGAGAAGGGTAGTGAAGGAAAACTCACCAGTGCAATAGCTGGCTTCTCCTGAGTCCAGCAGCCATGTTGGTTATCTGGAGGGGGAGGAAGGCATAGCTTTCTGACAGCAGCCAGGAAGACATCATGCCCCCTCTTCCCTGTGAATGTCTGACTGCTGGATTATTGGCTTCAGGGCACTGTGAATCATTGCCCCAAGGGTTGTCTGGCTCCCTGCATGGGATGCACACACATACCCCACCAACTCCTCTCCTTGCTTTTACTGCATCTGTGCCCTTGGAGCAAACAGGACAGCAGTCCTGGGGGCACAGGTGGATTAAAAGCAATAGCTAGCTCTGATTCTCCCTCCCATCCCCCTGCCTGACTTACAACTGAGCTGACTTTGTGCAACAAGAACAGCAGCAGCCATCTCAGCTGTTAGATGGGCAGTGGAGGAGGATGCGGGAGAAGTGGGGGTTCTGGGAGGCAAGGCAGAGGCCCACTGTCCCATGGACTGCCCGCAAGCTGCCATCAGACAGCTTGGGGCTCAGGTGACATACTGGTTAAGTCAGAGATGGGGAAACATTTCCCTCCAAAGAGCTACTTTGAAAGTTAGTACAAGTTTTGATGGCTACCTAGGCCCTTTTCACACGAGACACCTCCACCCATCTCAGTTTCACTGAGTGGAGATGGGTGGAGGTGCCCGTGTGAATGCCACGGAGGGTGAGGGGGTGCATGCGTGCTCCCGTGCTACACCCAACTCCACCCATCACCCACCCTTGGAGCAATGGACTCCAATGCCTAATGTTCCGTGGGTGGAGATGGGTAGAGATAGGTGTGCACCTGGGGAAACGTTCCCACAGGCGCACACCCACCGGGACCACCCACTCACCCACCATGGTCCTTAGAGTACTCCCATGGCCATACGGGAGTACTCTAAGGATGTGCTCAGGAAGAAGAGGGTTCAGAGTATGGATGCGTGCTGTGGATCTTCTCCGTATCCTTGTGTGCAGATCCTCATCTCTGCTCCCTTTACCCTGAGCTCAGTTTTTCAGCACTTGGGGTAGGAACTGCGTCCAGGAGCCAGATACAGGAGGAACGAGAAAGGGGGCCAATAAAAACCAGCCAGCATAGGCCACATTTGTTACCTGGATTAAGTGTCGCCCCCACACACACACCCCAAAAAAAGCCCCACCATCAAAATACCACCACTATGGCCATTTTTACATGGACGCTTGGTGTTCAGGCGTGTGTGAAGCGGGGGGGGGTGTCAGTCTGTGTATACAGCTGCTGGTGGGTTGGGGGATGGATGTGTGGCAGGTGTGTGCCCGTGTAAACACCACAGGCAGCGGGTGTTTGTGCATGTGCACTCCTACCACACACTCACCAACACCTGCCGCACACCCACCTCCACTCACGGAGCCCTCCAACAGAACAGAGGATGCTCGGTGGGTGAAGGTGGGTGGGCCCACCTACACTCGCCACACCAAAACACCCACCCACCCCCGTCCGTGTAAAAACGTCCCATGTTTCATTAAAATGTTCTTACCCTACTCTGCAGAGTTTTCCTTCTGAACCTTCTGGAGGGAAACCACTGGAACCATTCCAGTCATCCCAAAGAATAGAATAAAATAGAAACAGTTTTGTACAGCAGTTTTCATGTTCAGGTTATTCTAAAGCAACAAGTGACAGTCAATCCCTAACAAATACAGCAGCTACAACAAGCTCAACACTCACTGAGCCGGTGACCTTACAAATCGCTGTGCTTGGACATCTGCCCTGGCAGTCAGTTGTGCTGTACCAGGTACTTCACAAAGGCCTGTGTTATGGCATAGTCATAGCAACAAGTTGCTGAGTTACACCCCTCAGAAAAACAGTGAGGTAACATCCAGGGATGGAATATGTGTCTCTCCAGAGGCAATCTCTTCCTAAGTAATTTTGGTGCTCATAACCATCTGGGATTCATGGGGGCCAGAATTAGGGACTGTCCCCTGCATCACAAACTCAGAATCTTGTCTACCCCTCCCTCCTCTATTTTTACCGCTGCGCACAAGGGCCTGCACCTATAGGTAATTTCAAATTTCAGAGTGCTGAGCAGGTAGTCTCACAAACCCCTGTGCCTTATTGATACTATTTATTTAACAAGTTAGAAATCTCACTCCAACCATAGTCTTGATATGAGGCCAGCAAATCAGAGGTGCATAGCTATTCCAGAGGCAATGCAAGACCTCTCTCTCTCTCTGTAGCCAAGCATTTGGCAGGCAGGGGTATTCAGGAAGCTGTGGGCTAGGGGTTTTACTTGGTTTTATTTGTGTATTTTTAATATTAAAAATTGGGATTTTATTTTATTTCATCTGTGTATTTTTGAATATATTTTCATGTATTGTATGTAACCTGCCCTGAGCCTTAAGAATAGGGTAGGATAGATAGATAAACCTCTTTGTTCCTGCCTGACCCTTCCCCTTTACATGGGACCAGAAAATGAAAAGTGGTGAATCAACAACAGTGTTGCCAGATGCTTCTTATTTTAAGGCAGTATCCACTCATGTCAGGAGCCAGGCCTCAAACCAGTGTGGCCCCAGGAAGAAACTAACTCAGCAGCAGCACCACCCTCCCTCCTTGGCGTGAGCCCTGGAACAGGCTTGTAGGCCCTGGTTCCAGCCCCTTGACACACTCCAACTTCCCAATTGGTTGCTGGCTCCGATAGATGCTTCCTAGCAGCAGGAAGAAGCTGGATAAGTCCAGGCACAAACTCCCATTTCCTTGTTGCCTCAGCCTGATAAAGGCTCACCCTGGTGTGCCTTAGGCTGCATTCAGATGTGCGCTTAATTCGCACAGCAGCGGCAGTGGCATCGTGCGATTTAAAGCAACGTGCACTTCCGAGTTGGTGTGAATGCACCTAGTGCGCACAATTCAGCGCAATGCGAACTGTCGGAATGCAGTTTTAAAAGCGGCTCTGAGCAGCTTTTAAAACCACACTCCGACAGTTCGCATTACGCTGAATTGGTGCATTCACACCAACCCGGAAGTGAGCGTTGCTTTAAATTGCATGATGCCACCGCCGCTGCTGTGCGAATTAAGCGCACATCTGAATGCGCCCTTTGTCTTGTTTCTGAGCCTGCTCTTTGTTCCTGCCTGAGGCTGACTTCAACCTCTTTCTTCATCTTGCCCTGTCCTGTTCCAGATCTGTTCTGCTCTGATGCAAGCCTGATCTACCTATTCCTAAGGATGGGACTCTGGAACCAACTTCAGTTTTGTTTTGTTTTTTGTTTGGTTCTCAGAGTGTTTCGGTTCTCATTTTGGTTTCAGGTTTTTTGCATTGATTTTTTTTCTATTTTTTTGCATTGGGAAAAAAAACATTGGCTGTCTAAAAGCAGCCAGCAATGAGTAACTCCCAATGTGTCATGTTCTCTCAAGAACTACAAGTCCCAGCGTTCTGTAGTTTCTTAGAAAAAAGTATTCAAGTCTACTTTTGGAAAAGAGCTTGAACTACCCCCACTTACCTTGTAAATGAGATTTACAAAAAAAACAACTAATTTTCAGCAAAGTGTACATAGCCCTACGAAATTTTTGAACATTGCCTGTGACCATGGCAGAAGCTGAAAGAAGTTTCAATAAGGTAGCACTCATCAAAAACTGCAGACGTTTTACTATGGCATAAGAAAGCTTAAGTCACCTTCCTGTTTAGAGTGTGAACTTTAGTGAGGCCATTCATGACTTTGCAGTGAAAAAGGCCAGAAAAACAAAGCTGTAAAGTGATATGATCTATACTATTTATGTCATTTCAGATATAAAATATAATTTTTTTCTGTCATGACTCATGAGATTGTGTATGGAATGGGATCTTGGCAGGAGGCCTGTGTTTCAAGTCTGTACCGGGCCCAGACAAATGATGTGTGACCCTGACCGAGCCACCCACCCACACTAGTATCTGCCCCTTGAACCCTGCTTGGTCCCTGGCCCCTGTCTGCTTGTGTTTGCCAGCAGAGGCTGCAAGGGAGTTCAGAGGCTGTTGGTTGCCAGGGTGGCCAGAGATGGAAATTTTAGAGGACACTTATGAGAAATACAGGTTGCAGGGCTGCATTGACCACTAAAATTTGCATCTCTGGGTCACCCTACTGCCTGCAGTGATACCTACCCTCTCCTCTCCCACTGAGTTCAGCAGCTTAGCTGTCTACCTCTAGCCCCCAGCACTGCCTTGCTGGTCAGGAATGGGGGTGACAGGAGACCTCACACCTAGGAAGGGGAAACCAGCAGCAGTGTTTTAAGGTTGGTTATTTTTACATAAAATGTATAATAGGGGCTTTGGGGAGGGGGGAATTTGATAAATTCATCTGAGGGATATTTTCCTCCAGAATTTAAAATTGGGGTTATTTTTTCTGAGAAAGGGTTTTTACATTAATTGATCTGGGTGGGGTGGGGCAGGAGGATTTTTTTTTCCTCCAGGGGGAGTTAAATTGATCCGTTTTTCTGGAGCATTTTTGCTGTGGGGTGTACTTACACTCAAGATGTTTTTTTTATTTTTTATTGAGCGGTGTGGCATCCCCCCCGTGGGGAGATCTACTGAGATTGGCTGCATTGTTGCGTGAGGGCATTTTTGGCCCTGGAGTCCTTACATTGACTGCACTGGTGATGCATTTTTTTGGGGGGGGGGGGAGGGGAGGGATTTTCATTGATCAACGTTTTCCTCCAGGAGATTCTTATATTGAGTTATGGGAATATGTGCCAAGTGGAGGACAATTTGCATTACTGCCTTTATCTGTGGAGAGATTAAGTAATTTGCCTACAGATACATGGAAAGAACCCAAGAACTGACCCCTTATTCCCAAATTTATGGTTCAGGGCCTTAACCACAAGATCAATCTGTGGGGAGAGGGACTGCTGTTAGAGTGCTGCTTTTTTCTTCTTCTCGCTCAGCCAGTTAGGATCAGTGGTTCACTCACTTGCACCCTCATTCTGTCTGGGTTACACACAACACAACTGATGACAGCCAGGACTGGGGGCTGCTTTTAGGGGGCTTATATTTCTGATGCCAGTTGGTTCACTTTTCTCTGTCTAATGGGACAATAAGCTCTGTGGCTTCCAGATTCTGCTCGCTCTGTGTGTGTGTGTGTGTGTGTGTGTGTGTGTCATACACTGCCTGCTGAGCACCTCAGATTAGGGACTACTTTGGGAGGTCTGGTGTCAGTTTTCTTCTCTCTTTCTCTCTAATGGAACCACCACCAATACTCCTCTGCCTCTGCTTGCAGTGCCACCTGCAGAACCAGAGGCATCGCTAGGTTAACATGGTCCCTCCTGGTGCAGAAGACAGAACGCGGACTCTTTTTCCCTTAACCAGCAGCAGGGGATGCACCTGCACCTGAGAGTGTGGCCCCTGAGGTTTGTGAGCCCCAGTTCAATTGCACCGTCTGTTTCTATTGTTGCTACACCCCTATACAGAACATCTGCTTTACCCTATATACCAATTGCTGAAATGGAAGAATACAAATCTAAAAGATGTCCCAGCGGAACTGCAATCTTCTGCGGAGGCCCTTTCTCAGCAACCACAGAAAGTTTGACCACGTAGTAGCAAACAAGAGCTATATGTTTACCACCCTGCTGGATCCTCATCTAAAATTCACTATTTATTTATTTATTTATTCTATTTTTACCCCACCCCTCTCACAAAAGCAACTCAGGGCAGCTTACAAAGTTTAAAACAATAAAACAATAATCACAATATAAAAATACAACAATGTAAAAATAACACTATAAATTCTCATAAAAACTCTGGCTAATGCATAAGGAAAAAATAAAAAGAAATTCCCTCCCCCCCGCAACCTATCTAACCCATCCCACCCTCCCCCACCAAACACCTGGCAGAAGAGCCAGGTCTTACAGTTTCGTTGGAAGGTGAGAAGATCCAGACTGAGGCGAATCCCCACCGGGAGGGAATTCCAGCATGACAACGCAGCCGCTGAGAATGCCCTTCTGTCCATCCAAATTCACTGGTAACACAGAACTTCCAGGAGGGTGCCCCCAAGATGGCCCAGGGGGTGAGGCGACCATTTACATAAGCAGGGTCTAGGCCATGAAGGGCTTTAAACGTCAACCCCAGCATTGTGAATTGGGCCTGGACCTTTTTTAGAATGTTTTTAAACAAGCAAGGTGGGCAGTGGTGCCCATGGCCTCTGAGTGGCATGGCTGAGGGGTGTCCATGCACGTGATGAGCATGGGGACCACTTCACACAGGCAGCTCCCAGCATGGCTACCCCAGCCATTGAGGCAGCCTCGGCACTCGTGGCTGGCCCTACATGGAGCACTCCCAACTTTTGGGCGGTGCTCCGTGAGTGGCCATGAGTGGCTGCTATGTGGCTCACAGGCACGCACTCCCACGTACCACCTTCACATGAGCAGCTGGTGAGGGGCCATGTGTGGACGTGTCTTGTTTAAAAAAAACGGTTAGCTTTAAGACACGTGGGCATTTAAAGATCATCTGGTGAAGGAAGTAAGGAGGTGTGATGAGTTACCTTCTCTCAGTTCCAGATGGAATTGTCGATAAGTAGCATGCAGAGCAGGAGAGAGTAAAAAGCATGCCGGCTGATGGTGTTGAGGTCAGCACTTGTGTCTCAGGTTGTGGTTTGTGGACTGTGACTGACCTGAGCACCTTAGTTGAACAGGGAGATGATGGGGGCAGTTTGAATTAGCCTAAATAAACTAGTGCTGAGAGGGCAGATCTCCATTATTTGAGCAGGCATCCTGTTCCTGAACTGAATACAGATCTTGGAATACTGGTGAACAAAGATGCATATCGGGCCATTGCTGACTAAAGTGGCTTTAAAGTAGTCATCCTTTCCACTCTCCACCCATCATCCATGCTTTCATCACCTTGATGCTAGATTATTGCAATGCGCTCTACATGAGGCTCCCCTTGATAACTGTTCAGAAGCTGCAGCTGGTGAACAATGGGGCAGCTTGCCTCCTTTCAGGGACGGGATGCCGGGAGCACATTACACTGGTGCTCCGAAGTATCAACTGGCTTCCTATAGCATTCTGGGCACAATTCAAGGTGCTGGTTTTGACCTTTAAAGCCCTAAATGGTCTGGGCCCCACATATCTGAAAGACCACCTGTCCTTCTGTGCCCCATTGCAGCCCCTGCAATCGTCTGGGAGCACCTCCTTGTGCGTACCGTCTGTTAGCCCCCTTGTTTGAAGGGGTGTGTTCTTGGTTGCTGCGCTGTTGGTATGGAACTCCCTACCCCTGAGGTTTGTTTGAGTCTGGGGTTAGGCATCTTCTGGAGGTGGTGTCAAACTTTTTTGCTTGAAAAGACTTTTGGTGGGCAGGGATAGGTGATTGGGGCTGGTTGGGGGTAAGAACGTGGGGGGGTTGGGTATGGTAAATGTGGAGGTGTTATTGAGGGGTTTGTGGGAGGGTTAGGGGGTAGGTTTTTTTTAATTTGTTTTAATATTTTTATGATTTGTGAGCCACCCTGGGTCTTTCGGAAAAGGCAGCATATAAATTCAAATAAATAAATTAACACACAGTCTAAATGTCTGTTTAGCATAGTAGGCAATGTTGAAAGCTCCCACCAGTCCAGTCTGAAGCTGCAATTGTTAGAAAAACTTGTATTAATTAAAACCATTGCTGGGTTATGATGTGTAAGTTACCATCTCAAATACCAATTTATTTTATTTTAATTACCCTTTTCAAATTGGTAGCAGACTTAGCAACAGCTCTAAAAATAGTGGGTCTAAAATAGTAGGCCTGCCAGAGCCACACTGCACTCCTGTGTGCCAAAATAAAAATTTAAACCCACAATACACACAGATATTAGAAAAACAAATACTATACCCCACACACAGTCCTACCCAAAACCATGCACTTCAGGGTACGCTGATTTTGTAATTTCCTTGTTCAGGTCTTAAAACTATCAGCCACTGTTTTCTTTAGCCCTGATGAATGCTATGTTCTGAGACATTTGCAAATGATAAAAAGAGATAGTCTTTAAAACACATGACAAACAAACTCAAAAAATAAGGTGCAATGCCCATGGAAAGACATTCTTCGAGAGGTATTTGACATGAGTTTGAAAATGTCATGTTCTGTACAGAAATACCAATTTTAATGTTGGCTCTTGAACAGACTTGTCAGCTGCCTTTTATCAGCACTCCTGTTTTAGTTGCAGGGTTTTTGCTTGTAACTAGACCTACATTTCCAGACAAGTCATTTTTAAAAAACTGACACCTTTTACTCTGCTCACACATCCTCAGAGTTTTATGCCTTCTTGTTTCTCCAAAACAATATTTTTCCTTTTATTGGGGTGCCATTGGAGACAGACGTTTTATGTACAAAAGCATAATCTCTTTGGACAATGTGAATACATGCTCCAAACAGAAAGATCATTTTCTAAATTGAGTACTTTGTTTTCTAGCTTTAAAAATCTCTTTCAAGTTCATCTTTCTAAGCTCTATTTGAAGTTCAAGTATGGGGTGAACAAGAATCAATGTCTATTTTCTTGTATTCACCAAACGTTTGTCTGCTAAAATCTCACCAGACAGAACTTCTACAAAGTGATATAACAGTGATTATCTTAGCCTTGGCCTATAGTACAAGGAGAGTCACCAGAAATAACTTGGCAAGCTAGGAGGAATTCACATACACATAAATTGGCAGTTCTAGTGCAGATCTCTCAAGTGGACAAGGATGTACCACCTTTTTTAGAATACCTATTGCTTGGTTTTTAATTTGGCTCCTTTCCAGTTTTCAGATCTGACTCATGGATCCAATTCCTGCTCTCAAGCACTGAAGGAGCATGCTCAGGGGGAAGGCAGCAAAGATAAAGATACATACTCAAACATTAGAGGCTGGATCCACAGGCCAGAGCCATGGTCTGGACCTTCCCCTACTCTGACCATGCACCTAACCATGCTTTCTGTCTCAAAAACCAAATGCAAGCCATATAGGTCAACGTTTTTCCATATTTTTGGTATGTAGCACTGGCCATTTTTAAATAACCAACCTAGCCCATAGATTTTTTTTAAAAAAGGAAGGGGGGAAAAAAAGTTCCCCACCCTTCTTTATATACCCCTATTTTAAATCAGTGGCCCATTATATGGGCCACTTTTTATAATGCCCCATTATATGAATTGGGGGGGGGGGAAGAATCCTCCAGTCTATGGGTACATTTCTGGCCCACAGGCACCTGCTATCTGACTCCCGGAAGTTTCCTCCCACCTCTAATTAAAGCAATCTTCCTGCTGTGCACTTTGAGCCACCAGTGGTCCACCAGTTTCCCAACAGGCTGCAACTGAGAGATTCCAGGCTGATGGGCAGGCCCCTGCATAGGCTTGACATGCTCTCTGTGTAAGAGGCCATACTCTCCACAGGATGCTGCAGCCTGTGAAGACCTGGAATGGGGGAAGAATTCAGCCCTCAGCCAAGCAAAAGCTCCCCACCCCTGAATTAGAGGTTGAAACACATTGTAATAAGATAGGCATAAGAGTGAACATTTCATACTCCTCCTCAAAAAGTACCTTCATCTGCACTTGTTTGTTTGATTGGTTTGTGTTTTCATTCAGGCACTAAAAGTGACAGAATGGTACGGTGTTACGGTGATGTTCATTTGGCAGCACAGATAATGTGTATTTGTTAGATGTATCCAGCATGGTTGGGAAAAGTGTAATTATTTGAAGGAGGTGTGAAAGACATAAATTCTCAGACAGAAAAACAAAGGGGTGTTTGGCCAAGTCACAACACATCGTTTTGTTTGGACACTCAAAATACACATTCACCAACACCTACTTAGGATGTTTTTTTATGTTGTAGTATAAATGTAATTTAGAGCAGCTAAATTTTTGTCACCGCCCCCCTTCCCTGATTATAAGCTCCAGGGCAGGCAGCTGTTCAGTGGCAGTCACATTGCTGACACTATATAAATAAATAATAACAATAGTAACACTTAAACATTCTGAAGAAAACAAAGGTATTCCCGGGGAAACCTCTGGTAGGAACTGATCCTCCGTAGTGGTCAACAGTACGTGCTGGAGACGGGGTCATGTTGTATGAATACTAAGTATCAACATTTAACCACAGCTACACTACTGTGATACCTGAGACACTTTACTTATTTCTTGTTTTTATTACATGGCAATAACTTACATTTTTTCAGATACAACAGTGGCACAACTGGGGGAAAGATTTGATAGAAAAAAACCCAGGACCACTGTAATTGTATGAATAACTGTGTGACATGATAGCAGAGAGATGCAACTCTACAGAGTTGGGGGCTCTTGCGGGCTGGGAGCGCTATGCGTGTGTCCTGGCAGTGAGTGTGGGAGCCCCACCCTGCCAAAGCACAGACTATCACCCCACTCCCTTGTTCCACCTGTGAGAGGAGTGGAGCCACGCCCTGCACTGCTGGAAGGGGCCTATAAAGCCCAGCGTCCGGCGGCTCTGCTGTACAACAGCTGCCAGTGATGGGAGGATTCTTGGGGGCTGGGAGTGCTATGCATTCGTCCTGGCAGTGAGTGTGGGAGCCCCGCCCTGCCAAGAACAGACCATCACACCCCTGCCTTGTTCCACTTGTGGGAGGGGTGGAGCCAAGCCCTGCACTGCTGGAAGAGACTTCTGGGACTTGAATACTTGTAGGGATGGCCTGCCCACTCTGTCCATCTAGGGAGTAGGGAAAAAGTTCAGTACCATTTTACTTGGCAGTTTTTTGGGTTGCTAAAGGCTCGGCTATGCTCTTTTGGAGGGATGGAGGTTGTGGGGGGTTAAGGTGGGTAGTATGTAGAATGATTGTTTGATTAATAGCTTGGGTATTGAAGGGTGAGGGTGGGTTCTGGTTTTGAGATTCAGGTCTCTGCTCCTGGTGAGAGCAGGTGGTGGGGTCCCGGGAATTGGGAGGGTGGCATTGTTGCAACCCCAGGGACGGGGGGGGGCATAACTCAAGGGGGGAATATCCCAGTGAGAGTGGGGTATGGATGGATGGAGGGGCATTGCGGGGTGGGAAATTGTGCTCTAATCTTGTGAGTATTTTGATATTATGTATTGTTGGGGGATATCAAGGGGTGGGAAACTGTGTTTTACTCCTGTGGCTAATGATAATGTTTCTGATATTGATGCTATATTGTTGTATTTCTGCTTTGCTATAAACTGCTGCAAGACGCGCTCAGCGAGAGGGGCGGTATAAAAGTCCAATGCAATAATAATAATAATAAATAAATAAATAATAAAGAGGTACGGTTTGAGAAAGAAAAGTTCTGAAAAGTGTAAATTAAAAACTACCATTTTAATCTGAGACAGTGCAACTCATTCTCCACTGGAGTTACAGACGAAAAGCAATAGAATATGCTAATAATAATTAGAAATGACAAAAGAAGTTAGTGGAAGGGAAGGTTTTAAAAAACAAAACGACAAAGAAAGCTGTGCAACTGAGGGAGAAAAGGATAACTTTGCCTGTTCTAAAATAAAATCACAAGCAAAGAGGGAATGTCCTTATCTATTAAGGCACTAGCCAGTTCTGAAGGAACATGTCTACTTTCTAAAATCCCTCATTGAATGCTCAACTGTACTAAAAATGCTGTGCATTCAGGGTTCAACAAAATACAAATAAATGCAAAAAGAAGACCTTTTGGGGTTCCATATTCAAAGTATAAATGAATACGGGGGACTGGGTATTTGGGTTCTAAGTGAACCCAACATTTTCTGGAAAATGTGGTATCTGAGGTCTCAAACTGGGCCCCGAAAGCTACATCACATATCCAGCTTGAAGCCAAACTGCTCTCTGATTCTCAGCTTAGCTGCCTGTTTGGGGAGTCCATAGTGAGCCCTCCCCACCTGCAGGGACCTCTGCTGACTCAGAACTGCAATCTCCAGCACAGCAGCCAGGCCCATCCCAGGGTGGAGACCAGCTCAGCCAGGTAGAGATGGTGAATTCTCAAGCTAGCAACCTACCACCACCACCAAGCGACACCCCTGAGCCAGTCACATGTCCCATTCCCCCTTCCCAAGCCAGCAACTTCCCTGAATCTCATCCCAGGGCCCATTCCCCTTTCCCCAAACCAGTGATCCCTGCCCAAGCCGGCAATCCTCTCTAAGCCATATCTATGCCCTATTTCTCCTCCCCAAGTTAAGAAACTCCCCACAACCAAGCCAGCCATATTCTCCACCCTCCCCCAAACCAGTGTCCCCCTCCCTTTTTAAATTGGTAGCAGATTTAGCAACAGTTGAACCACATTTTTCTTTCCCCTTATTGGTCTGTCAAATTGGCAAAGCCTCACTGCAGTTCTGTCCCAAAATAACCCATACTCAGGACCCTTGTTCATTTTGTTTTCCACATTGGCAGCAATGAGGAAAATGCAGTGTAAACAGGCAAAAATGCAAATACTAAAACACCAATATAAACATAGATGCAAATACAAATACTTGACCCTATGCACAGCCTAGTACTTAACATACACAGTGAATAACATGTCTACATCTTATGTAACCTTTTTAGCTGTGATCCACAAACCACTTACTCACAAACCACTTACTCCAGAAAAAGTAAAAGGCTCGTGGATTGTAGCCTTTTACTTTTAGCAGTGTCAAGCAGATATTTGGTGTCAGTATGTTATTTCACCAAAACATCTTCCTCTAGAGGTATCCCAGAGCCTTACCCATGTGCAAAACAAATGTAAATGCAATCTGATCAGAATTGTACCATTTTACACCTAATGGGTGCAGTCCTATGGCCCTCGCAAACTGCACCTACATGAGGTGCAGTGCAAGAACATACTTGTGCATGCGCGCCACATGCACAGTAAGCCGCGCAGAGCAATGATGTGCCCCTTCCAATGTGACCCCCCGAGCCCACACGCCCTGAAGCCTGGGGACTGAAGCAGGAGCCGTGCCTGCTCCATCCCCCAGCCTGTGGGGTGTGTGGGCTCGGGGGTGGGGGTTGTCACATCGGAAGGAGAGCGCCATTGCCCCATGCAGCTTCCAGTGCACGTGCGCACCTGAGCACCCACCGTCCAGCTCAACACTGCACCTGCGGCCCGCGTAAGCCGTCAGTAAGATTGCACCCACTGTGCATAAGTTGCAGTGGTGGAGAATCATGCCCTTGGTTGTTGTTTTGCGGTGAGCTGCTTATTTCTTAGCTGCTCTTCTTATTTCTTAGCTGCATTGGGCCCAATTTGTACTTTCTTGAAGTAATAATTCTCATACACAAAAGATTTTTTTTAAAGTTCTCTCTCCCATATCTTGTGCTCCATAGCCATGCCATTTGCAATAACTTCCGCAAAAAACCAAAGTAACATAAAGTCAGTAAAATGCTGTCGGCCTGTAGCATATTGCAAATTGAGAAAATGAGTTCTTACCTGCCCTAAACACTAATCACTGGAAGTAATAAGACTAGTAATAAACTATAAATATTTATGCTTTACTATCTACTCAAACTCTCATAAGACAATATATGTGCGACTCTGTTTTAAGTTTGGCACCATCATAAGAAGATAATGGGTGAAAACCTGGCTTTCTAGAAAAACGGGGCCGTTTTCCTATTAACTTTGATGGAGCTAGGACTTTTCTTTGGGTTAGAGGGGGTAAGCTTCTGACTTTTTCAGAACTCTCCTATGCATAAACAACTGGTGGCAGAGGTATGGGAGGCATGTGCCCCCCACCCCCCACCCCCACCCCCAAGCTTTTCGGAAGACCTAGACCCAGAAATAACATACTGACATAAAATGCAACTGGGTGTTGCATTTTATTATACATGTTTCAGGGCTGCAGGTGTGCTCTGAGTGTCCTGCAACATGTATAATAAAATGTAACACCCAGTTTATCTGTGTTAGAGTGTCTGTGTGAAAAGGGCCCTATAGAACTCCTGCCCAGCCCCCACTCCTGTGCCTCCCCCACCCCCTCCCCCATTGACAGTTCTGTTCGCCTATGCTCCTATGATGTATTAATGCAAATACTTGCTAGGCAGTTCATTTTATGTTCCTCACATGAACTTACACAAACCGATCAAGAAATGCCTATTTGAAACTCAAAAATCAAGCAATTTATGTTTTACTACCATGCTAAAGATAATCCTCTGTAAATAAGTTCTTAATTTTCAAGACCAGAAGTAACAAGAGAAACTTCAAAGTGGTGATATAGGCTTTATGCCTTTGAACTTTTGAGATGTAATTTTCATAGAGCACTAAAAATCATTTAATCTAAACCTGCAAAGTTTCAGCAAGCCTACGGTCACATTATACAGAACCAGAAATGTTAAAAGGAAGAAACTCTCTGATGCAATTTTCTTCAGATAATTATCCATACAATGCATGTTGCAATTTGTGACATTGGTTATTATCATTAGAAACATGCCAGTTTTATACAGTTTTTAGACAATCAAAAGCCATCAATCAATTCTATTCTGTAAGCAGGACTCTTTTAAAAAATAATATTCAGATATGCCTGTTAATACTGAACGTACTTCTGTTTTCTAGATGGGAAATCTAATCCAGCCAAACTGGCCACAAAGCCACTTGAAAATCAAGGATGAAAAGGTTTAAATGAAGTTAATGTATGGATAGCAGATTCTGTAAAAATACATAATGAAAGCACTCTCATCTCCATTTACATTAATCTTAACCTTAATTCACCTTATTTACGTTCTCCTTTTACAGGTCACTTCCTTCTGGTGTTCAGCTGTACTCATTAGATAAAACAAACCTGGCTAGAATACATCAACATTTTTTCGCCAGAGATTTTCTTTTCTAATTGCATCTTCATCTCTAATATTACTTATGAAATTATTATAATAAACTTGTCAATACTGCATCCGCAAGAAGCTTCTGTAGGGGGATATGGCCAGCTAAGAATTTACACCGTAACAGCATCAGATACTCAACAAAACCACTGCATAGGTTTATACCAACAACAGTAGGCAACTTGAGATAAGTAACAATATGGGCTACAGAAGAGATTACCACCCAAAATTAAGCCATTGTGAGTTATTTCAAATGTTACAATTTAAAAATATGTATCTGTAGAGAACTACGGTGGCACATGGGCTTAGTACTGCATGCTTCAAATGATATAAGACTTATGTTTCTTATGTCAACACAAAAGAGATGAGATAGAACGTCTCAGCCAATTTTCCACTGGTTGACTGTCCATAATTCACAACATTGTTTCCCAATGTAGACTCCATTAGACATGAAGAGCATTATCAGACGCTGTTTGGGATGGTTGCATGTCAATAGCACTGTAACTGCTCATATCATTACTATTGCTTCCAGAAATATTGGTTTAATTAATTGCAGTGTTTCAAACAGGTGTCTTCGTTGTAAGCTCAAGAATATAAGAACCATCACTGCCATAACTGTAACCAAAGGTCTTTCATTAGGGCTTGGGGTATCCATTTGAAGTATCATTCCTACACAAATCCTTACGAAGCATAAACACACTTTAATGTAAAAGGTAAGTCCAAAGTTTAGGGGGGTAAGGGAGGGGCGATTCACTTCACATACTTTACTTCCAACTTTATAGGTTACACCTCTTTTCAATGAAGCCGCAAACAAAGCCTCCTCTCCTTTGGAGGTGGCTGCCTGATTCTTTTGAAAGCTTGCTGTAAATATTGGCTTCAGAATTACAATACTGTCCAAGTTCAACTTCAAGTAGAACATTTATTCCTAAGATCTCCCACAATATGTCGGGGATATAAGCAACCCTTTATACATGCAATTCATCCACCATTGCAACATTAGATAAAACAAGTTAAAAATAACCCATTGAAATCCATGCAAAAAATATTTCTAAATGTGTGAGTGGGGGGAGGGAGGGTTGCATTGAAACATATTAGTGGCCTTAGTGACAAATCCTGTTTTCAAGATGTCAGTGTTCTCCATGTCAGCTGTTTCAATAACTGCTACAAATCTTCCAAACACATGTGTGAATTTGTTGGTCTTATTTCCCTGTAATAGCAAAGTAATATTCTGACAATCATCAGCTTTTTCATATATGCAATCCATTTTATTTCAGGCTCAACTTTGGTACATGAATTAAGTAGCCATATAAACCAGTTTCACCAGTTGAAGGGATAAAAACAGGGTTGGGATTTAAGATATTTTCAACAAATTATAAGAAAACTATAAAAGGAATCTTCACTTTGGGGAAAGGTAGCATGAAACAGGTTTAGTCTTATCATTCACAAATAGATTTGGTTTTAATACCAAAAAGCCCCCTCAAATTGTAGCAGAATAAAATACACACATAAAAAATACAAATGTTAAAACAATTATTTTGTATTTGTGCGAGTCCAACAGAGAGGTATGTTAAATGAATCACAAAAACATGCTCGTGTGTACTAATTGGATAATGACATATATTGCTACGACTGTCAGTTACCACTGTGCCTATAAAAGTTCTTTCTGTTAAGCATATAATTTCACTGTTAACAAGGAAAGAGGGGGAACAGCCACATAAGTAATTAGCTGATACTAAGTCTTAATATGGTGCATAGTCAACCCTGTGTTTCTTTGCAAGTAAATTATGTTATTTTGTGTTCACGTGAACTTCCAATTTAAATTTCTAATTGTTCGAGTCCAGATTTATATATTTTTTAAATGTAACTCTTCTGGAAAATGTGCTAAAGTTTATAGAGAGACAAATTCATGGTATATCCATTCTCCGGTTCGCACCATAAGACTGGAGTTTGCATCCTCCCTGGTCTGAACCAGAAAAATCCCTCACTTTAAAGCTGTCCAGCACCATAGGTGGTACTGATGTGCCAGTACACAGCTTCTGTTCTCTTGTCTTCCAGTGCCATTGAAATCCACAAGCAAGGAGACAAATTTGACCTGTTGTAATACTTATCTTTCCCCAGTTTAAACATTTTGAAGCATTCAGGTGATGCCTTCAGCGTGATTTCCTGTCACTGAAGTACATATGGACCAATCAAAATTAAATTAAATCCCTTTTCTTTTAGTGAGTGTAGCTGTCCAGATAGATGAGCTGTTTATATCCTACATAGACAGGGATCTCACTTAATGAACATACATTTTAAACACTATAGGCTTATAAACTTCAGTAAGACCTCTAGCTGAACAAAAATTGTTCATAAATCAGAACTCATGAATATCACAGCCAGTAGCAGTGTCAAGAGTACACTAGAAATTTCCCCAAAATGTACAGTAACTCACTCAGAACTTCCCTTCCTACACCCCCTCCTCCTTACTCCAAGTTAAGCTAGAGAACAGGAGTCACTGCAGACAAGGTATCCATAGAGAGTTTTACATTAGCCTCTCACTTTTCAAACACATCGTATGTCCAGAGGTATGTTTCTGCCATATCAGGAACTTCAGTGTTAAGTAACAGAACACTAATTTCACCCTAAGTCACACAACACCGTGTATAAAAACAATGACATGTCTAATGTCAAGTGCCAGATCGAAGACATACAAGGACTCCCAGCTGCATACAAGAACCGTAGACAAGAGCCTCACAGTGCACCTTGAATTCATTATTCTGTACCATGCATTTCCTAATGAAAACCTTCAGTTCAGGTAAAGTACCCAAGCAGTGGCACACACTAGCCTCTTACTTACTACTAGCTCTTTCCTCCACACCACTTTGAAAATTCACAGCCAAGTTCCCCCACCGCACTTTCCACTACTCCTTTTTACCTTCCTTACGCTTAAAGAGAGGGGAATTCAGCCTACCTCCATGTGTTTCTTTCGCAGTCCAGTTGCCTGTACTGTACACAGTGATGGAGAGCAGAGAACTCTTCAGTGATAATCAGCGCTGAGAGGCTGCTCCTGTGAATAATGTACATCCTGTAGCAGCAGGCTCTGTTTCCAGCAGCTGGCAGCAGCCTTTGCAGTAACAGTGATGAGCACAGCTTGAGATCATCCACAATTAACCAAATATTGTATGGCAGCAACAAATCAACAACTAAAACCCAGCTTACAAATAAAAGCAAAGTACAATTTCAGAGGGAAGCTGAAAGCTTAAGTCACATTTCTTCTTCAAGATTATTCCAGCAAGCTCCTTCTGCTATTTTTACTGTACCATCATGCACTAGGTCTGGCTTTTACCCTATTGAAAGAACATGAATATATTATTATCCACACAAAAGAGCAGGTTATTGTTTATGAATTACCAGCCTTCCCAGCAACAAAGGCTATTTTCATAAGAAAACTCAATTTCATTTTAGCTCCAATTTGATTACCAGCTGAAGAAAAGAAGCCCTATGCCTAAACCTCAAAGGATTTTTATTCATACCATTGAATGGGCTTTATTGCTTCCTTTTCAAAACTGACGTAGAAAGCTTTTAGAGTAAAACATTGACAAAAAATTATTGCGCTGCTATTTTGTGCAATAACAGAGCTGAAGAGGGGCAATGATTTCTCAGTCATCCTTCACTGTACTTCAGAATAGTAAAGGCTGGAATTAATGACAGACCATAGTGAGGAGCCAAGCTAAGGTCTCACAATGCATGTCAAATCTAAATGATCACTATACATTGAAAAGACCCAAAAAAGCCTGCAGCTGATTGATTCATGGCTTTCACAAGAAAGACAGGCTTGAAGAGTTTATTGCACCACAATTTACTCTGAATTATCATAAAAATGAATGTAGAGGCTGAATGTCACCCCGGCACGCTCCAAAAACACACATCCAGGGACAAAGTTCAACCAGGAATTATAGTAGTGCTGTTCCTGTTAGCATAGTTAAGGGTCTTGTCAGCTTTTTCTATTATAGGGGTTTTTAGCTCAGCTGTAAAACTCTGCCCTAAAATGAAGTTTAGCACATAAGGATCATTTAAAGGGGATTTTTAAAAAACAAATTTAATAAAAAAAAATCTTGCTGGCTGTTTTTAAGTTAAACATTTTGGGGGGGTGGGGAACAGAACTGCAGATTAGTCATTTTTGGCATGCTTTAACATCAACAGAACTCAAGAATAGCTGTAGGGATTTGGAGTTGCTTTTAAGATTAAATTTAAACTGTCAAACCAAATGTGAACTAGTCAGGTTTATTGTGGATGGCACAGGCCCTATTTACATGGGCCACAGCTGCATGGGGGTGGGGGTGCATGCAGCAGCATGGGCGACACGTGGGTGCACACACACACCCATGTATTCCCATGTGTGGAGCAACCTCCATTTTCCCCAGTTGCTCTGTGCATGGGGATGTGGGGGGTGAGTGGGAATGTGTGTTTCGCAGGAGCGCACACACACACTCACCGGTTACGGGAGTTACATGAGACGGTACCACTTATGCCCACCCAGATCTGTTTCGTGGGCATAAGTGGTACTGTCCCATGTAAAAAGGGCCAAAGACTGGCCCACATACCACCCATCCCACAGTAGTCTCATTGAAGCTTCAATGGGACTATGCCAGAGTAGGTGGTTTGTGGAACACAACTGAGTTTTTGTCTTCTATATAAGTAGGCTGTGCAAAGTATACAATGCTATTTCTCCTATGAATTCTTACTCTATGATGTTTACCAACAAAGCCTGCACATTGCATTACAAAGACAGCACTTATTACACTTCAGCTTGGGGACTGGTTCAGTCAATGGCCCACTAAATTAGAGAGTCCCCATGTAGGGTCAGATATGATAGATCAAGATGACTCAGACAGCCTTTCCAGACTACTGAATAATAAGCCATTCCTGGAACCATATAGTTACATGATGCGATCTAGCAGTACAATCCTGATCCATCAAAGTCAGTGGGATTTTTTTTTTACCAGAAACTTCAATGGGATTGTTATTGCAACCTAAGTATACTGCAACTTTACTTTATATTGCCACCCTCAAGATCGCAGAATAAGCAAAGTATTTTAAAAAATACCCTACTGTGACCTGTAGTACTTCTCTAAATGAGCTTCTTTGCATAATCTACATGGTTTATACATGAGTCTACATAAGTGGTCTATATTTTTGGTTTTAAACCAACGAAAGTTAAGAAATGTAGAGCACAGTCCTGGTTCCATTGACCGGAATAGGGTTAGAACTGCCCTCCTCTGAGATGTATACCCCTTAATCTGAACTATTTCATCATGGAGTTGTGGTGGTGGTTGTTTTTTTAAAATAGAAGGGATTTTGCCAATATAGTACATTGGAAGAGCTTCCACATAAACATTGTTTAATAAATAGCAGCAACATTTCCTCTTCCACCTTTCTGCCATTTTTGAGAAACCAAAAGGCCATGTGCTTGGGTGTGCTCATTTAATATACATGTATGTTTCTTCTGATTTTAGAAAATCTGCTCATCTGACAAGGATTTCCTGTCGTTAAAATAGGGGCGACACTGACAGAAAAAGCAGAGAAAATTTGTATTAATCATTTAAATCCCTTTTCTACTTAAATTCTAATTCAGCAAATTTTAATTCTTATCTTGCAACCTCTGCTGTGCACTTTTCGTCTTGCATTGCGACACATTTCCACTGGGCTGAGAGACTTCTTTGAAATGACAAAACACAGCTATATGAAAAGTTCATCAACCCTACCCTTTAAGTTGTATGTGTCGTCTCTATTGCAAGAATACTTACTGTCCATGGTGTGCCTTGCTTCTCCTTGGCATGACCACACAGTTGCTGTCAGGTTCCCCCTTGGTGAGGATGTTCTGGATGGGTAGAGTGATTTGGCATTATCAGACTCTTTGGGGGTTTTAGGAATGGGACAGAGGGCAGTTTGTTTGTTTGTTTGTTTGTTTCAGAGTTCAGTTCTTTTTTCAGTTTGGTTTTCCAGTTTGATTCTTTCCCTGTTGAAGTCAAATGAGAAATCTGTTCCCATTGACTTCAATGGGAAGGAGAATTGCCGAACCGGACCGAAAGGGAACTGAAGTGAACTGTTCAGGTCTGTGACCAGTCTGTCCCTAACCCCCACCACCTCCATCTCCTGGGACAGGGAGATCAACTTCCCCCATCCTCATCCCCTGTGTGCTGATCAAGAAGTACACCTTCTGGATAAGTAAATCTTATTTATTATATTTATTAAAATGCTCCAGCAAGTGCTGCAGGCCTCTCTGCCAGAAGCCAGTGGCTCTGTCTGGTAACAACCAGTCTCAGCCAGTTCTGTGTAACAAATAACCACATGCGCTATAAGTTTCAGTTGTCAGTACTATTCTCTTAAAAAGACAGTGTACTATTCCTACATCTCCCTTTTTAAAAAACATTTAACTTCAAACAAAGAAATTACAAATCAGCATTGTTCAATAAGTCTTTCCGGTGCTCGGCAATGGCATAGTCTGTTTGATCTGCGTGGTGCTACTTCAGCCTCCTCCGTGACTGGAGCAGGTGTTTGTTCTTTTAGTGCCTCTGTCATCTCTGTGACACTTTCCTGAGTCAGCTTGTGTGTGGTCTCCAGTTGTTCTCTCGTCCTATTCTTCTCCCCTTGTTCAGGAATGTGTTGCTAGTGCCTCCTTTTTATGGCTAGGGGAACTTTTCTTGGGGCATGGATGACAGGATGATTCAGTTTTGCCAGTTCAATTTTATATTCAGTTTCCAATTTACCAAATGCCCTCAAAAACATCAGAATATTGGTCTTCGATTAGTGTGTCCTTTGTATTTGTTACCATATATACTCTCTTAATTAAACCCAACCACTGGCAGGTTTTTAGGCCCAGCATTGGCATAGTGTTCCCCATAGCTATTATAAAAGTTATCAGCTCAATTTGATCCTTAACTTTTACCTCTAGTTCACATACTCCTTTCGTGGGAATCATCTCCCCCTTAAAAGCTCTTAGTTTTAGATTTTTACCCTTGATCCAGTTTGGTTTTTGTTTTAACTTATTAACAATTAATTCTGGAAGCACATTTACCTGTGCACCTGTGTCTATTTTATAGCTGATTTATTTTAATTTTATTTTTAAAATTTATTAACCCACTCCTCCCACCTCAGGCAGCTCAGGGCGGCTCACATCATGCAAATATAAAAACACTTAAAACAACTTTAAAAGGAGGCACCAAATACCCCCACACACACCTGCCCACCCCACTCAAATCCCCACCCATCACCCTCACTAAACGCCTGGCGGAATAGCCAGGTCTTACAACTTCGACGAAATGAGGGGAGATCAGGGGCCAGCCAGGCCCCCACCAGCAGGGAGTTTCACAGCCGTGGTGCGGCCACCGAGTCTGAGAGCGCCCTCTCCTGTGTGGCCCCCCGGAAGCAAGGCGGCCCCGGGTGACCGCAGGGGTCGATCCAAAGCCCGGCGGGTGAGGCGGTCCTGCAGATATGCAGGGCCTAGGCCATTTAGGGTTTTATAGGCCAATACCAACACCTTGAATTGGGCCCGGAAAACCACTGGCAGCCAGTGCAGAGAACAGAGCACCGGTATAATGTGCTCCCAGCGACCCAGTCGCACCAAAAGCCGGGCCGCCACATTCTGCACCAGCTGCAACTTCCGAGCCATCACCATGGGTAGCCCCACATAGAGCGCGTTACAATAGTCCAACCTGGAGGTGATGACCCTTCCATTAGTTTCCAGTGCCAACAGTCCAGTCATCTCCTGTCTCTGCAGCCACAGTACCCACCCACATAGAATTCCTCCTCAGTACTTTCATCAGTGCTGTCATGGTATACTGATCAGTTTGCATGGTTTGTCTCCTTCTCTGTGCTTGCTGCCTCTGGTTGCAGACTCTGGCAAAATGGTTATATCGCTTGCATGCCTTATACTGTTTTCCTAGTGCAGGGCATTACCTGTTTGGGTGCTTGATTCCACATTTCTTGCACTGAGGTGCTCTTTCACCTATACCCTCATCCCTTGGGCTATCTGTGAATCTTTCTGCTCGCTTCCTGATTTCTCCTTGCTTGTCCTGGTGCTTACTGTTTACTTGATCTACTGTAGCTGTTTCTGATTTTCCTCCCATTATTTGTAGAGTGTGGAGACTCAACTTCTGCTGCCTGGCAGACTCTCACTGCTTTATCTAAGGTCAGATCCATATCTTCCCAAAGTCTTTTCTGTAGGTTCAAATCTCCAATTCCTATTACAATCTGGTCCCTTATAATGAACTGAGTATCATCAGCATATTGATGACATCACACCCCGAACCCTCTCACGAACTCCCCCAGGGGCTGCATATACACATTGAACAACAGTGGAGACAGAATGGAACCCTGCGGAATGCCGCAGGTCAAGGCCCGGGGGCTAGATGTTTCAGCCCCCAGCACCACCCGCTGGCTTCTACCCGAGAGGAATGAGTGGACCCATCCAAGGACAGTCGCGTCCAGACCTCCCAAGTCTCGCAGCCATTTCACGTCTGGCATTGGACCAGGGTCATCAGACCTTACTGGTCCTGCTAGACCTTTTGGCTGCGTTCGACACAGTCGATCATGAGGTGTTGGTGACTCTTCTGCGGGACCGTGGTGGAATTGGCGGAATTGTCTTGGACTGGTTTTGTTCGTTCCTGGCTGGGAGAACTCACCGGGTGGTCTTGGGGGAGTGTACGTCTTCCCCCCAGGACTTCACGTGTGGAGTCCCGCAGGGTGCCATTCTGTCCCCCCTCTTGTTTAACATCTATATGCAGCTGTTAGGGAAGATCGTGAGGGGGTTTCAGGACATGCAGTGTCATCAGTATGCTGATGACACTCAGCTCCACCTCTCCTTTTCCATCGACCCAGGCCATGTAGTCTCCTTATTTTCCCAGTGCCTGTCAGCTGTGGGGGCTTGGATGAGGTCGAGCCATCTGCAATTGAATCCTGACAAGACGGAGGTGATGTTGGTAGGCGAGGGCTTGGGAGATCTGGGGGTGGTTGAATCTCCTCTTGGTGGGGGGGGGGGGTTCGCCCTCCCATGGTCTCTCAAGTGCAGAGTCTGGGTGTGCTCCACAATTCCTGGCTCAGCCTGAAATCTCAGGTTGTGGCCGTGGCGGGGAGTGCATTTCGGCAGTTACATCTTGTCTGGCAGCTTCGGCCATATCTCTCAGACTCTGACCTCGCCACTGTCATCCATGCCTTCATCACCTCGAGGCTGGATTACTGCAATGTGCTCAACGTTGGGCTGCCCGAGAAGCTAGTCTGGAGGCTGCAGCTGGTGCAGAATGCTGCGACCCGTCTCCTTATGAGGGCAGGTTGCAGGGAGCGCATGACACCAGTGCTCTGGGCTCTGCACTGGCTGCCTATAAAGCACCGGGCCAGGTTCAAGGTGCTGGTTTTAACCTTTAAAGTCCTTCACGGCCTGGGCCCTGCTTATCTGCGGGACCGTCTCACTCCCCATGTGCCCGTGCGACCCTTGAGATCGTCCGTGGGAGCCTTTTTGGAGGTTCCCCGGGCGATGCGGGTGGCCACCGATGTTAGATCTTTTTCGGTGGCCGCCCCTGTGCTGTGGAATTCGCTCCCGGAGGAGGCTCGGTTGGCTCCCACTCTCCTGCTGTTTCGGCATGTATGTAAGACCTGGCTGTTCCGTCAGGTTTTTGGCAAGGGGTAGGAGTGGGGGGGCGGGGGTTCCCCACATATTGTATTTTTAAATTGTTTTTAATTTCTGTATTGTTTTTATTTAATGTTGTTTGCCTCCCCAGGCTGCCCTGAGGGCAGAAGGGGAAGGATATAAATTTTAAATAAATAAATAAATACATAAATCTCAAGGAGGAGACAGAACCATGGCACAAAGGTGGAAAGGCCCTGGGGTGGCACCCTTGCAAGCTATGTGGGGGAGGCGTGAAGCCCTGGAACTGTGGGGGGAATGGAGAAGCATGTGACACCTGCCTCCTCCCTTTTACAGGTAGAAAGGCCCTGGGGTGGTGCCCTTGCAAGCTGTGTAGGGGAGGGGTGAAGCCTTGGAGCTGCAGGGGGGGGTGGAGAAGCATGTGACACCTGCCTCCTCTCTTTTTCAGGTAGAAAGGCCCTGGGATGGTGCCCTTGGGTGCCAGCTGTAGGGTGCCAGCCGAAGGTCGTCACCTAAGGGTGTTGGCCGTCAGCGGGGCTGTCAGCAGAGCAGTAGTGGCTGCGGCCTCTCCATGTGAAGGGGGTGGAGGTAAGACCCCAGATCGGCGGATAGGTGTTAAAGGGGGACCTTCAGAGCGTGCACCTAGGAGCCCCACTGTAATCTCTGGACTGCCCCCATTTTTGGCAGCAGACGTTGAGCAATCACAGAGTGCCATGAGACTGCTGGGGCCTGCTTGTGCTGCTCATTGGCCAATGATACATCCATCAGATACTGCTGAGCTGTTCACCCCTCCCAAGACAGGCACAGTTCAAGAGTTCAACCCTGTTTAGGGCTCCAAGATGTCTGCTTCCTCCTCCCTTCTCCACATTTTCCCTCTAAAACCCAACTGCCACAGCATTAATAATGACAACGATAACGACATTGTCATTTTTGTTTCTCGTTATCATTTTTATCATTTTTTGACATCGTTACCATCATTATCGGTATTATCGGTTGTCGTTTTCTGTATTCTCGGTTTTCATTTTCGTTATCATTATTCTCAGTTGTTGTTTTGTTATTGCAATAACAAAAACAAAAATGACAATTTTCGCTATCATTATTGTAATAATGAAAATGACATGAACACCCCTAGAGTGAGCATACACACGTGCCGTGGCATTCACAAGGGAGACACCCACGCATGGCCACACAACCAACCTGGGTGAAGATGGGTGTGCGTCCATGTACGTATGTCTCATGTAAAAAGGGCCAAACACAGATTAAGAAACAGGGGTGAGTTTACAAGGGAAAGGGTCCTATGTGAATGATGCCTAAAAGGCCCAGCTCACCCTGTGAGAAGTGCTACCTCCAGATGCACATGATGGGCCTTGCAGCCTTGCTGCATTCATTATAACAGCCATTTCCCCTCCCAGTTAAAGCCTATCATCACTCAGCCTTGTCAAGAGCAGTAAGTGCTATATTAATTATGAAAAATGAATATTCAATATGTAAGCAAAAATAAACACTGACATTTAAGGATTAGTCAAGGAGCAAAAAGTACTCTCAAATTTTACAAGTGGGGCATGGTCACATTTCAGGGAGAAGTGGAAGGAAGCTATTTTCCCATCTAACTAAAGCAACTGGTAGCAGGACTAGAAACTGCCCACTTCTCTCTCTGGAGTTAGTCTTCCCAGATTTCTCTGGGTCCAAACCGTGACAGTATAGTCTCTGGCATATGCTTTTGTGGATGGTGTTTGACTGGACTCAGTTTCTGGGCTTGTGCTGCATTGTATATGGTTTATTCAGGACTGTTGGCAGGTATGATGGGAGACAGCCATGTCTGAACCTCAGTGGTTCAAGCTGCAACTAAATCTAGACACAGAACAGACTCGCTGAAGCCTGAGTGAAGCAGAGCTTTGCGAAACTGCTCTAGTAAGGTGGGGAGATTTGTTTGTTCTCCTGACCCTAGATTCAAGATACACTGAAAAGGGAAAGCATCAGAGCAGAAGAAAAAGGGACAGGGGCTGGGAAAGATGAAGAAGCAGTTATGAAAAGTTCTGCTATGGCATCTCTGTCTCGACAAGGAACATGGCAAGACTGAAGATCCTACACCCCATCCCAGAAAAGTGATCCGCATTTCTATCCCATCCCATCTCTGCTGGGGAGATGCAGCAACACTTATGTCCCCAAAGGAATTCAACCAAATTTGCTAACTGTAAATTGTTGTGCATGTCAGAGCACAGCGGGGCACGCCGGGGCATGGAGCTCACAGTGCATATCGGTGCACCCCGGGCCAGCACAGCTGGGCAAAAAGACAGAGGACGTCCCCACAGCCCCCCCCCCAGCAAGAACAAGAGAGCTGCAATGCAGGGACATGCCCCCAAGAAATGACGGCCAGGAGCAGCCTTCCCCGGGCCCACAGGGAACACCCCCATGCTCGCCGCCAGTAGTGGCAGGAGGGCCAGGACCTGCAACCACGCCACCGAAAGAAAGGAGGTCAGCGGGGAGTGCCCCGCCTCCGCAGGAGGAGCCTTCACAGACGCCGCTGACAGCAGCGGCAGAGCCACGAACCAAAGCCCCGCCCCTAATAGGACATAGACACGTGGGGATTCCCCCGCAACGCTGCTCGGAGTGGCTACGGGCTTGTACAGGGGCGGGGTTTAGAGAATAAAAACCAGCGCCGCCCAAGGGACAGCGCTGGTGATTAATAGAGACCGGCCCTGTGCGTAGTTGAGCTGAGAGCAGAGCAAACCTTGGTGGAAACCTTATTGAATGCGTGACCCTTCCCTGGAGACCTTGTGTGTGATACGAGTGAGAGTGAGTCAGCGAGTGCAGTGTGACAGTGAGTGAGTGCCCTTCCTTTTCCCCTTACCTGGAGCCCCTGTTGTCGGAGGTGAGTGCCCTGTGTTCTTTCCCCTTTCCCCCCCCTGGGGGCCCCAACACTCCCCAGGGTGAAGACCCCCACGTCCTGCCCCCGTGTCTTGGCTTGGGTGTAGCGACAGCGATTGGGGCAGCCTTGGGTTCCTGGTCAGCAGCGCCCAATGATGATAGGGGCCCGTTCTCTTTAATTAGAGGTGAAGGCCCAAATACTATCCTGACGGGCATCCTGTTGCAACTCGTTCCTTGCTCTGACCTAGACACCCTTGGGCCGTGTGCGTGGATTCTGACCCCCATCCCCACCCCGGTAACAAAATCACCAGCCCCAATTGGCCCTAGTATGGGCTTGAGGGACTATGGATATAGCCAAGGAAATCTCGCAGTTAACCCATGCAGTACAGTCCCTAGCTATGGAGATGAAGGATCTCCAGGCCAAACAAGGTGGTTTGGCCACAGCAGTAACCCAATTACAGGGGGCCATGGCCCCAGCGGGGCCCGCTGCAGGAATGGTGGGGGCCCGAACCCCCCCCTCCACTGAGCCCTCGTGAGCCCAAGGGACCTAAGGTAGAAAAATTTCTAGGGGATAGACAAGCTTTCCAGGGGTTCTTGGCCTTGTGTCGGCTCATGTTTAAGGTACAGCCAGCCACTTATGTGACCGATGAGCAAAAGGTGGCCTTCATTATAGGTAATTTGGGAGGCACGGCCTTGGAATGGGCAATGACCCTTCTTAAGGGAGACAGTCCCCTGTTGAGTAATTACCCCGACTTTGTAAAAGAACTCACGTTCTTGTTCGATCACCCCCATCGAGCTCGAGACGCAGAGGCTTTGATCATGACACTACGACAGTCTAAAGGGGGGGGGGGTTGGAATACTTAACACAATTCCAGCAGCTCGCCCTAGAACTACAGTGGCCCAATGGGGTCTTAAAGGTCATGTTCAAAAGAGGTTTAGGGGAAGAAATCAAGGATCAGTTGGCCTTAGTAGAGACTAGAGCCCTAATACCTGGGAAGCCCTGGCTAACCTAGCCTTGCAAATCAAGGCACGATTGACAGAACGGAGGTGGGAGAGGCGACAAGAAGCGCGCCCCTCCCGCTCCCAGGGCCTCCGAAACTCCCCGACCCAGAGCCCATGCAGCTCAGGGCCTTGCGGGGCCCCTTGTCACGGGAGGAGCGGGAGCGACGTCGGGTCTCGCGCTCCTGCTTCTACTGTGGGGAACCATCTCATTTTATTGGGGAATGCCCCGCCCTACCTCCCCATCGACGTGAGGTGGGAAATGGGTGAGGCCGGGACGGATCGGGGTCACCCCGGCCCTAAAGACATTTAAGCCCCCAGGTTCCCCTCGAGTCTTGAGTCCCCATCTCCGAGTACCCGTCACTCTTACCTTGTCCCCACGAGCGTCCGTGGTAGTATGGGCTCTCGTGGACTCAGGGGCCTCAGGGAACTTTATTCACAGCCCCCTTGTGGCCCAGTGGTCCATTCCCACCCAACCTAAGACCCCTCCGGAGTCGGTCCACTCCATCGATGGCTCCCCCCTAGTTTCGGGACCGGTGACATTGTGTACACGTCCCCTGGGTTGTGCTATTGGGATTCATTATGAGCAGCTATGTTTTGATGTGATGTGTACACCCCTCTTTCAGTTAGTCTTAGGGGCTCCGTGGCTGCAGGCCCATGACCCTTGTATTGTGTGGCCTACGAAACAGATCCAATTTTCCACATCCCACTGTACCAATAATTGTCTTCGCCCTGTCCCGCGGGCTATTTGTGGGGCCACTGGAAAGACTGAACCTGTCCCCCCTGTGGAAGAATTACCTGCAGTATACCGGGATTACGCTGACGTCTTTAGTAAAGTTCAAGCCACAGAACTTCCCCCGCATCGCCCCTACGATTGTCCCATCTAACTCCTTCCGGGTACAGAGCCACCTTTCAGGCAAATCTATGCATTGGCTGCGCCCGAACTTCAGGCGCTTCGCAACTACCTCGACGACAGCCTTCGACAAGGATTTATCCAACATTCAACTTCCCCGGCGGGGGCCCTGAAATTTTTTGTGGCCAAAAAGGATGGAGGGCTATGCCTGTGCACTGATTATCGTGGCCTCAACAAGATCACCATCAAGAATAGGTATCCTCTTCCCCTTATACCAGAGTTGCTGAATCGCCTTCAAGGAGCACGGTTCTTCACAAAACTAGATCTTCAAGGAGCATACAATTTGCTGCGAGTATGAACTGGGGACGAATGGAAAACCGCCTTTTGAACCCGATACAGCTTGTTCGAATATTGTGTGATGCCTTTCGGACTTGCGAACACTCCGGCCACCTTCCAACACCTTATTAATGATGTCTTCCAAGATATTTTGGACATTTACGTTATAGCCTACCTAGATGACATCCTTATTTACTCCCTAACCTTGGAAGAGCACGTTCATCACGCGCGAGAAGTGCTACGACGACTGCGCCTTCACCGGCTATATTGCAAGCGAGAGAAGTGCTCTTTTCATCTCACTACCGTGAGCTTCTTGGGATTTGTCATCAGCCCCGCGGGGGTAACGATGGAAACCGCAAAGATAGAAGCCCTTCAAGACTGGCCCCCTCCCAAATCAGTAAAATCACTACAACGTTTCCTGGGGAGCGCCAACTACTACCGGCAGTACATCCCCAACTACACCGAGATTACCGCAGCCCTTACGCAGCTCTTGAAAAAGAACCAATCATATCAATGGGGACCAGAACAACAACATAGTTTTGACTTCCTTAAACAAGCCTTCATGACCGGCCCCTTGTTACATCACCCCGATTTTGAAAAACCCTTCTGTGTAGAAGCCGACGCATCCGGAAGGGCGATCGGAGCAGTCCTCCTCCAGCCTGCAACGGATCCAGACACACTTCTCCCCTGCGCCTACTACTCACGCCAACTAAACCCCGCTGAGCGGAACTACTCCATTCTGGATCGGGAACTCCTCGCCATCAAAGCAGCCTTTGTGGCCTGGCAGCACTACTTAGAAGGGGCCCAACACCCCATCACCGTAGTTACGGACCACAAGAACCTAACGTTTCTCCAAACCGCCCACATCACCAATGCGCGGCATCCACGATGGGCGCTCTTTTTCGCCCGTTTTGACTTTCGGATCCGATACCGGCCCGGTCGGTTGCACGTGTTAGCAGACGCCCTGTCCCGCTATCGAGAAAACCCACCGGAGGAGCCGCTACCTTCCGAATCCATTTTAGAAGCTAAGACGTTTGCTGCAACATATTTATCGGCTGAGGCGCTTTGTGAGGCTACGCGACAAGAGTTAGCCACCGCAGACGAATCCCAGACAAGTTCCCCAGATAGACTCCAGCGCCACCAGGACCGCATTGTCGTGCCCCCGTCCTCCCGAGCACAGGTTCTCTGGGCTCACCACGACGCCCCAACGGCAGGACACCCTGAAGTAGAATGGACGCAACAAATGATCCAGCGTTCCTTTTGGTGGCCAGCCTTACCTCACGACGTACAACACCACGTGTCCAGTTGCACCACATGTGCCCGGACCAAAATCCCTCGGTGGGCCCCCACCAGACTCTTGCAAGTCCTCCCGCTAACCCCGGGACCATGGCAGCGTATCGGCCTCGATTTTATAGTAGATCTCCCGCCATCGCGACAGTATACTACCGTATTAGTCGTGGTGGACCATTTCACGAAGCTAGCACACTTCATTGCATGTAAGGGCCTACTTTCAGCTAAGCGAACTGCCTTGCTTTGCATTCGTCATGTGTTTAAGCTTCACGGCTGGCCCCAGGAGATATTTAGTGATCGAGGGACACAATTCGCATCCAGATTCTGGAAGGCCCTCTTCCAGTCCCTTCAAGTAGATCTGAAACCCACCACAGCATACCACCCACAAGTGAACGGCCAGGTAGAACGTGTAAACCAGAACCTGGAACAATACCTTCGTTGTTACATAAATTATCTCCAAGATGACTGGTACGCGTGGCTCCCCTTGGCCGAATTCACCTATAATAATGCCCCCAACGCCTCTCTTGGAACATCACCCTTTTTTGTCACTTCTGGGTTCCACCCCCAACTTGGAACTTTCGATGCCCCCGCAGTGGAAGTTCCAGCGGCAAGAGCCTTTGTTCAGCAAATCCACGAAGCCCAAACCATAGCCCAACAGGTCTTGCAACAAGCCCGACAATGCTACAAACAACAAGGCGACAAGCATCGAGGCGGGGAACCCCCTCTCTGCCCAGGGGATCTAGTATGGGTCGACCGGCGGCATCATCCCTCTGTCCGTCCGTCAGCTAAATTGGATGCACGCTACATCGGGCCTTTCCCAGTCGCTCACCAACTTACCGAAGTAACTTATAAACTCCAACTACTGCCCCATGTGCGCATCCATCCCACGTTTCACGTGTCCATGTTAAAGAAAGCCCTTCCCGCCTACCGCCAAGCCACGAGCACACCTCCGGGGCCTATCAAAGGTTCGGTCGCCGATCCTGAGTTTGAGGTCTGGGCTATTCTTGACACCAAGCTGAGGTGGGGATGGCTGCACTATTTAGTGGACTGGGTCAGGTATGGCCCCAACAACCGTTCCTGGGAAGCTGCATCCAACGTGTCGGCCCCGTGGCTACTGCGGGCCTTTCATTTGCGCCACCCACAGAAACCGGGCCCCCAGCATCTCGGGAGCCAGCGACCTTGAGGGGGGAGTAATGTCAGGGCACAGCAGGGCACGCCGGGGCACGGAGCTCCCAGCACATATCGGCATGCCCCGGGCCAGCACAGCTGGGCAAAAAGACAGAGGATGTCCCCACAGCCCCCCCCCGGCAAAAGCAAGAGAGCCGCAATGCAGGGACATGCCCCCAAGAAATGACGGCCAGGAACAGCCTTCCCCAGGCCCACAGGGAACTCCCCCATGCTCGCCACCAGTAGTGGTAGGAGGGCCAGGACCTGCAGCCACGCCCCCAAGAGAAAGGAGGTCAGCGGGGAGTGCCCCGCCTCCGCAGGAGGAGCCTTCACAGACGCCGCTGACAGCAGCGGCAGAGCCACAAACCAAAGCCCTGCCCCTAATAGGACGTAGACACGTGGGGATTCCCCCGCCCCCGCAATGGCGCTCGGAGCGGCTACGGGCTTGTACAGGGGTGGGGTTTAGAGAATAAAAACCAGCGCCACCCAAGGGACGGCGCTGGTGATTAATGGAGACCGACCCTGTGCGTAGTTGAGCTGAGAGCAGAGCAAACCTTGGTGGAAACCTTATTGAATGTGTGACCCTTCCCTGGAGACCTTGTGTGTGATACGAGTGAGAGTGAGTCAGCGAGTGCAGTGTGATAGTGAGTGAGTGCCCTTCCTTTTCCCCTTACCTGGAGCCCCTGTTGTCAGAGGTGAGTGCCCTGTGTTCTTTCCCCTTCCCCCCCCCCGGGGGCCCCAACACTCCCTAGGGTGAAGACCCCCATGTCCTGCCGCCGTGTCTTGGCTTGGGTGTAGCGACAGTGATTGGGGCAGCCTTGGGTTCCTGGTCAGCAGCGCCCAATGATGATAGGGGCCCGTTCTCTTTAATTAGAGGTGAAGGCCCAAATACTATCCTGACGGGCATCCTGTAGCAACTCGTTCCTTGCTCTGACCCTTGGGCCGCGTGCGTGAATTCTGACCCCCATCCCCACCCCGATAACAGCATCTTTTATACTCATCCCACTTCTAAAATGCTCTCTGTCTCAGGCCATCATGATCAGTGGCGAGCTGGGACGTAAAATCAGTTCTGGCATATCAGAGTGGAACCTAAAATCAACTCTGGCATTTTCAGTAACCTGGCCCCTTTTATTAGAAAAATGCAGTATTGACAAAAAACAATCAAAAAACCATACACATTCAGTTTTCAGTGTGTGGGTAGGGGTGGGGGGAAGAAACAGCCCCCAACAATGCCAGTCCCACTAACATTTGCCAGAACTGCCAGTGGCCAACACTGGTCATGATGACTGTGACCCACTAGGAAGCACAGTAAGTAGAGATGCAGAATCCAAACAAGTTTGAGACACAGAGACTGAAGAAACGACAAGACTGAGGGAAGGGCTCGGGAGTTTTTATAAATGTTTATGCACTGGTCAGAGTTTCCATTTATTGATTTCAAGGATGTAGCTTTAATGGGGACAGGTGTGTGCAGCTGCAACAGAGCCCCCAAGCTTGGGAGACCCATGGCTCCTTGGTGCAGCTGCATCCCATGCTGCTAGGAGGGGGTCAGAGGAGCCCATTACATCTTCTGTACCAGGGCCCATTCCAGCCTAGCTATGCCCCTGATTTGGTTTCACCAGATTGACCAATTATTCTCTGAAGATCTGACTAGATGCAAGATGGAGTGTGATAGCTTCACAAGTTGCCCTGTATGAGGAAGTTCCTAGTCTGATGCTCTCAAAAAGCTGCCCACAAAGGTCAATAAACCTTGACCTATTTATTTTTAAAATGCCCCTGTAGGACATAAGATAGCCACAGCGGAAACTGGATATCTGTCAGGGTAGTCAAGTGTTGAGAGTGGTACAATGAATTTTATCACAGTTGGTTGACTGTCATTTCTAGTGTCATGAAGGAATTGCCCCTTATGCCAGGTTGGCTGGTCAACCGAGGAGAGGATTCCTTATAGTGTGATGTGTGGCTCATTTGCTTGTGTCACATGGGTATATGCAGGCATATCACACTAAATTAATAGGGATGGGCGAATGCGGTTCGGAAGTTCGGAGTTCGGACCGAACTCAACCAGTTCAGTTAACCGAACCAAACTTCCGAACCGAACTCGATTTTCGAACCGAACTGAATTTCTGAACTTGGTTCTGTTCGCCCATCCCTACAAATTAATTCCCTACCATTACAATGGCTTCTGCCATTGGGGCACTTGATCCTTCCTACTTTCTGCCTGTGGCTAGGGAAATTTAATTGGTTTAGGGATGTAATTTTTCTCTCTCTAAATCAGATTTGGTGCCTTCTGTGGAGGCTGCATGTTGGTGACCTGTTCAGGGGCAGCAGCAGAATTAAAAACTCAGGAGTGTGCAGGGGGGCAGAACAGTCCCTTCACCTTGCCCCTTTCCAGCATGGACATGCCTTTGTTCAAGTGTTGTGATGTCAGAATGCTTGGGAAAGGGGTGTGGTCACATCACAAAGGGGCAGCACCCCCTCTTTGCCCTGACCCTTTCTGACATGGCCATGTCCCCTTTCCACAGTGGTGATGCTATGCAGAGGGAGCCGGGGTACTGCCCCTACTGGCCTCCAGGCTCCGCGCCCAAACACATACGGTCCTGCTGGGCGTGTTGGTGGCGGTGCTGCATTCCTGCATGTTCCTGCGTCCCGGTCCCGGCAGCAGTATGGTGCCGCTGTGTAGCCGCTTCTGGAGCCAAACTTCTGGGTCCCTAGCATACTGCACATGTGCGAGCGTGTTTCTGTGCTCACGCATGCACAAACTGCATAGGAGACAGCAGGACGCATTGCAGGAGGGGGGAGGAGTGTCTTGCCTTGCCGGAGATGGGGGAGACCAGCCAGACGGAGCCCCTGCAGGGGCAAAACTGAACAGAACGCGTGTTGGGCGCCTAGGGGTGCCGTCCAGCACACATTGAAGAAACCAGCAACACATTGGCAGATCACTGGGGGCACTCTCGCATGGAGGTCTACGGGGAAGGAAACCAGTAGCACAGATGGTAATATGGGCTATGGCCCTTGGCGCCCTGTGGGCGGGGGGGTGGGACTTGGGGGAGCAGCAACAATGTGTGTATGACGTGTTTGTGTTCTGTGTTTGTATTGGTTGGTTGGTTGGTGGAACAGCAAAGAGGAGGAGAGAGTGCTTGTGAGACTGTTTGCTTTAAAATTTATTGTCTTCTGAGCGCTGGCTTTTTTTTTTTTTTTTTCCTGAGACCGACTCTGGACTTGACACTGCTGAGCTCAGCATGCCCGGACTCAGTCCTGCTGCTAGTGAGTATGGGGACCTGGCTGGGGCTTGGCCTTTGCTATTTTGGTGGCTGGTGGACTTGTCTTGGGAGGAGGGGGGGATGTATAGGGATTATTATGCGATGATATCACATGGTTATTACATACAGATTGGAAAATCAATCTGTATGTAATAACCAGATGTGCTACCATCCCATAATATGGTTCTGACCTTTTAGTATATTTTTGGTATTTTTAGCATATTTTTAATTTTTTTAATTGTGATTTATAGTATGTTTTAATTATGAATTGTAATTGTTAATTGTTTGTGTTTTATTATTGTGCTGCCGGCTGCCTTGGGGGTGTCCGGGTGAGGGGGTTGCACTAGGAGACATGGGGGAGGGGGTGGTGTGGAGTGGGGTGCACTGGGGAAGTAGGGGGACTCAGGTAGTCTGCCTGGGGTTAGGGTTGCCATAGATGCCAATTTTAGAGGGCACTTATGAGATATGCAGGTTGCAGGGCTGTATTGGAACCAGTGCAACCCTGCAACCTGTATATCTCGTAAGTGCCTTCTAAAAATTGGCATCTGTGGCAACCTTAAGTGGGGGGAGTGGGTGAGAGACATGGGGGGGACACGGAGAGTCTGTCTGGGGCCTGGGCAATGGGGCTGGGGGTGGGGTGGACTGGGAGATTGTGACACACATGGGGAGGGGCAGGGGGGGTGCAACAGATATGAAGTGAACCATGTTTTGTGGGACAAATGCAACTTCTCGCTGCCGCGTCTGTGGTGTGTTGAGGATAAGATGGTTGGCTTAAAAAGATGTGGTTTGCTTTTGCTTATTGTGTGTTTGCACTGCTGACTGGTTTCCCCCCTCCTCCCCCCAGCATGTGAAAAGGCAATTTTCTGAGGCCTCACTGGCCATGGCTACTTTCCTAGAAAAAATTGGTCCCTTTCCTCTTTTAGACATATGTTTTCTGGGTGGGGCACATAGGGGCTTGGATGGAGGAAGGTTTCCAATCCAATTTTTGCTGTTATTTTCCTTGCATTTTAAAATGACCCCGCCCTTTGCAGTTTGGTGGGATGTTGTGAGAAGAGACCAAATGGCTTCCACCTCTCTAGTAGAGAGGCCATTTTGTGAATTTGTAGGTCTACTGTTCGTGGCTACTCTTTTTTTTAAAATGGTCCCTCCCTTGGCTGTTTCACTGCTCCTGGAAAGTAGCTTGCAATGCAGGCCTGCAACAGGCAAACTTTAAACAAACCAACGGCCTGTGTGCTTGGACAGGCGTTTGGTGGTGTTGTGTAGCTAGCTACTAGGAATGCTGGTCTGGAGTGGCCTGGGTTGCTTGCAAAGGGTCAAAACTGTTAAAAACAGGCCTGCTGTGTGCTTGGACAGGCATTTGGTGGTGAAGGTTCTAGGAATGCTGGTCTGGAGGGGCCTGGGTTGCTTGCAATGGAGTCCCCAAAGGATCCAAACTGTCAGGTTCTATGGATGCCTACTGCCTTCAAGACACATTAGGACTTCGGACTCCGGGGGGAGGGGNACATTAGGACTTTGGACTCCAGTGGGGGGTTCTTGATGCCCAATGGAGACTTAAGTCCTATTTTTGTCTGGGGACTGGGAGCCTACCCTAGAAAACTACAGGCAGCCAAGGAGAGTATGAAAATGAAGAGTGTTCCGAATAATGGTAAGTGACGGCATGGGGATTGGGAGGGTCTTGGACCTCTTCTTTGGCAGAGAGGTCCACAAAGAAGCAAAATTTTAAATGGCATTCAAAATGAAAACATCTAAAGTAATTTGCTTCTTTTTTTCTATCCAGTTTGTCTGAGATCTGGTATGATTCCACACCTCACCTCGAGATGAACATAGGAGAAAGTAGGTAGGAGCAAAGCAGATGAGAAGGCTACAGACAACAAGGAAACCCTTTTCCCCTGTTCCCCACTGAACCCATCTCTTCCCCCTTCCTCTTCTCGTGCTCCACAACCAAAGCCTTTCCCTCCTACTTCTCCTCTGTCCTGTCCTTCTCTTCCCTTTCATTCTCTTCTGATTCAGCTTGTCGCAGAACAGGGAGCTAACTCAGTCCTCCCGGTTCTCCAAGCCAGAAGGAAGGCTTCTCCCAAAACTTACACCTTCAGAAGACTACAGGTGGCCAAGCAGCCATAAAAATCGAGGATTCAAGGTTTCAGGATAAAGGTAGGAGATGGCAACGTGATCTATTTTTTTAACCTACTATGGTTAATTTGGACCCGGTGGGAAAGAGAGTGTACGGGACCCCAATAAGAGGGTTCTCTATCCCCAGGTGGCAGTGCTTAACACAGCAGCATTCCCAGCATTAAGTAATGTAATGTCCATCCAGTGTTAACCCTGGGAACTCCTTGCTGCTGGGTTATGCCATGCCACTGGCCTACCATTGCCCTGGCTCCATCTATCATTGCCCTGGGTCCGCCCCTAGGCTCGCAGGCCCGCCACCGGCTTCACCACTGGTGGGCCGGCCAGCCTTACTGCCCCACCAACCTCAAAACCCACCAGGCCGCCCCTGCCTCTCCAAGCATTCTGACATCACAGTGCTCAAAAGGGGGCATGACCACAGTTTCCAGTGTGGCTCTGCCCCCTGACCTGTGGGCTTGACTGTGGTGGGACCAGGTGAGTTCCAGGGGGGTGGAAACACATTGTCTTGAATTCCCCTCTCAGCACCCATGAGCCTTTTATATACCAGAGATATCAGACGTGTAATCAGTTCCTTCTTGGAGTCTATGATGGTATGAGATTGAGGGAGATTCCAGGTCCAGACACCCCACCCCACACACACTACATGAGTTAGGGCCTGGCTTCCAGCAGCACAAAATTGTGCTCCCTCTCCCTCTTTCCTCGCTACTGCCAGTCGCTGTTTCTGCCTCCCAGATGCCCAAGGATCTCATTTGTGGTTATATACAGGCAGCAACATTGAACCACAGATGTGTAAATCTACTGCAAAGCAAGCAAATAAATATTCCTGAAGGTTTTAAAAAGGGCAAGCTAGACCTTTAGTGTGAGTTAAATGGCAAAAGCCCATACAAAGTCACTTTACAATATAAAGAAAGACTAGCTGTCAGTGGGAGGAATATTCTAAGACAGCAAAGAAAATAAAAGAAAGCTCAGTTCAAAGAAAGCCTGAGGTAACTGATTACTTGAAGTACATTCATATTGTAAAAGTTCCTTGAGACATAGGAAAAGCACTATTTCTAAGCAAGGGCAGCCGAGCTAGGCTGCAACTGAAAAGAAGACATAGATAAAGGACAGTTCCAAGTACTGTACAAGGATGCAAATAGTTTCGGACTGATCCATTTTGGTGTTGTGGCCTTGACAGGAAAGAAACTTATTGTGTCATTTGTTCATGGAAAATATTAATATTAGCAATATGAAGTGGGCACACATCATTCACCTGGCTTTTCATATTTCATACCACCACACCACTTATTATTAATAATCATTTTTACAGAGTGGAGTCCTGTTAATTCAAATTTTGTGGGACCACTATGAAAGTTCAGCTTATCAGAATGCTCAAAATGCTTTACGATCATTATCTAGTTCACTCTCATTAACAGGGTTGCCACCGTAGGTATATTCTTCCAGGCCACTTATAAAAAATACATGTTGCAGGGCCTGCATTTGCACCTATGGTATCAGTGCAGGCCCTGCAACATGTATACTTGTTAAGTAGCCTGGAAAATATACCTAAAGTGGCAACTCTACTCATTAATTATATTATGTAGGTCCCATTGTGCAGGTGGGGAACTGAGGCTGAGGTAGTGATTTGCCCAAGGGTCCAAGTCCAACACTTTATCATCTAGGCTTCATAGATGCAGTCTGCTAATCATAGTAGGCATGATTATTGTTGTTAACATGCTGAAACTGGACTCTTGGGTGCAGTTTATCAATGCACCCCTTCCTTTTTTTTTAATAAAACCTATATATATTTTCTGGGAGAACAGGCAGAAGTCAGAATTTCTCTTCTGTCTTTCGAAATAAGGGCTGAAAATACCATTTTCCAAATATCAAGAGGGTTTTTTTTGTGTGACAGGTGTGGGGCAGTGGAACTTTACTTGTGTGTGTGTGTGTGTGTGTGTGTCTGTCTGTCTGTCTGTGGAATGAAGCAGGAGAATTAAAGAGAAACGAGAAAAACATGAAAGAGAGCTATTGGGTAGCATTTTATTCTCTGGATGGCGCTTTAACTGCATTACAGAAGGAGAAGAAGGGGGTTTCTTTTTCCTCTTTAAAGTCCAATGTTATTGAAGCTGAAACCTTTAACTGAGGAAAGCTGTGTTTTTCTTTAATATGATTCTGCTATTGATTTCATCATGCATTTAATCTGAATGATTCTGACAGTTTTTTTAAAAATACATTACATTGATGAAAGATACCATTTTTCTCATGGAAGAAAGAATGGATGATGGAACATGCAAGATGCTATTAAACTGAAGTGAGGCAAGCTTCTTTCTGGTCCTGCTGAGATGTTGCAACATCACTTCTCCCTCCTTTCTCACCAACAGAAGACCTTCCTCACTTCCCTACTCCTAGCTCCTCAACCAAAACCTTCCATCCAGACTAATTTCATCAGTCTCCTTATAAGGCCCTGGGTCCTGAACCCTTGCCCCTGGGGTTTCTGGAGCAGTAGTTGGGCCTGCACAATCACTGCTTAACCTTGCCTCAGGACCAGCCATTCTCTCACTGTTTGGCCTAGCCACATTCTCCTTTTGTGTATCTTGCCACGCTTCCCAGCTCAGGATCAGTCATTCTCTCCCTGTTTGGCCTAGCCACACCCTCCTTGTCTCTATGACCCTTTTCAAACAGGCCCAGAAGGAGCCACGGTGTGGGAGGTGAGGTTAGGTGTGTGTTGCAGCAGGTATGCAGTGCTTGGGCAGCCCGTCACACAGACGCACACCCATCTCCACCAACCTCCACATATGGAGGCATTCCCATTTTGTTCAATGCCTCCATGCATGGAGGATCGGTGGAGATGGGTGGAGTGCGGGAGCGTACATGCACCCACCCGCACCAGCACTTACACACACACACCCCGCCCACCCAGTCATCCACGTGGGCGAGGGGGTAGTTTCTCATGTGAAAAGGGCCTATCTTGCCACACCTCCCAGCTCAGGACCAGCCATTCTCTTCCTGTTGGGCCTAGTCGTTTCCTCCTTCCGTCTTTCCATGTCTCCCAGCTTTCTGGTTGGCTGCCAGCCAGCATATAAGACCTGCTAGTAGCACCAGGAAGCTGGGTGGATCATTTGATCTATTTCTGACCTGCTCCCCTTCCTGTTCCAGTGTCTGCTTTGCCGTGCATCTAATCTGCTGTGACCCATTGGCTTGCCATACTCTGAACATTGTACCTCAGACCCTAACTCCCCACGCTGGACCTTTTCCCTGGGGCTGCTTTTACAAGTCCAGAGTTAATCCAAAATAGCTGTAAATCCTGATTTGTCATTCAGGAGAAACCATTTATACTATCATCGTTAATCAAGAATAAGCACTAATTTGGATTTGCAGCGGAAATGGTAATTCCAATGAAAGAGTCACAGGGAGGAGTGCAGCAATCCCATGGTGCACTGCTGCTGAATTTCATCACCTTATGGAACTCTGAGCAAGAGGAGAATACTATGGATTGGAGGGAACGAACACCAGTGTCCTTACAGACAGTGGACACGTTGTCAGCCCCCTCTATTTACAGATGATACCCTTTCCTTGCCCCTGACCAATCCAAAGGTTTGGTGAGGGCCTATCCTGACCTGGCCATGATCATCCATGCTTTTATTACCTCTCGGTTAGACTACTGAAACGCGCTCTATGTGGGGGTACCTATGGTGATGGTTCGGAAGCTGCAGCTGGTGCAGAATGTAGCGGCCCGGCTCTTGGTGAGACTGGGCCACCAGGAGCACATTACACCAGTGCTCCGATCTCGGCACTGGCTGCCAATAGTCTTCTGGGCTTGATTTAAAGTGTTGGTTTTGACCTATAAAGCCTTACATGGCCTGAGTCCCGCCTACCTACGAGATAGCCTCACTCCCCGGGTTCTGGACCGGCCCCTGCGCCATGTTGGAGGTCTCCTGGGTTTCCCAGGGGGCCACACAGAATAGGGCATTCTCAGGGGCCACGCCACACCTTTGGAATTCCCTCCTGGTGGGGGCCCGTCTGGCCCCAGACCTCCCAGCCTTTCGTAGGAACTGTAAGATCTGGCTGTTCCGTCAGGTGTTTGGCGAGGGAGAGGGGTAATGGGGTGGTGGGGAGATTGGTGAGGGTGGGTGGGTTTTTTCTTTTTATTATTATTATTATTATTGTTGTTATGGTTATTGAGGGATGATGTTTTAATGTTTTATAGTATTTTTTAATTTATTGATGTTGTTAGTGGCTCCAAGCTGCCTGTGGCAGGAGGGGTGGGGTACAAATTCTTAAAATAAAATAAATAAAGACAGGGGCAGTAGCCCCTGATCCTGGGTGCCTCTCCTGGCTGCTGTATGGACAGCTGTGAGATCCTTTCCTCCCAACATCTTTGCTGTGGCTATGTCACTTACTGTCATGGGTCCCTGGAGCAGATGGGTGTGATGGAGTCCCTCTGCTACGAGTAGTTTAGGAAGCAGCATGGGTAGCATTTTGTCACAGCCTTCTCGGTTGTAAATCCCGACTCGTGACATTTTGCCACCCGAGTCTGCAGAATACCATAAAGACATTGGGTAGAGGGGAGGTAAACTCTACCTGCAGTTCTCTATGGTGGTGGGGGGCAGGCTCAGTCCAGATTTACCATTCCTATGATCAGTATTCAGTAGGGGTGGGACTCCAGGCGAATTATCAGTTACCAGTTTTATCAGTATCAGATTAATCCAATATCAGATTTATCGGTATCAATATATCGGGTTTTTTACATTGCCGATTTCTCGGATCTTCAATGTTGCAGCCATTGTAATAAATGGCATCGATATTAAAAATCTGAGAGAAACCAGCAATGTTTAAAAAACGATATACCAATACCGACAATTATCGGTATTATCAGATTAATCCGATATCAACAATTATTGGTATTATTGGATTCATTTGATACCAATAGTCCCACCCCTAGTATTCAGGAGTGAATTTAATCTGGATTCAAATAAATCCTTGAAAGTTAGGATTTAAGATCATGGAGTAAAACCTAAATCTGAATTTACTCAGTCAAGTCAAACAGATTTAGCAGTGAATACTGATGTAATTGCATCATTTCCATAAGGACTCAGTACCTACCAAATTTTGGTTCCCTAACACCATCCACTTTGGTGCCAGCATGGTTATATGGGAGTTTGTGGGGGGGAGGGGGACAAAAACCTACAAATAAAGCACTCCTCAAACACTCAGAAATTAACTTAGTTCTGGTATTTCTTAACTTTGAAACCATAATGTTCTTTCAGGGTAGTTTATTTTTTTAAAAAGCAGGCAATCCATCATGCAACGCTTGTAGCACTAAATAAAGATTACCAAAGCGACCAAGGTGCTCAAAATGAATAACTGAATAAACCAAAATACCCAAAAAGCAAAACCAAAGTAAATGAAATAACCTAAAATGCAGATATTCATGTCAGTGAATGAATCAGGAAGTGAATAGCACTTTGTATCCGCTTCTTCCCAAACAAATAGCCCAAAATTGTCAAATTCAGTAGATGATGTGGGTATTAGCTTCAACTCCAAGGCTCTAATCCAAGGTGTGTATGCGCACCATCCATGTCACGTGCACACACTGCATATGAATGGCACTCGTATGGTGCATGCATCGTGCGTGCTGGTGTACCTGGTACACACACCCAGTGCATGGACCTTGCATCCGCCCACAATATTGACCCTTTATTGTATCATCAGCAGGGGTGGCACATGCTTCTTTCATTTGAGAACTGGCAGGAAGAGCAAGCTTTTATCCTCTCCAGAAGGAAGGAGAGGAGTGTGACAAATACTTTGTAAGCAGCTTGTTGGAAATCAGAAACCCTAGATTCTACACCTAGGTTGGCTGGAGAGAGGAAGGAGGAAAGGGGGTTGGGAGAGGACTGTGATCTAGTGGTTAAAAAAAACAAAACACTACCACCTGTATTTAAAATATCAATTTGAATTTTTTTATTTATTTATTTATTTCGTTACATTTATATGCCGCCCCCCCATGCCCACGGCATCTCGGGGCGGCTTCCAACACAATATAAAACAGTTTTAAAAAACAATTTTTATTATTATTATTATTATTAACAAACATTTATATAGCGCCAGCAGTGTACATGGCACTTTACAAAGTAATAAAATAGACACGGTCCCTGCCCCTAGGGCTTACAATCTGAG
>QEPC01002592.1:7386-18440 GCA_003113815.1 Sphenodon punctatus | reverse complement strand
TGGAGGCTCATCTATCCCTAGACGTTCCCTCCTTCCATCAACAGTGTAAGTCCTGACTGTTCTATTGGGCTTTTGGTGGGGGAGATGAGTAGTGGATTGGGAAGGGGTGTTTTTTTAGCTCCAGTGAATGTATCCATGATTACTGGTTATTATGTGTTTTTAATATGTTCTTATTAATTTATTTTGTTAGCCACCTTGACCTGCCTGATGCAGGCTGGGTGTGGAATAAAAATGTTTGACATAAAGAGACATGTGCCTCTTGTTCTAATACTCTAGCATCTTCTGAATTATCATACGGTGGGGGACGACCATCCCCACTTGTCAGGGTGCTCTGAGCTTCTCTGGGTGTCCAAACTTTATATAGGGTAACAACCTCTCTCCTTCAGTCAGTTCACATTCCCTGTACTCCAAGTCACTTGTTTCCCCAAAGAGATTCATCTCTGTGATCCAGCTGAGGCATTCCACGGTGGCCCTGCATGTATCTTCTTGCTATCATTAGGCCAGTGATGAGAAAAAAAAACACAGGAAGATCCAACCTCTGTGTCATGGTGTCATAGGAGCCCGTAGGAGTTGAGATTTAGGCCACAATCATCAATCATCAATGAACTACTCTGAAGTAAATGGTGAAACGTTCACGAGTTTAGGTTCCTAAGTCCCATAAATTCCTAAGTCCCTATACAATTTTTACACATTGACTTTCAGGATGAATGTTTCAAATCTATGTATTTGCTATGTTGTTTGTATTCCTGATGGGAATTAAAAATGAAATACAATCTGCCAAAATAATCCTATAGAACAGTAGAAACTAAAGTATAAAAGCATCACCAAGCACTGTGGTATTTACTGAAATGAGATAACTATGCAAACTTGATGCTATCTCTACTGAAGACAGTAATTTTTCCTGCATGCAAGAGAAACCTAAAAAAAATACATTCACTAACAGATTACAATAGAGGTATGTTTTTTTCAATAGCATGGTACTCACTTACTCTGGAGTAGTACCAGTGAAATCAACAGAACTGCTCCCAAGTAGGCAGGGTTGAGTACTTCAGCCTAGACTTTTACAGACAATAGAAACTAAATTTCCCTTAACAAGTCTGATAGAACTTCCACTGCCAAGAAGGAACATCACGTCCTTCAGCCTGTTTTCAAACATTTGAAATGTGCGCTAGTCACCAGTATTAAAAATAAAAATAAACACTTCAGCTGAATTGTCTTCTTGGTTGTTTCCTAAAATAAAGTACAATTTATTTGCTAATAGCACATTGGCTGTGGTCCACAAACCACATACCGAGTAGCCCCACTGAAGCCTACAGGGTAGCATTTGTAAACGAGGCTACTCCAGGCTAAGTGGTTTGTGGTTTGTGGCCATTGATACCAAGTGCCTGATGGCAGGTGGAAGGTAGTTAGTGCATGGCTTTTAGTGATCTTTTTCTCCAAATATAGTTTAGGAATAGAGCTTTGTCTTGATGGGTGGCTACTTCACAGAAACAAAGAACCCTTCTGCCTCGAGAGACTTCCTCCTCTTTTTTTGTAATAAAGTGTATTACTATTCAGAGTGACACCCTCGATATTTTCAATTTAGAGAATGCTGATCTTCTAATTTTTTAATCCTTTGTTGCCTGTGATAAGCGTTCATGATGAGCACAAACAAAAATGGATGCGCGATCATTCCCATTCTGTAACAGTGTTTGCATAAAATTGCACTTCTTGTCATTCATGGGTAGGAATTGCTTGTTAATCATGGCAAAATCATAGACTAGAAATAATAGCAAAAACTTGTTTGCTCTGGAGAATGTGCTTCTAACTAGGCAGATTAAGTTATTCTGTTTGGGTGTACCTGTTGAATCCATAGGTGGGAGAAAGACTGAACTAATGTAGACATCTAGGCCATTATCTAGGGCACTGAGTTCTAAGGGCATGTATTCATCTAAGGTGAGTACCTGTGAACAGCTTGTCCACCAAGAGGTTTGCCCAGTAAAATTTATTACAGGAATTCCAGCTGTTTAACAAGACTACACTGGGCCAAAACTCAATATAATAGTGAACTGTTTTTAATATAACACAATCAATTTAATATAAAATCAACACTTATACTAGCTTGGGAAGCTTTCCACATCAACAAACATCAATGTCCAGGCCTGGAAACGGAGTGTGGCTGACAGCGCTGTCCCTTCCTAAACCGCTGCTGACGGTGATGGTGGGCAGCGGGCACCCACTTCGTCCAACAACTCCCTCCTTATCCACAGGGTATGTTGCTGTCCACTCCGTCAACCGATCTCTTCCTCCTGACACATGGAGAGGCTACACAATCGCTCCTTTCCACTGCTGTTGTACAAGTCCCTTCAAGGATCTTGATCCCTTCTCCGCCCTGCTGTCTCTTCAGCAGCCACCTTCTCTTCCTCCGTTAGCCCCTCCTTTCAAAAAACCAACCATCATTCCACCCACCAAGCCACAGCTTGGTGTCTTACCAGCTCACGCCAGTGTTCCATTTTGAGAGGGGGGAGGGGAAAGAGAGTCAGAAACCCACTCCTAGCAGGGCTGACTAGCTCTGCTACACCAGACTGACATTCCAATGGCACCCAAGTGCCTTGCAATCTTTAATGTTTTTATTTCCACATTACTCATAGGAGGTAAGGAAGATATTATCTCATTCTCCCATGGGGATTGGTGGCACAGAGAAAGTATGGGTGAATTCAGACATCTGTAATCTTTTTTATCTTTATATAGCGCACCCACCCCGCACCCCTGCCATGACACTTGGAGCGCTTACATAGAACTAACACAACTTTTTAATCCTCACAACAAACCTGTGAGATAGGTTAGGCTAAGACTCGAGAATAACGTGACTGGCTCACGGCCACCCAGTGAAGGTGAACATCATTATAACCACCATAGCATATACCCCAGCAGATAGACCCCAGCAGCAGCACCACAGGTTTGTCTCAGATTTACTCTCGGGTGTCATCTTTTGTGACATCTGGACAACACAGTGGTGATACAGAGGCAGCTAGGTTTTCAGTAGTGTTGCTACTGCAGGTCACACTGGTGTTACAGGCTGCCCCTCCTCCCCTGGCTTCCATAAAGGCTTCTTCTGGTGACAGGCAGCTGCTTGCAGCAGCTACTGAAAGCCATCAAAGACCTCTAGCTATTTGGTGGCCGTTTGTGGCTGGTGAGCTGGAGGCGTTTTTAATGGGAAATATGGGGCAAGTGGATTGGAACAGAAGGAAGAAGGCTGGGAGTGTGGAATAGGGGTGGGATTTGGGGGAGGAGGTAGTTATGAATCATTTTTTCATTGATTGTATTAGATTAAAGAGAAATGGCAAGCAGGGGATGGGTTGGGGCAGCAGTTTCTAAGGGATTTTATATATTTTTATTAGGAGCTTGGGAGGTTACTTTGTAATCATTTTGGGGGCGGTTAACATATTGTACACCACCATGAGTTTTTCTAGAGGAGGATGGTACAAATATCTAAAATACGTACATGGTGGATTTGGGGCTTTGACTTGAAGGGAGCAGGGCAAAGAGGCTTTCTTGTCCTCTTTCTGATGTAGCTTCCTTGCTGCAGCATGTTGTGACATCACAGCACTCCAAAGGAGGCAATGCTATGTCACAAAGGGCTGGGGCAAAACGACACCCCAGCTCTCTCTGACAAGGCCATGGCCCCTTTAGAGTTCCATGATGTCACAGCACTCCAAAGGAAGCAGGAGGGAAACGAGATTCTAAAAAATGAACAGATAAGTTTTAAGGAAGGAAGGTCAACTTATGACCATTGTTTTGTACTCTCCCATTTAATCTGGAAATATGATGGCCCTCAAAAAGCATCGTTTGCAGCATTTATTGATCTTCGGGCTGCTTTTGATTTGGTTCCCAGAGAGCGTTTATGGCAAAAGCTGTCTGCATCAGGTATCAACCGGAGGTTATTATATCTAATCCAAAGGTTATATAGGAATACATCAATTAAGGTTAGGCTGAACACATGTGGGGCCTTAACAGACAACATCGAAATGGGGAGGTGAGTCAAGCAGGGATGTATTTTAGTACCAACACTTTTCAACTTTTATCTGAATGATATTGTAGATGAGCTCACGTCCTCATCTTTCCACCCCACCCCACCCCCAGCTGGGTGAAACCTAGGCATGTGCGAATGTAGTCTGGATGTTCTGAGTTCTGACCGAACTCGATCTGTTCGGATGACCGCACTGAACTTCCGAACCAAACTCGAACCGACCAAATCCAAACTTGATCCGAACTCGAAAATGACCGAACAGTTCGGCTGTGTTCGGGTGAGTTTGGATGAGTCACCATCCCTTTTCTCCTCAGACCACTGGCTTCACAGTCTACGATGGGACATGGGGGCTAGGCTGCACAGAGCCAATGGGTCTTGGAGTAAGGCGGGTGCAGCAAGTAACAAAAGTCATTGCCCTACCCCCTTCCAACACCTTCTGAGCTAGCCACTGTTCCTGACAGCAGGTGTTTTCAGAAGGCTCCCTCTCAGTTTGTGCTCCTAATCCATTGCCATCCTCCTCCTATTTCACCCATCCCACACATTTACCTTCCTAGTACCATTTATTTAAATTAGATTAGATAGATTTAGGTGTTATTTTTATTTTTTACCCATCCCTGTGTTCTTTCTCCCTCCCCTCCATTGAATCCTCCCCTACTTCCTTTATATATTCCATCCCTGAATCCCTTCTCCTGTTTTTGGATTTATTTAGAGTAGGATTAGATTGATTTAGGTTTCATTTCAGTTTTGTACCCCTCCTTGTGTTGTTTGGTGTGAGCTGTCTGTGTCTCCCCCTCCCCCCCCACTCCCTGTGTAATATAGATAGATAGATAGATATTAGATAGTTACTATAGATATAGATAGTTGTAGGAGTTAGCTTAGTTATAGAGATAGAGATAGTGTATAGTGATTCAGTTTTATAGTGTGTTTGTAGGACTAGGCTTTTGTAGTTATTAGATATTCCATTTAGTACCATAGGTTTTAGAATAGTTAATAGTAGTTAGATTTAGTGTAGATATATAAAATATTAGATTAAAAAAACTGAATTTAAAATAATAGAAAATATATATATAAAATCTTTGCATGCATTATTTGGGTTGGAAGACATCGAGAAGGGATGTAGGAGAGGCCGGTCTGCTGCCCATAAGGCAGCACAGAGGGATAAAAGATTGGACAGGTCAAACTCAGCTGGTAATAGATATAGCTTTTATAGTAACTTTAAAAAACAAAGATCCTTTGCGGATCAGCTCTGTCCATGCAAGTTAAGACGGACTGAGACAATGAGTCATATCTTATTGGATTGCATATTTTTACAGAGGCTTGTAACAAATATATTTTTCCATTAATTACTTCCTATTCTGGAAGAACACCAGAGTTTGTTAGTTTTCTGCTGGGTGATGATTCCTCATATGTTACAGGAAAGGTAATAAAATATTTAATGCAGGTTTGTATTATTAAGCTGAGGGAAGTTGAATCCCAGTAAACATACAAGTATAAACAAGTATGTACAACCTACTGCTAGTGTTTAAGGCAGGGATGAATGAGTGGATTATGATACGAAATGCCTTTTTGTTTTTATTTTATCCCTTATTTGGGGATTTTCTAGATTCTTTTGGATATGTACAGAGGTTTATGAATGTTGTATGCAATGGCCTAATTGGCTACACAATAAAGATTTAATAATAATATTTTAAAGCAATAAATGTTCAAAGGAGGCAGATCCATGTCAAGAAAGGGGTGAGTGTGCTTCTTTGATCTGCCTCTTTCTGATCAGCAGTGTGCACTCCGTCCTAGTATGCTGCCCTCTGAAGCCCTGATTGCTCTGTGTTATCCAGGCACCTGGAGAAACTGAGGTCACCCAGAGCTCAGCAATGGAGGATTAAAACCCAGACTATGGGGCAAACCCAGAGGGGTAGTAACCCTAGAAGGATCTGTTCAGATATCATAAAAAATGCCACTGCATGGTAAACAGGTGTCAAAGCCATGTTGCTCTGATAGAGTCTGGGAGTGGTTTATCGTGACATCTGCATGACCTATGCTGATGCAGGGGAATTCAACTGTTTCCTCCCAAGTCCCAAGAACCAAGCTATATACCATTGGGTGCAATCCTCTGACCAATTAGCACTAGAGCTACTCTTTAGCACTGGCTGAGTGCCACTGAAGTGAATGGGACTGGCACCAGAAGAGAATTCCATGAAGACTGTGTTGTCCAGCTACTGGACCATCCCTCCTCTCCCATCATCATCAGAGTATTACAATGCATCTTCACAGTACAGTTCACTCTAGAATGGACAGAAAGCTGGAAAGAACAGCATTACAGCAGGGGACCTCAAGCAGGGCATCCACGGACGACCGCAGGGGCCAATCCACAACACAGGGAGTGTGGCGGTCTCACAGATAGGCAGGGCTCAGACCACTTAGGGCTTTATAGGCCAAGACCAACACCTTGAATCAGGCCCAGAAAACCACCGGCAGCCAGTGCAGAGAGCGGAGCACTGGTGTAATATGTTCCAGGCAGCCCAGTCCCACTAGAAGACATGCCGCCGCATTCTTCACCAGCTGTAATTTCCAAGCCATCACTATGGGTAGCTCCACATAGAATGCGTTACAGTAGTCTAGTCGAGAGGTAATGAAACCATGGATGACTATGGCCAGGTCAGAGTCTGAAACAAACGGCCGAAGCCATCGCACCAGATGCAACTGGCGGAAAGCACTCCTCGCCACAGCCTCCACCTGGAGAGCCAGGTGGAGCTGTACATCGAGGAGCACCCCCAGACTCTGTACCTGGGAGGTCAATGGAGGACAGACCCCAGTAATTCCATTGCCTTACCCACTAACATCACCTCCATCTTGTCAGGATTCAGCTGCAGTCGATTAGCCCTCATCCAGTCCCTCACAGCCACCAGACACTGAGTAAGCACCGAGACTGGGTCTGTTGAAAAAGAGAGGTACAGTTGGGTGTCATCAGCATATTGATGACACCATACACTGAACTCCCTAATCACCTCGCCGAGCGGCTGCATATACACATTGAACAGGAGAGGGGACAGAACAGAACCCTGCAGAACTCCACACGAGAGGTCTTGGTATGATGAAAAACAGTCCCTGAGAACCACCCACTGGGTTCTTCTGGTCAGGAACAAGCAGAACCATTCAATAACAGTCCCACCCACTCCTGAACAGTCCTGCAGGCGCATCACCAACATCTCATGATCAACGGTATCAAACGCAGCTGACAGACCTAACAGGATCAGCAGGGTCAAGCGACCCCAATCCATATCTTGGTGCAGGTCATCTACCAAAGCCACAAGTGCAGTCTTGGTGCCATAACCCTGACAAAAGTCAGACTGACAGGGATCAAGAAAACTGATGTGATCAAGATGCCCCTGCAGCTGCCGAGCCACTACTAGTTCAATAACCTTCCCTAAAAAGGGAAGGTTAGAGACAGGCTAATAGCTGGCAGGAGAGCCAGCATCAAGCAATGGTTTCTTGAGCAGAGGCCGCACCACTGCCTCCTTGAGACAGCCTGGCACTCTGCCCTCCTGCAGGGAGGAGTTGACCACCCCAGCCAGCAATGGCCCATTGTCTCCCGGCAGATCTTAACCAGCCAGGACAGGCAACGGTCTAATTCACATGAAGTGGCCCTGACTGCCCCAAGAACATCCATCACATCGGCAGGCATCACTGACTGAAACTGATCCCAGAAAACCGGACATGACAGGGCTTCCATAACCTCTGGTTCCCCTAGTGTAATAAATGCTGCATCAAAATCGTGGTGAAGACAAATGATTTTGTCCACAAAATAATCCACAAACATGTCAGAGCGGACAGTAGATGACTCCACTCCAAGGTTGAGGGAGGCCGAACTGACCAGCCCCTGCATTACCCGAAACAGCTCCGCTGGACGGGATTTTGCGGATGCTATGAGGGCAGCAAAGAACTCCCTCTTTGCCTGCCGCATATCCACGGCATAGACTCGTACACTGGCTCTATGCCGCATCTCTATCGGCTTCCGCACACAAACGATGCCACCGTCGCTCCAACCGGCGCCCATCTAGCTTCAGCAACCACAGCTCCTTGGAAAACCAAGGAGGTCTGCGGAGCTGCTGCCTGGGCAGCAGATGCCTAGGAGCCATCTGATCAATGGCCTCCGTCAGCAAGGTGCTGCACAGCACAACGAGGTCATCAATGAGACAGTCGTCAAGGTCGGAAGTTATTTCCCCCAGAGCATTCCAGATCCATTCCGATTCCATCATCCTCCGGGGGTGAACCATTTGAATCAGCTCAACACCCTTCCGGGGGCAGACGTGTACTAGGAGTGAGGTCTGTAGGAGGTAATGATCCGTCCATCAGGCACAGGTGATATCTTCCCCACTAACGGAACACTTGCCTCAAGGTCGGGGCAAAACACAAGGTCCAAAGTGTGTCCTCCCTGATGTATACACACTGAGGGATGAACAAGATCCATTCTTTGTTTAAAAAGCAGCCTACTTGGGTTAAATTAAATATCCAGTATTTTTTTTTTAAAAAAAATAAAATAATTACTCAAAATTTCCTAATCTACTCAAAATTTCCTTATTTGGTTTTCTTTTGGATATCTCTATTTTATTTTTTTAATTGCCACAAGTATATTCTCAAATTTCCCTCTGATTAATTTTTTTTTCCACATTTCAATTGTTTAGAAATGTAAAGTAAGTTCACAGTTCTAAAGCCTGTATGTTTTTCATATTAACAGAATAAGGAGGATGTTGAACAGGTGAACACAAAGAAAGAGGAAGGAAGGGAAAGGAAAAGAATAACATTAAATACAGTTCTGTAAACAATTTATTTTAAAATTGCTTGGAAGCACAATCATTTCTAAGAATACTATCAAAGAACAAACTGTAACAAGGAGTTTTATATTATAAATCTGATTCAAACAGCCCCATCTAAAATTCAACATATAGGTGGACTAAATGATGGAATGATTATTACTGGCATTTACAGAAAAGGGCAGCTTAGTAAAAAAAAAAAAAAAGTGTATTATTCAGTCAATGGTGCGCTATGGTGGATAAAGAGGTGAAAATCACGAACATTTAAATCCAACAAAAGGAAGGAGCCAAGAAAAGTAGGGAAAAAGACTGAAGAGAATTCATTTCTATGTGATTATCTTTTAGTCTGTTCTACTGGTGGTCTTCCCTACGAGCTAGTCATAGAAAATAGCATCACAGTTTGCCTCTGAAAATCCCACTGAGGAAGAAAAATAGAAGTTAATTTATAGTCAATAATGAACTTGCTTTTCAACAATTGAAAAGTCAAGAAAAAGTTCATTTAACCTGCATGTTGCAAGATCTACATAGAACACAGCACCATACTAAAGAGTGCGAACAGCCCTCCATCAAAGCGGGATTAGCTATTCCCTGAACATTCTTAGGCCACAATCCTGAAAACACTTGCTTAAATTATCACTTACCCACCAATTTACTGCTCACAAGTAAGTGGTTTCAGGACTGTGGCGTTAGGTTTTTCCTGTACCTCTGTGTTTTAAACATTTCCACTGGTCCTTATTATTATTAACAACAAGTCTGTATTGCTTAAATACTAAATGTCAAGGCTACTCAAATTCTATACTGGATTTTATGTGAAAGTGTTTTCCTTTATGCTACTTCACTGACTTGAAACAATAGAAATTGTAAGGATATTTAAAAAGTGCTAAAAAAGATTCATTCCTGTCAACAGCAGCAACAAAAAGCCAGCTTTTTCAGTCAACTGCTAAATGAAAGTCTCCCCAAATGAACCACATTTCCCTCACATTTGTGCCGATCTTTTCCATGCCACTCCAGACTGTTTTTCGGACTCTTCTGTCTGTCTGGATGGTGCATTGTTTCATATTTCTAGCACAAGAGCTAATTAGGGGGGGAAATAATGACTCTGAGTCGTCAGGTTGCAAAGAAATTATCTGAATTCTCAGATAAAAAGTGGCAAATCCTCACCTTTTTCATCTAACACATGCTGAAGCTTCTCCACAGCATCCATAGTACTCAAAAGGTCTTTTAAGACCTCAGTTTATGCTTAATGATGCTATCAGCTCAGAGTGCTCTAGTAGTCCCTGAAACATACTTTGTGTAAGCCCAGGAATTTACATTGTTTTCAAAGAACTTGTAAAGGTAGTGAAATGAGAGTTGTTCCCTTTTCTGAACAATACTTCAATTCTATCAGGGACTACATGTATAGAATGGTTCTGGACTGCAGGTTGCCTGAAAAACCAGCTTTACAAATCCTTTCTTTAAAAAAAGTAAATATCTCTTGTCAGCATAACATCAGACAAGTCAGGAAGAGATGCTCATAGTTAGGGCTGTACATGCGGTCAGGTATTTTTCAATCTGTGTTTGTATATGTGTGTTTAGTACTTGCATTTCTTTGAATTTCTAACTTTGCCTCTGTTCACTGCATTTCCCCCATCATTGCCAATGTGGAAAATGCAGTGAACACAGTTCCTACATATGGATTATTTTGGCACAGAAATGCAGTGAGACTCTGCCAGTTTGACAGACCTATGAGAGGAAAGGGAAATGCAGCCAAAACTGCTAAGTCTGCTACCAGTTTTAAAAGGGGAGACCTAGATTGGGGGATGGTTGAGTATATGGCTAGCTTGTGGGCAGGGGAGGTTGTTAGCTTCAGGGGGTGGAATGTGACATTGGTCTGGCTCAGGGGGATCGCTGGCTTGAGGGAGTGAGGCATGCAGCTAGCTTGGGAACATGGGGCTGACTCATGAGGGGAGTTGCCGGCTTGAGGATGGGTGAAAGGTGCATGAGTCTGGCTTGGGGGGAATGAGGCATGGGACTAGATTTAGGGGGAAATCCTGGCTTGGGGAGGGAGAATGGGACATGGCTCTGGCTCAGGGAGAGGGTTGCTGGCTTGGGGAAGAAGTGAAGCATGGTTTGGTTCTGGGCTGTGGGAGGAGTGGTTTCTAGTAGGGATGGGCGAACGCGGTTCAGAAGTTCGGAGTTCGGCCCAAACTCGGCCTGTTCGGACGACCGAACCAAACCGAACTTCCAAACACGAACTG
>QEPC01002588.1:453255-491393 GCA_003113815.1 Sphenodon punctatus | reverse complement strand
GGGTGATTTCAGACGTGACGTTGACACGGTGAACCACGGTGAATACCCACCTGGGGTCACCGTGTCCCGCACGTCTGTTTGGCGGCCGCCAGATGTTGGCCACGCTCAATCGGCACATGGGGTCAATTTGAACCACGCTTCCCGGGCTAGCCGGGGGAAGGTCCCGGGAAGCGTGGTCAAACGGACCCCGGGCCGTGGCCAACAAAAAGTAACGTCTGGCCGCGTGCCACGGCCCGGGATCCCCGGCGGGATCCCGGGCCGTGGCACAATCGGCCAGACGCGGCGGCCGCATTGGCCCCGCCGCCCGCCCGTCTCCTCAGAGGGCGGGCGGCGGGGTGCGTGGAGGGGGCGGGGCCGTGCGGCCGCACGTTGCGCCGCGCGGCCCCGGCCCCTCCCACTTTCCCCGCCGGGATCCCCCCGGCATGTCTGTTGGGCCGTGCAGGGGTGACCCCGGCGGGGAACGAAGACGTTGGTTCCGGTACGGGGCCAAAGGGCCCCATATCGTCTGAAAGTACCCATGTCTGTTTTCACCTTCAGTCAGAGAAATCTTAAACTAGATATTCTAGATCCTCAACTGGTGCAAATCAATATAATGTTAATAATAGACAAGGGGACTACCCCAGTTTATCCTAGGAGAAGGATGTGGTCTACAGTATTTAATATGATTAACTTTCATCTCTTCATGGTAAAATTATTATTTACCTAGCAAACCTGAAGAATAGTTCATACAAAATTAAACTAACTATGTTTGTCAAATCATGCCTGTCTTACTTGTGTTGATATTCTAATTGTTCCAGGTACGGTAGTTTGTGTCATGTCATTTCATTGATGTTTACTAATTACTTGTTTTTAACCCAACCTCTAGTGCTTGGAGTGCAAACATTTGCTTCGCTTCTTCTATTAGTAGCACTTCTATTGTTTAAGCATAAGTGCACCCTAAGGAAATAGCTAGGATTTAAAGATTTTTATAAATTCTCTTTTTAAAAAAAACACAGCCAAATATTGTTTACAAAAGCTTATTATAGCTATTTGAAGTAATTTAGTTACAGAAATGCAGCCGATGTTTCTGCATGCAATTTTATTATTTTAAAATAATGCATTATCATTTATAGCAATTTTACTAAATTCCACATTAAAGGTTCATTTGGAAATATGATACAATTCAGTCAGTCGGTTTTTTCTAAGCAAATTGTAAGTTACTCTAATGCCACAATAGACAACGCAGGCACATAGGCAGATGTTTTAGATCTCTGATTTTGAAATGTATATTTTATGTAAATTGGCACAAAATATCTAATTAGGTGGCAACTCATGATCTGCTTTCCCTATAAGGTGAGGTATGAAGCTAAAATGAAAAGTGAGCTAATTTTCAGATTTATGTGCTAATGGCCACAAGTAAACAGGCAGCGAGGGCCATAACTAAGTAATCCCTTTACATTATATGTGAATGTGTAAGCTGCTTCCAGCCTAAATGTTGGGGTGTGTGTAATAGGTGACCTCTAATGCATCTTCCTACCCTAAAATCCCATAATTACACACACACACACACACACACACACACACACAAATCTATACATACTTGCTTACCTCTTCCCACACATTGACAGCATCCCAGAATGCATAATTGTTTCTTAGATTTTCTGATATTATTTATCACTCTATTTTACTTTTATGAACCTAATCATGCAACAGGTAATTGGATCTACATTGTGTTACACAATAGGCATCGTGCCTTACCTCTCATTCAGATCATAGGGAGATCTTTAATATGTCCTTGAACTTTCTCCACATGGAACATTTTCCTCATGCAGGTTCCAGTACCTTCTCTGACTATGGTACAGGGCTCAGCCTGCATAGAACTTGCGGGGTCAGGGCCATAAAGATAAGCTTCCTATGGTGTGTTTATGTGAGTTTCTCCCTCTCATATTAAGCAGGGTGGGAAAGATGTACAGTCAACAATTTCCTTCACCCCATTTTCTACGGATCCAGGGTGAACCCAGGGCGAGCAAAGAATCACGGGACAAAACTTACTTCAGTTTAGAGAGAAGCAGATTGCTGTGCTTTTTTACCCCATGATCATTAGCTTGCCCTGGAGCAAGCCTCTCTCTGTACTAGCAGCCAGTGGCAGCTAGGGGGTGTGCAGCTGCAATGTTTTCTATTAGTTAAGAAAATGAATGGAACCCCATTTCTGTTCATAACTAATGTTACGAAAATTGATGGATAAACAAACAATTGTTGTTTGCTTTCATCTGTTTTTGTTTAAAAAATAAAAAATGAAAATAAAAATAAAAAACCGTGCAGGCGGAAAATGGCCACTGGGGCTGTTCTGTGCATGCACAGAATGTGCAGAATGGTCTGGCAGTCATTTTGTGCACACACAGTGATTTTAGTTTTAAAAAATATATATTTTATTTGTTAAAATATTTAAAACTCACACGACATGTGCAAAATGGTCACTGGGGTGGCTCTACACATGTGCATGCTTTCCCCAAATGGCACCAGCAGCATCACCGCTATTTTGAAAAAGGACAGCTAGTCCGCACGCGCACAGGTGGTTTCCCTTTTTCAAAATGGTATCGAAGCTGCTGGTGCCATTTTGGAAAAGGGGTGCGTATGTGCAGAACAGTCTGGTAGCTATTTTGGGCATGCACAATGATTTTCTTTAATTATTATTTTTAAAGTAAAAAACCTGACACCCTCCCCCCAAAAAAACTGCAAACTTTTTATTTTAAAAAAAACTCCCCCCAAAAGGGGGTTTTGTAAACAAAAACAAAACAAACATAAAAATGAATGAGGTGCCAACACTCCTAGTGGCAGCTCATCCTTTGGGGCATGTAGGTCACAGCCTCATTAGAAAATTCTGGTCCATGAACAAACTGATCCCACGCTGCCTCTCCAGGGATCACAGACCCCTCTGCTACTTCCTGAAAGCTCTGCATGGGCTGGAGCCACACTAACCCCAGTTGATGTGCAATGTACAGAGAACGGTCCAAATGGATTAGCCATTCTAATGGCTAGATTGGATGGGTGGGCAAGTTTCCTAACCCTGAGAGCTCCATCTATATACCATAATGGGTAAAAACAGACGTAACAGTGAACAGCTGTAGCCTGCTCTGGCCCAGACCTGTCGTGCACTTCTGTGCAGGTGCACCAGATGTCTTATTTTTATTTATTCATTATTATTTATTTATTTTAAAGTATTACCCTGCCCCTCCTGCCACGGGCAGCTCAGGGTGGCTTACAATCATTTAAAACAATTAGAATAAAATATCATAAAAGCAGGGGGGTAGCACATCACCCCCCAATACCCCACCACACACTACCCATCTCCCCCACCAAACACCTGGTGGAACAGCCAGGTCTTTCAACTTCTCCAAAAGTAGGGAAGATCCGGGGCCAACCAGGCCTCTACCACAAGGGAGTTCCACAGCCGCAGTGCGGCCACTGGGAATGCCCTCCCCTGCGTGCCCTCCCCAAAAAGCTTGGGGGACCTTGAGCAGGGCACTCCTGGATGACCGCAGGGGCTGATTCAGGACCCGGGCAGTGAGATGATCTTGCAGATAGGCAGGGCCCAAGCTGTTTAGGTCTTTATAGTCCAAGACCAACACCTTGAATCAGGCCCAGAAAACCACCATGAGTCAGTGCAGAGAACGGAGCACTGGTATAATATGGTCCCGGAAGCCCAATCCCACTAAGAGACAGGCCATTGCATTCTGTACCAGCTGCAATTTCCAAGCCGTCACGATGGGTTGCCTCACATAGAGTGTGTTACAATAGTCTAACCGAGAGGTGATGAAACCATGGATGACAGTGGCCAGGTCAGAGTCCAAAGCAAACGGCCAAAGCCGTCACACCAGATGTAATTGTCAGAAAGCACTCCTCACCACAGCCTCCACCTGGAGATCCAGGCAGAGCTGCTCATTGAGGAGCAGCCCAGGACTCTTTACCTGGGAGGCCAATGGAAAGCAGATCACATTAATAATGGGGGCCGCAAATTCCATCTCCTTAGTAGCTAACATCACCTCCATCTTGCCAGGATTCAGCCTCAGTCAATTAGCCCTCATCCAATTCCCCACAGCCGCTAAACACTGAAACCTAGACTGCCAGACCTGGGTCTGTTGAAAAAGAGAGGTACAGTTGGGTGTCATCAGCATATTGATGACACTGCACACCGAACCCCCTAATCATCTCACCAAGTGGCTGCATGTATACGTTGAACAGGAGAGGGAACAAAAGAAAACTCTGTGGGAATCCACACGAGAGGTCTCGGTATTATAAAAAACAATCTCTGAGCACCACCCGCTGGGTTCTTCCAGTTATAAAGGAGTGGAACCATTCAAGAACAGTCCTGCCCACCCCTGCCCAGTCCTGCAGGTGTGTCACCAACATCTCATGATAAATGGTATAAAATGCAGCTGACAGATTTAACAAAATCAGCAGGGTCGAGTGACCCCAATCCATTTCTTGATGCAGGTCATCTACCAAACCCACAAGCACAGTCTCGGTGCAAGGATGTTTACTCAGGAATGCCCCAGGTCATGTTGGTGCTTGGCTACTAGCCTGGGCTCTGACCTTGGAAAACCTCCAAGGGGGAACAGAGGGAGAGACAAGGGATGCAACATTCATGAGGATGTGAGAACTCGGGTGCATGTTCTTGGCTTGATTACAGTAAATAGGAGTTTGCAGATAACAGGTAGGGGATAATCCTGGGTGGGGATGATTAGCAGGAGTTAGGAAAGGTGGAGAAGAAGAGGTGGGTTTTGAGGAGGGACTTGAAGGTGTGGAGGGTGAGGGCAAGGTGGACAAGGGCATGGAGGGAGTTCCAGGCGTGTGGGGCCACAAGGGAGTAGGGACGAAGGCGGTTGGGTGAGCAGCAGATGCATGGGATGGGAAGGGAGGGAAGGGAGAGGAGCGAAGTGCTCGAACAGGGGTTCAGAGGGAGATCAGAGTAGAGAGGTAGGGGGGAGCAAGGTTATGAAGGGCTTTGTAGGTGAAGATGAGGAGCTTGTGCAGAATACGCTTAGGAAGGGGAAGTCAGTGGAGGGAGGAGAGGAGAGGCTGAACATGGTCAAAGCAATGGGCTAGGTGGATGATCCTGGCAGCGGAGTTTTGAACAGAGATGACAGGAAGCAAGGTGAGAGTGGGGAAGGCCAGCAAGGAGGAGGTTACAATAGTCAAGGCATGAGATGACTAGGGCATGGATGAGAGTTTTGGCAGAGGAGACAGACAGAAAAGGGCGGATCTTAGCAATGTTGTGGCAGGAGAAGCGGCACTGCCATAGACAGTTTCCATGGCTGACCATCATTGGCCATAGTGGCTGCCTGTCATGGCAGTGGAGGGGTGCATTGGGCACAGCATGGGGGTGGACAGCTGTGTGTTCATGTTTCTCCCTGGCCTTGCCAGACCTCATCTGCGGGCATGTTTGTTCTGTGGCCCGCCCTGGCTCAGACCATGTCAACTGCAGCTTCGCACCCTGCCCTGGGCTGGGTTGCTGCTGTCCCTCAGTCATATATATATATTTTAAAATAAAAAAAATCTATTCCACCCCTCCTGCCAACAGGGCAGCCCAAGGTGGCAAACAACAAAGATAAAAAAATAAAACAATATAAAAAGTTTAAAATTTCATATATGCAGGGAAACACAGCCCCCCCAAACCCCACCTAACCTACCCCCCCTCGCTGAAAGCCTAGCTGAACAACTACATCTTACATAAACATCAAAATGACAGGAGAGCAGGGGCCAACCAAGCCTCCTCCGGGAGAGAATTCCACAGCACAGGGGCAGTCACTGAAAAAGATCTAACCTCGGTGGCCACCCACCTCACCCAGGGAAACTCAAAAAAGGCTCCCCCGGACAATCTCAGAGGGTGCAGAGGCACATGGGGAGTGAGACTGTCCAACAGATAAGCAGGGCCTAGGCCATGAAGGGCTTTAAAGGTTAAAACCAGCACCTTCAACTTAGCCTGGTGCTTTATAGGCAGCCAGTGCAGAGCCCGGAGCACAGGTGTTATGTGCTCCCTGCGACCTGCCCCCATACGGAGAGGACTGCGGCATTCTGCACCAGCTGAAGCCTCTGGACCAACTTCTCGGGCAACCCCATGTAGAGCACGTTACAGTAATCCAGCCTCGAGGTGATGCAGGCACGGATGACAGTGACGAGGTCAGAGTCTGAGAGATACGGCTGAAGCAACAAGACAAGATGTAACTGCCGAAACGCACTCCCAGCCATGGCCATAACCTGAGATTCCAAACTGAGCCGTGAATAGAGGAGCACACCCAGAGTCCGCGCTTGAGAGACCATGGAAGGGCGAAACCCCCCCCCCCAACAAGAGGAGATTCAACCACCTCCAGGCCCTCCAAGCCCTCACCCACCAACATCACCTCTGTCTTGTCAGGATTCAATTGCAGATGGCTCAAACTCATCCAAGCCCCCACAGCTGACAGGCACTGGGAAAATAAGGAGACTGCATGGCCTGGATCGATGGGAAAAGAGAGGTAGAGCTGACTGTCGTCAGCATACTGATGACACTGCATGCCCTGAAACCCTCTCATGATCTCCCCTAATGGCTGTTAAACAAAAGAGGATGTTAAACAAGAGAGGGGACAAAATGGAACCCTGCAGGACTCCACACATGAGGTCCTGAGGAGAAGATGTACATTTCCCCAAGACCACCCGGTGAGTTCTCGCAGCCAGGAATGAACGAAACCAGTCCAAGACCGTTCCATCAATCAAGACACGGTCCCACAAGTGAGTCACCAATGCCTCATGGTTGACTGTGCTGAATGCAGCCAAAAGGTCTAGCAGGACCAGTAAGGTCTGACGACCCTGGTCCAATGCCAGACAGAGATCATCAACCAAGGCCACCAGTGCCGTCTCCGTACCATAACCAGACTGAGAGTGGTCAAGGAAACCAGTGCAGTCCAGATGTTCTTGGAGCTGCCATGCCACATCCCGTTCAATAACCTTCCCTAAAAAGGGGAGGTTAGAGACAGGCCGATAACTTACAGGAACATCAGTGTCAAGAAATGGTTTCTTGAGCAGGGGCCTAACCACAGCCTCTCTCAGACAATCAGGCATCCTGCCCTCCCGAAGGGAGGCACTAACTACCACAGCCAGCAACAGCTGTAATGTCTCCTGGCTGGCTTATACCAACCAGGATGGGCATGGATCTGGTTCACAAGTAGTGGCATGAACAGATCCCAACAAGAACTCCACATCGACAGGCGACACCATATGAAATCGATCCCACAAAACAGGACAGGACAGGATGGGGCATCCATAGCCCCAAGATGATCTTCTGCAATAACTGTGGTACTGAAATCGTGTCAGATGTGAGTGATCTTATCTACAAAGTACTCAATAAACCAGTCACAGTGGTAACTGGATTGCTCGAGGTCCAGGTGGAGGCAGGCAGGACTGACCAAGCCTTTCATGTCCGGAAAAGCTCTGCTGGACGTGACTTTGCAGATGCAATGAGGACAGCAAAGAATTGCTTCTTTGCTGCCTGCCCCGCCACAGCATAGGCCTTTAAACTGCTCTTATGCTGCAATTGATCATACTCATTGTGAGTCCAGCGCCACCGTCACTAACTGCCTACTCTCCCACTTCAAACACTGCAGGCCCTCAGTAAACCAAGGAGACCTGCGGGAGACTCGGGAGGGCAGCGGACGCCTAGGAGCCATTTTGTCAATGGTCTGAGGCCGTTTTCAGATGAGCGCGGCGGCACCCGTGCTAGTTTCTTAAAAAAGCCGGCAGCCCGTTCTACACGAGACGCTGCCGCCGAATACGCGCATGCGCGGCCGACGCGCATCCATTTCCGGGCGCGAACTGACTGGGGCGGCGATCGAGGCTGGTCATACGCGGCCAGAAATGGATGCGCGTCGGCTGCGCATGCGCGTATTCGGCGGCAGCGTCTCGTGTGGAACGGGCTGCCGGCTTTTTTGAAAACAAGCGCGGGCGCCGCCGCGCTCGTCTGAAAACAGCCTGAGTCAACAAGAAGGCTACAAGATCATCGACAGAGCAGGTGTCAAGGTCCAGGGGAAACTCCCCCAGAGCATTCCGGAACCGATATTTGGTTTTACCCAATGGAGTGAATGAGCCACAGGTGACTCTGAGACACAGTTTCTCCACTTTTAGATTAATCTCTTTCTGCCCACTGTCAACAACATAGCAGCCCCTGTGCAAGGCAAGGAATGGAGCTTCCCTAGTGACTGGAAGGGGTAGCTCCAGTTTTTTTGGCACCTGCTCAAGTTCTGGTGGAGTTGGCAGAGAGATGCTTAATCCATGCTTTGTCCTTCTCTGAGCTCAGCAGAACAACCTGTGCTAGCTTGGCTCCAGCCCCCACAGAGCTTTTTGCTGCCTGATCAGCAACTGGTTGAGATTCGGCAGACCTTCTGAGAAATCAAGAATGCCTTCTCCCATCTCTTTTTATTTTTCCCAAGAGGGGTGGGTGGAGAGAGTGGATGAAGGAGCCTGGGTGGGGGAAGTGTGGGTGAGTGTGGCAATGTGCACCTTGCACGCATCCCACCATGTTGGTGAGAGGGGCCAGAAGCCCGTGTGCGGGAACAGGTATGCTGAGCGGTCTAATTCTGCCCACCCTCAATTGGGAGCTGGACACAGAGCAGCGTGGAACTCTGCCAGGTTGTGTCCCAGTCAGAGGCCCAGCGTGTCCCAGTCAGGGGCCCAGCGTGTGAGTCCCGCCCTGTGGCCTTATAAAGAAGTGTGTTGACAGCTCGGTGGTGTCTGTGAGTACATTCTGGCCCCGCTTAGTCCTTAGTCTGATCCTGCCAACAGTCCCAGACAGGAAGCCCAGCTGAGTTTCATGTGTCCCAGTCAGGGGACACTAAAGTGAGGGGGCCAAGTGAGATGAGTCAAATGCTTTACATGGGATCTGCAGCTGCTACAGAATGCAGCAGCCCAAGTTCTGTTGGGAATGGATCACCAGGATCACATTACACCAGTGCTCCAGAGTCTGCACTGGCTGCCGATAGCCTTCTGGTCACAATTCAAGGTACTGGTTTTAACCTAAAAAGCCCTAAATGGCTGAGGCACCAGGTATCTGAAAGACCGCCTCTTCCCCTATATCCCATCACAGCCTATAAGGTTGGCTCACAATGCTCTCTTGCGAGTGCCAACTGCTAGGGGTGTTCAATTCTTTTTTGTTACTATGACAATGAAAATGAATTTCTTTTTTTCATTTTCGTTATGATAATAACAAAAATGAACAATAATAATAACAATAATGCTGAAAATAAATTTTCTTTTTTGAATAATGGGAAAAGACTGAAAAACATATTTCTGGCTATAACTTTTTTGGGTCTTATTCAATTCTGATGAAACTTGGGGAAATTTTACCACCAATGGAGGGAACTCTGATACCCACATTTAAGAAAGCCTAATTAAAGGAAACAGATGTTATAAGCAATTGAATATTGAAATTTTAAGAAAAGATGCATATCCACTCCTGGTGACAACTTATTTACCTTCCATACAGTTTGTATGAAACCTGGAAAGAGTATGAAGCTCCCCAATATTACCAATCCTGACAAATTTCAAAAGAATTGGATAAAGGGTCCTGATGTTATAAGCCATTAAAGTTAAAATGCGTTTCTGGCTGTAACATTTTTATATTCCATCCTGCTTACAAGACATTTGGCAGAAATGTATCTACACCTTCTCTATTATATCTGTCAAACTACTGGACAATTTGATAAAGGGACCCAATTTTATAAGCAATTGAAGTTGTCCTCTTGAAGAGCATTATTCAGATAAATGTGGGGGGCCACAATGGAGAGAGCGTTATCGGTGACCGGGCCGTGATTATGGAACTCCCTCCTGGAGAAAGCACACCTGGCCCCAAGTCTGTTGGCTTTCCGCCAAGCCTGTAAGACTTGGCTGTTCTCCCAGGCCTTCGGAGGGAAGGGGGGAGATTAATAGTGGGGGAGGGGTGGTGGGGTTTTAGGTGTTTTTTTAGATGTTTTATAAATTGTTGTGTTGATGTTTTAAATAATTTTTATCGGTGTTGTAAGCTGCCCTGAGATGCCATGGGCATGAGGGGGAGGCAAATAAATAAATAAATAAATAAATAAATAAATAATATAGTAGCACATGCAATGCCAGTCAGGGGCAGGCACCTGGTATGGCAGGGGGAGGGAGGATATGGATCAACCCAAAAGACTGATAGAGCCACTGGCCAATTATTGCATGCGTCTAGCTTTACAGGACAAATTGGTGGTGGCTTCGAGGCGGGCATAGAAGGGACGTAACTGACACTTCAATCCAGAAACATGGTTTACACATCCAGACTGGCCCATTATCATCACAATCACATCCTGCAACACTGTGACAGGGGACTTAAGAGAATCTCTATTGGCTCTTTCCTAAACAGATGCTTCCAACTTCCCAGTAACAAGTTGGGGAGGGAATTTGGGGTGGTCACAGCACATATTGAGGATATGTGGTTGACATTTCTGATGATCAATTGGCATCACAAACAGATTTTATACCACAGTGACATGTAGGAGAATCCCTGGCATAGGCTCCTTCTCTGCATATGTTATGCAGGCTTATAAAATTGGAACCCTTTATTACATATCTCTGATATATGTATAAAAACATTGGCATAGATAATACTGAAGGTGTGAGATAGAGCCATGCCAAATTTCATGTACACTGGTTGGACTACAAAGTTTTTACAGTCAGACATACATTTATAAGTTAATTGCTTATACCACCAAGACCCTTTACTCTATCCTTCTAAAAGTTGGCATAGTTATTAATATTGGGAAGGGGTATAATTGTGCCAGGTTTCATCCACATTAAGTGGGAAACAAAGAAGTTAAAGCCAGGAATGTATATGCATATTTTTGCAAAATAACAATTTAACTTCTTATAAAATTGGATACCTTTTTCCAATCTTTCTGAAATTTTCTTTGCTGCCTTTCCCAATGCCTGCTAGTCTTTCTCCATACACTTACTGTCTGCCCTCCTCTGCAGACTGCTGCCACCAACCTCTTGGTAACCAAGCCAAGCATACTCACCTGAGACTCCGCATCCACTTGAATGTTTGTTTGTCTTCTCCCCTGTCTCTCCCACTCTCCCCTCTCCCTGTCTCCCCCCCTTTGTATTTTAGATTGTAAGCCACAGGCAGGGACTGCGTCTAGTTCTATGTTCTGTACAGCACCAGGTCACACGACTGGCGCTATAAAAATGTTTATTATAATAATAAAAATAATTAATGCCTTCCGATGGAGGTACAATCTCACCAGTTTTATCTAAGTATAGTGAAAAACAAAAAGGTTAAAGCCAAAAATGTGTTTTCCATTTAAACCAGTGGAAACTAAAAACCAAAGTAAAAACAAAAACAAAATCTTGATATTTATGACAAAAAAGAGCACGATTTAAATAACAACAGCTAAAAATGAAAATGAATCATAAAATGGGTTCCTGGTGCACACATTTACCAACTGACTATTAAGTTATTACAATGAAGGTGCACAGGGGGGATTCTTGTCTCCTGCCCCACAATTATGGAACTTCCTCCCCTTGGAGGTCTGCCTAAGCTTGAACCTGTTCATCTTCCAGAGGAAATGTAAGACCTTTTTGTCTGGCCAGACATTTGGCAGGCAGGGATAGGGTCCAATGGGATTGAGTAGAGGGATCTGGGGAGGAGGATTGGTGGGTGGCAGGTGGGGATAAAGGGTGGGGTGTGGGGGATGAGGGGATTTCAAGGAATTTTAATGTATTTTATATTTTTGATATCCTAATGACAATGTAAGCCGCCCTGAGTCTCTGGAGAAGGACAGGGTAAAAAATGCAAAATAAATAAATAAACAAATATTGTGTCCCTCCACCCCACCCCCACCCTTTTACTCTCCAACTCCCCCCAACAATTTTAAGCTCCAATCCAAGGTCCACACACCTGCAATCTAATCTTTGATGTGCACATGTACACAGTGTGAGCATGCATGGTGCCACATGAGAAGCCCGCCATCTCGTGATTTCACTTCCACACGTCACAGAAAGAAGTAAAGCTGAGGTGGGGGAAGTTAGCAACAGTGTCTTCCAGCCACTAGGGTAACTAGATTCATGTAAATAGTAGGCTAGGTCCATCCATACGGACCTTGTGTTAGGGCCTTAGGTTCCAGACACTGCTGACAGCTTGCCCTTGATCTATGGAAAGTGGGATGAGAAAAACTGGATAGCCACACATACCCATATTGCTAAATGATGTAGGGCAAAACCCTCACATGAACAAGCCCTTTGAGCTTTTTCTTCTTTTCTCTGTTGCAAAAGGGGGCAATAGGTCTCTGTTGTGTGTATCACTATGGTCTGGGATGGCTTCAGCTAGTCAGGAAAACTAAAGACAGATGGGAAAGTGTTTTTTTTGTTTTAAAAAAAATTATGTAAGGTTTATTTCAGTAGCACTCTAATTGTCAAAAAAAGTATTGTATCATGCTAACAGAACCATCCACCTCCTGAATGTCTTCTCTCAGGAGAAGAGGAGTATATTTAAAAATGGAACACATTACAGAACCAAATAAAAGCTATGTCATGGGCATCCACAGAAGCAAAATAAGTCTACTTCCTTCATCTAAAGAATGCTTTCTTTGGCATTTTCCTATATTGCGTTCACTCCGCAGAGATTTATTTATCAGTCTACAGCTTGAACACCAGCTTTTATTTCTGCGGAAATTCATCAACATGAACCTTATCCCAGATGAGAGGTTAAAGCTATCCATGCTGTATGGATTATATTTATCAGTTACTTTTGTGCTACTTCATGCACATGAAGTGACTAACGTGATCCATATTGGAAGCAGAATCCCTTTCACCCCAGAGTACTCACTTTGATTTAATTCCATGTGCACTTACGTACAATGTATAATGAGTTCCTTGTGGAAAAGAAGACTGTTGTTCAGCTTTTAAAAGCAAAGGCTTTGTAATTCATTAGCATGCTAAGAATTTTGTCTTTGAAATTGATGTACACTTGCAGTCAAATTCTCCCCTCAGATTCACATGGCTGATTGCATGCATAGAATCCCCTTTAGAACTCCATATATACAAGGAGAGCAGAGAGATTGATGATCCACCATGTGGATCTGGAAGAGGGGTCTCATTGTTACTCTGTTGTAAAAACTTAGGATCACCATATGGATACAAAGTTCAAAACCTCCATTATTACAGACTCAAGCTCAACTACTTTTGAACATCAGTGGGCGTCAGGGATAGGGATGGGCGAATGCGGTTCAGAAGTTCAGAGTTCAGACTGAACTCGAATAGTTTGGTCAACCAAACCAAACGTGCGAACCAAACTCGAATTCAAATGTTCGGTTCGGATGCGTTTGGTGAGTTCGGAATTGAATTTCAATTGGTTTCAATGGAAAACACATTATCGGCTGAAACTTTTTTTTTTAATGATATGTGGCTGAAATTCGGGGTGCCAACACCTCCAATAGAAAGAATTATATGTACCAAATTTCAAAATTATTGCATAAAGGAATCTGATTTTAGAAGCAGTTGAATTATTGTATTTTGCAATATTCTACATATACATTCTTAGCTGTGCCTTCTTTGTCTCACATCTAATGTAGGTGAAATTTGTCCAGATTATACCTCTTCCCATATTTAGTATTTTTGCCAAATTTCAGAAGGATTGTAAAAAAGGTCTTGGCAGTATAAGCAATTAACATATAAATATATATCTGACTATAACATCTTTGTAGTCCAACCAGTGTACATGAAATTTGGCAGAGCTATATATTACACTTTCATGATCATTTCTTCCAAATATCAGAAATATATTATAAAGGGTCCCAATTTTATATGCCTGTACAACATATGTAGAGAAGGGGCCTATGCCAGGGATTCTCTTATGTCACTGTGGTATAAGATCAGTTTGTGATGCAAATTGGTCAACAGAAATGTCAACCAAATATCCTCATTCTGTGCTGGGACCATCACAACATATCTCCCCCACTTGTTTCTGGGAAGTCAGAAGCATCTGTTTAGGAAAGAGTCAATAGAAATTCTCTTATGTCCTCTGTCTCAGTGCTGCAGGATGTGATTGTGATGATAATTGGCCAGACTGGATGTGTTTAAACTATGGCTCCTGACTTCTGTGATGCTATCTCAGAAGTCCTAGTTATGTTGCTTATGCCCGCCTCAGGGCCGCCCCCTATGCCCATCTCGAAGCCACTACCAATTGGTCCTGTAAAGCTAGAAGTTTGCAGTAATGTGTTTGGCCATTGAATGTGTCTGTCAGTCTTTGGGGTTGCTCCACATCCTTCCTCCTACCGTCTCTCTCCTCCTGCCATGCAGGGTGCCTGCCTCTAACTGGTACCGAATATGCTGATATTCATCTGAATAATGATCTTCACAGGGACAACATCAGTTGCTTATATAATTGGGTCCCTTTATCAAAATCTCCTGTACATTTTCTTAAATGGCAGGAAATGTATCTGATACGTTCTTGCCATATATCTTGTAAACAGAATGGAATATCAAAATGTTACAGCTGGAAACGTATGTTCAGGTTAATGTCTTATACCCTTGGGACCCTTTATCCACTCTTTCTGAAAATTGCAGAAGTATTAAGCATATGGAGGGACATAACATGCACAAGTTTCATGAACATTGGATGCAAGATAAGGAAGATGTAGCCATGAATGTGTATGGACCTTTTCTTAAAATCATAACATTCAATTGCTTCTGAAATAGGTTTCCTGTATCTAAGCATTCTGAATGTTGCTACACATAGTGCCCTCCATCGGTGGTATAATCCCTCAAAATTCCATCAAAATTAAATAAGAAACAAAAATGTTATAGCCAGAAATATGTTTTTCAGTTTTTTCCCTTTATTTAAAAAACCAAATGTCATTTTCAGTTCCTGATTGCACCAAACTAAAGACTGAACCGAGACCGACTGAACAGAGTACAGAATCTGAACTCAACATTCAACCCAAACCACCACGGCCGAACATCCGAACCTGGTTCTGTTCACACATCCCTAGTCAGGGAGGGAGGCCAGCCCGTGCTGGGTCAGCACGGGGAATGGAACACATGTTCCCGTGGCCTGACCCATCCAGTGAGGGGGACTGGGAGTGATGTGTTACTGGCTGGATCCACCCCCAGGCTACGGCCAGTGCCCCACCCCTCGCCATGATGGGCAGTCATGGCAGCCAATACAGGCAGCCATGGCTGGCTGCCATGGCAACCCACACCAGGCCAGGTGGGTCCAAAAACAGACACAGATGCCTGGATTGGCCTGCTCTGGCCATTTTCGGTGGCTCCTGGGTCCAGACTGTTGGCCCAGTTCCTTTCTGACTCTTGTTTCCAGCCCAGCCACCTACCCCACTGGGTTCTGCAATGGTCCCACATCTGGTGGGCCTGGAACAGATGTACAGGTTCAGCACTGGCCCACATGAGCCAGACCAGGCCAAAATGGGCCAGCGTCTCATTTGTTTTAATCCATTGGTTCAAAAAGTCATGGATGAATATTGCAGATCATCTGGCCTTATGATTGTTTCCCCATCTCTCAGTTTTGCCAGTGCATAAAAAAGAGACGCTTACTAGGGCTGTAGCAGAATATCGCAGCGGTAGCTATTTCCGGCGGAAACAGTGTTTCCGCAATTAGTGGAATGGCATGGCAGAGGCTTTCATTCCGCGGTTTCATTCCGCGGTTCCGCGGTTCCGCATATTTAATTCCGCAAATTAGTGGAATCATGGAAACATGACATTTTCGCTATTTCCGCAATTCCGCCAGCGCCAAAAAATCGCGGAATAGTGGTTTTCCGCGATTTCCGCGATTTTTCCGCGATTTTTCCGCAATTCCGCGATTTGCAGAATTCCGGCGGAATTTGCGGAATATCCGCAGAAATATCGCGGTGTGGCGCGGGCAATTCCGAAATAGCGGAACGGAATCGCGGCGCGGTAAAAGCTGCTGCCGCATCAGCCCTAACGCTTACTGTTAGACCTGAAGGAAACATCCAACATGAATACTAAAGCTGATAAATTTGGAATTTTCAAATCGGTTTGACAAAGTGGATATGAAGCAGAAGTCACTTCCATTTTGTTTGTGGTTTAAAGTATTGCTTTCACTCCTACTTTTTATGTTTGGCATTCATGTGGGCAGTACTATTTGTTGGGATTTTCTGAATACAAATATAAATACTGTATTTATGAATACTGCATTACTTAAAATATGGATCAATGACATTCACATTAATAATCACAGTCCTTGAATGTCAATTTGGGGTGCTGATTTCTTGACTTGATTTTTCGACTTGTGAGTTTCTGTCTCAGAAATTTGACTTCCAGAAAATCAACCTCTGGTCCCAATTTTTCAACTTCTGGTCCCAATTTTGTTTTTGTTTTCTATATTGATTTTTTTGTTTCCTGTCCTGATATACCAATCGGTAACACTGAGGCTAATGAGGAAAATGTAGTGAACACAGGTCCCTGGGTATACCCATTAAATCTAAAGTACTTGATCTATCACATATACAACTGAAGTGAGTCCCGACAAAAATGGGTATACCCAAAAAAATTCTGGTACTTGAATCAACACAACAATGTTGGGTATCAATTGGTACCCAGATTGTGATTCAATTTGGAAACCCAAAGTCCTGGAATGTCAACTTCTGGTACTGATCTTTTGACTTATATACTGATTTTTTTTACTTCAACACTGTTTTTGTGGGTTTCCACTTCAGAAAGCTGACTTCCAGTCCCAGAAAGTCAACTTCTGTTCCCAAATTTATTTTGTGTTCTGTACCAATTTTTTGTTTGTTTCCTGTCCTGATATACCAGTTGATAATTTGAAAAGTGAAAAATTGGTACCATAAATTACAGGTTTTTCAGGTATCCAGGTACCCGATCGGTACCCAGGTAGCCCACTGAGTACTGGTTGTGGTACTCAGAAATGTGAGTATTACACATGGGTACTAACTAAAGTACCCATTTCAGCTCTAACCTCATGGAATATCGGGAATAGGGCTGAAATGAGTGCCCACAAAAATGTGTCTACTCAGCAAATTTCTGGTACCTGAATCTACACGATTGCGATCTGATTTGGGTACCCGACGTCCTGGAATATTGACTTCCCAGTACCAATTTTTCAACTTCTGTACCAATATTTTGACTTCTGGCACCTATTTATTGATTTTTTCATCCCCGAATGTCAACTTCCCATCCTAGAAAATCAACTTCCAGTCCCAGTAAACTGACTTCCATTCTCAATTTCTAAAATTTCCATCATTATTTTTCTGTTTTTTTACATATCGATCAGTAATTGGAAAAATAAAAAAAATTGGAACCAGAAGTTACCCGACTTTTCAGGTTTCTGTGTGTCCAGTTAGTATCTGGGTAACTCATCCAGTACTTGATGTGGTACCTGAAAATGCGGGTATCACCCACAGGTACTAAAGTACTCACTTCAGCTCTAATCAGGAACCGTGGGCTGCCCAAACAAGACCTAAACAGGTACCAGTTTCAAATTTGGAGGGGAGGGGTTTCAGGGTAAGATGAAACATTGGCATTTCCAGGCCAGGTAGCAGCAGAAATTTCTATGGCCAGGCAGAGCTAGTACCTAGGACTCAAGGTTTGTCAGTATTTATTGTTATGTGGTAACAGTTCGCTCTTGAGCTGAAGGAAGGTTCTTATATGAGATAGCATTATTTTCACTGTTTTATATTATGATTTATGATCATACCAAAAATCCCTGATGAAGAGTCACGCTAAAAAATAATTGTTTTTTATCATTATTTTTTGGTTGGATGTTAACACACATAACACTTGCGTGCCTGGCATGTTGGGCCAGCACCGGATCCCATTTATCTGTTCCAGACCCACCAGATGTGTACCCGGTTTAAACTCTGGCGGGGTCGGAAGCCAGTCTGGAAATGTGGAATGAACAGGCTCACACGTAACTCTGTTAAACTTCGATGTTCACAGGCCCCTGGAAGCTATATAAACAGCCCCTGATGATCCCCAGATTGCTGTTGTGTGTCAGTGAGGCACTCTGATTTCCAGCCCCGCTTTAAACTCAGATCTGATGTTTACATCTGATGTATTAGTCAGATCCAAGTTTAAAGTGAGGTTGGAACTCAGTGTCTCACTCACACGCAACAGTGATTTGTGGATCATTCAGGGCTGATTATACAGCTTCTGGGATCCTGCAAACATCAGAGTTAGCAGAGTTATATGTGAGTTTTCTTTCTTTCTTTCTTTCTTTCTTTCTAAAATTGTTTAACACCCTGCCCCTCCTGCTCCAAGCAGCCTGGGGTGGCTTACAATATTAAAACACATACAAACAATAAAACCATAAAACACAAAAAAAGGGAAGGCACAAACCAAACCACCCACTTCCCCCTCCCCCCATCCCACCTTACACCCCATCTCCTTCACCAAAAGCCTGGTGGAACAGCCAGGATTTACAGATACGATGGAAGGAGGGGACATCCAGGGCCACCTGGGCCTCCAATGGAAGGGAGTTCCACAGCCTAGGTGTGGCCACCGAGAATTACCTCTCCATAATTGACCCCCAGACCACATAGGGGACCTCAAGAAGGGGGCCCCAGAAGACAGAAGAGACCACTCCAGAGCATAGAGAATGAGGCGGTCCCACAGGTAAATCAGGCCAAGGCTGTATAGGGCTTAATAGGTCAAAACCAATAACTTGAATTGGGCCTGGAAGCTATAGGAAGCCAGTGCAGATCCCCGAGCACTGGTGTAATGTACTCACAGTGACCTGTCCTTGTAAGGAGATGGGCCACAGAATTCTGCACTAACTGCAGTCTCCAGACCATCACCATAGGTAGCCCCACGTAGAGTGTGTTGCAATAGTCCAATCTCAAGGTAATGAAAGCATTATGGTGGTCAGGTCACTATCTGAAACATTTGTAATTTATTTATTTATTTATTTAAAACTTATATCTCACCCCTCCTGCCCAAAGGCAGCTCGGGGTGGCGAACAACACAAAAAATTGAACAATAAAACATTTTAAAACAAATCAACAAATTTTAAAACAAATCATAATACTCACCCTCCCTCCCAAACCCTACAACCCCCACACACCCCTCACCAAAAGCCTAGCAGAACAGCCACGTCTTACACAAACATTGAAATGACAGGAGGGTGGGGACCAACCGAGCCTCCTCCGGTATTGAATTCCACAGCACAGGGAAAGCCACCTGTCTCGCCCGGGGAACCTCCAAAAAGGCCCCCACGGATGATCTCAGAGATCGCACGGGCACATGGGGAGTGAGGCGATTTCGCAGACAGGCAAGGCCCAGGCTGTGAAGGGCTTTGAAGGTCAAAACCAGCACCTTGAACCTAGCCTAGTGCTTTATAGGCAGCCAGCGCAGAGCCCAGAGCCCAGGTGTCATGTGCTCCCTGCGGCCCACCCCAGTAAAGCGATGGGCCACGGCAATCTGCACCAGCTGCAGCCTTCAGATCAGCTTCTCGGGCAGCCCCACGTAGAGCGCGTTGCAGTAATCCAGCCTGGAGGTGATGAAGGCAGGGATGACAGTGGCGAAGTCAGAGTCTGAGAGATACGACTGAAGCTGCCAGACAAGATGTAACTGCCGAAACGCACTACCCGCCACGGCCACAACCTGAGATTCCAGGCTGAGCCACAAATCAAGGCGCACACCCAGACTCCATACCTGCGAGACAATGGGAGGGTGACCCCCCCAACAAGAGGAGATTCAACCACTCCCAGGTCCCCCCAGGCCCTCACCTACCAACATCACCTCCATCTTGTCAGGATTCATCTGCAGATGGCTCAACCTCATCCAAGCCCCCACAGCCGACAGGCACTGGGAAAATAAAGAGACTGTATGGCCTGGGTCGATGGAAAAAGAGAGGTAGAGCTGAGTGTCATTAGCATACTGATGACACTGCATGCCCTGAAATCCTCTCACAATCTTTCCTAATGGCTGCATGTAGATGTTAAACAAGAGGGGGGACAGAATGGCACCCTGAAGGACTCCATACGTGAGGTTCCGGGGGGAAGACGTACACTCCCCCAAGACCACCCAGTGAGTTCTCCCGGCCAGGAATGAATGAAACCAGTCCAAGACCATCCCGCCAATCTCAGCACAGTCCCGCAGGTGAGTCACCAACACCTCATGAACTACTGTGTTGAATGCAGCTGAAAGGCCTAGCAGGACCAGTAAGGCCTGATGACCCTGGTCCAATGCCAGATGGAGATTGTCAACCAAGGTCACTAATGCAGTCTCCATACCATACCCAGGCCGAAACCCAGACTGAGAGGGGTCAAGGAAACCAGTGCGGTCCAGGTGTTCTTGGAGCTGCCGTGCCACAGCCCATTCAATAACCTTCCCTAAAAAAGGAAGTTGTATGTCTGAACTTCAGACATATATCTGAAGCTGTCGCAGCAGATGTAATTGGCAAAATGCACTCCTCACTACAGCTCCAGGCAGAGCTGTAGATTGAGGAGCTTGCCCAGACTACTGACCTGGAATACCAGCGGAGGGCGGCATCCATCAGTGATGGGAACTTCCATATCCACTGCCCTTCCCGCCACCATCACCTCCATCTTGTCGGGATTCAGCTTCAGTTGGCTTGCCCTCACCAATCCCCAACAGCCTTCAGACATTGGGTAAGCACTGGGACTGTTGGGTCTGGGTCAGATGAAAATGAGAGGTAGAGTTGGGTGTCATCAGCATATTGATGAAACCACACCCCATACCATTTCATGACCTCACCAAGTGGCTGTATATACATATTGAACAAGACCAGGGACAGACTAGAACCTTGCGGGCCACCACGGGTGAGGTCCAGTGGAGATGAAGAACAGTCCCCAAGCACCACACGCTGAGTTCTCCCAGCCAAGAAGGAGCAGAACCAGTCAAGGACAATCCCACCCACTCCAGCTAAATCTCGCAAGCAAGTCACCAACATCTCATGGTCAACAGTATCAAAAGCAGTCGACAGATCTAACGGAATTAGTAGGGTTGAACGACCCTGATCTAATTCATGGCGAAGGTTGTTGACCAAGGTCACAAGTTTAGTCTCCATTCCATAGCCTGGATGAAAACTGGACTGAAAGGGATCCAGATAATCAGAGTGGTCTAGATGCCCCTGCAGCTATTGGGTCACCACCCGCGCAATAACTTTCCCTAAAAAGGGAAGGTTAGAGACCAGCCAATAACTGGCAAGGGAATCAACGTCAAGTGATGGGTTTTTGAGCAGAGGCCTCACCACTGCCTCTTTGAGGCAGCCTGGCACTCTGCCCTCCTGAAGGAAGACATCGATCACCCCCACCAGCAGCGGCACAACCATCTCCCAACTGACCTTAACCAGCCAAGAGTGGTACAGGTCAAGTTCACAAAAGGTGGTCCTAACACCCCCTGGAACTTTCCCCACCCCGGCGGATGACACCAACTGAAATTCATCCCATGAAACCAGACAAGGTGGGGCTTCCACAACCTCTGGTTCACCCACTGCAATAAGTACAGTATTGAAGTTGTGGTGAATCCACACTATTTTCTTTGAAAAATAATCACCAAACATGTCACAGCGGGCATTAGATACCTCCGATTCCAGGTGGAGGGAGGGAGAACCGACCAACCCCCTTACCACTCAGAAAAGCTCTTTTGGATGAGATTTAGATTTTGCAGAGGCTATACAGGCAAGAAAAAAACTCCCTTTTTGCTGCCCTTACAGCTACAGCATAGGCACGTAAACTGGCTCTATGCTGCAACCTGTCAGCTTCAGCATGAAAACGGCACCACAGTTGGTCCAACTGCCACCCTTCCGGCTTCAGCAACCTCAGGCCCTCCATAAACCATGGAGCCCTGAGGAGCCATCACCAAGGAAGCTGATGTCTTGGAGCCTTCTAGTCAATGACCTCCAACAGCCAGGTATTCCATAAAGCCACGAGATCATCGATTGGGCGGCCATCAAGATCAGAGGGTAACTCCCAAGAGCATTCCAGAACTGCTTGTGTTCCATTAGTCTCTGGGGGAGAACTATCCAAATCAGTTCTACACCCCACCCCACCCTGGGGGCAGACATGTGCCAGGAAATGTGTTCACATGAGGTAATGATCCCTCCATGACAAGGGTTCTTCTGACACCTCCCCCATCAATGAATCCCCCACCTCAAGGCCAGTGCAAATAATCAGATCCAGAGTATGCCCCCCATCATGTATTGGGCCATTGACAATTTGGGACGGCCTATGGTTGCCACAGAGGCATGAACTCATGCGCCACACCACCGAGACTGGCATCAGCATGTATGTTGAAGTCCCCCAAAGCTAGTATCTTTGGGAAGCGCAACACCACATACAACACCAGCTCCATCAAGACGAGTAGGAATGCTACCATACAGGTAGGTGCATGGTATACTAGCAACACCCCTAATCTGTCCCATGCCAGATCAAACAGAAGATAGAGGCGCTCTACCCTTGATATCGCCTGCACCGGATACCTCCTGACAGACCATGGATCCTTAAAAATAATGGCTACACCGCCTCCCCCCCAAGTCTCTCTGACCAAGGATGATGCTGCATGGAGTACCTAGCCGGCACGAGGTCAACCAAAATAGGCCCTGAATCATCATTAAGACAGGTCTCAGTCATGCACACAAAGTCGGTGTCATGGTCCACGATTAACTCCAGGACTGTAATGGATTTATTAACCACCAACCTCTCATTCAGCAGCATCAGATTCCATCCAGGGGTCCTCTGATCATGATCTGCTTCATCACCTGCTTGGGGGGAAGTGGGAGGGACAGGGATCAAACACCTGACCTGTCTCAAAGATTTCATACACACACACCCCATAAGGACCATATCTCCCCTGCCCCATCACAAGCCCAAGAGCTGCACACACACCCACCCTAGCCATATCCCCACCAGCTGCTCTGCTCACATGGCAAGGGAGATCCCCTCCCCACCAATTACCCCATGCCACCCGCTCACACCAGGAAGGATCCCACACCTCCCCCTCAGGACCCTTTCCCCCACCCTCCCATTGGGGAAAAAGGTCCCCCTCCCCAACCCACTCCAGCCCCCCTCACACAGAGGTCAGAGAAAGTCCCCAACCTCCAACAACATAATACCCCCTACCCAAAACACATAACCCCCCTCACAAGTCTCCCCTAAACAAATACCCAGTCCACCATCACAGCCCCCACAGTCCCACTGGCATGGCCCTTAGGTGCACAGTCTGTGGGGCATGCCTGCGGCGCTGCAGAGTTCACCCAAATATAGATATATAGAGATTAGTTGTAAGTACAATGTGCGATTCATCAACAGACTGGTATAACTATGACAAAGTAGGATATTAAGTGATTCAACTAAGACATTGGGTGTTTTCAGACGTGACGGGGCCAGTTGGCCCGTCATGAAATCAATACATTGATCCCCCGCTGGGATGTCCCCGTCACGCCCTACCAGATGTGCCGGGGGATCCCAGCGGGGAATTGGGGAGGGGGTGGGGCCGTGTGGTGCAACATGCGACCGCATGGCCCCCCCCCCCACGCTCCACGCCGCCTGCCCTCTGGGGAGACAGGTGGGTGGCGGGGCCAATGCTGCCACAGCATCTGGCTGACTTCGCCACGGCCCGGAATCCCGCCAGTGATTCCAGGCCGTCACAACCGACCAGACATTACTTTTCTTTGATCCCCGCCGGGAATCACTTTCACCGCGCTTCCCGGGGAATTGGTACGGCTAGCCCGGGAAGCGTGGTTGAAAGTGACCCCATGTGGGGATTGAGCGTGGTGAACATCTGGCGGCCGCCAAAAAGACGTGCGAGTCACAGTGACCACAGGTGGGTATTCACCGTGGTTCACTGTGATCTCGTAACATCTGAAAATACCCATTGTCATAAAGTGGAACTAGAAGTGAATTAGACATTAACATTTTTAAGTTCCTAATTCTGTGGTAAGATCATTGTATCAGGTTTCCCTCTGATTTCTACATATAACAGAAAGGAAACATGCTGGGATACCATGAGATTCTTGGAGGCCCAAGGCACAATGTTATAGGTGATTGCTGATTTTAGCCATTCAGTATTTCAAATCTACAACTTATTGCTGTTTCTTCTTTTGTGCGAGGCTCAGGGCAAAATTGCCGCTCTGTCCCTCCTCTCTTTGCTCCCTGACAATGGGTGATTTCATACGTTACGGGGCCCGTTGGTCCTGTACCGAAATCAACCCATTCATTCCCTGCCGGGGTCACCCCGTCACGCCGTAACAGATGTGCCGGGGGGATTCTGGTGGGGAACCGCACGGCCCCGCCCCCTCCACGCTCTCGCGCTCGCCCTCCGGGGAGACGGGCGGGCGGTGGGGCCAATGCGGCCGCAGCGTCGGGCCGGATTCGCCACGGCCAGATGTTACTTTTTTTTGGTCCCCGCTGGGGATCTCTTTGATCACGCTTCCCAGGACATTCCCCCGGCAAGCGTGGTTCAAATTGACCCCATGTGGGTATTGACCATGACGAACATCTGGCGGCCGCCAAACAGACGTGGGTATTCACTGTGGTTCACTGTGATCTCGTAACGTCTGAAAATACCCAATCTTGAGCAAAGGAAAAGGAGACAGTAGTGTGTTTTCAGATAAACGCCTCCCCACCCATTATTCATCCATCATGCATGTTACAGGGCCACATTGGCACCCTGTGCAGACCTGTAACATGCATCATGTGTGGGTGATTGGTGGGTAATGGGTGGGGAGTCACTTTTCTAAAACACCCCAGAGATATACTGCCTTCTTGCAAATTCACTTTTTACATTGGTCTCCTTTTTCAAGTTTTTTTTTTTTTTTTAGATTAAAGATAGTGACTCATAAAACCTCCAACTAAATCAGCACTTAACAGCATTGATCAAAAGAGTACATAATATTGATTCATCCACACAGTCATCACAACTTCCTTCATGGGAGCATAATATCATTCCATGGGTCAAGTTCATCTCTGACATACCTTCACTAAAGTCAGCAGATGTGCCTTATGTGTCTTGGCCTCTAGAGAGACTAGTGCCAATAAGGTTGCATAGATAAGCAGCTCAATTTACCACTCTAAAAATCCCAGATATAAAACAAAACACTTAAGATTCAGTAAAGTATTTATCAGATGAATATCACTGACTGGAGATTCCAGCATACTTTTATGGTCTGTTTTACTGAGGTTGTTTGGTAAGGCAGGAAACATTAAAGGGTAGTCCTACAAGTTGTCATCTTAAAAGCACACTGTAAACAAGTCAGCCCATATAAAAACCATTCCATACAGAATTTGGTGGATAAGTGCAACGGAGGTTCAAAGGTTGTTACTCTCACCAACAGACCATATTGCTGGCTTTCCATGCTTAGGTTTCATTAAAACGTTAGGGGGGAAAGGGTGTCAGAAGCATGGCTGTCACGGCAAGTCACACTTTGCATCTGAACATAATTATGCTATTCAAAGATAAGCAAGGCAACACCAAGGCTCACCTCACCACTTCACAGACCGTTTCATGAAAGAGTCAAACAAACACAAACAAAACCCAGATTTCTAAGTTTCAGTGTCCATAGAGGAAGCATCCTCCAGGGCAAAACATAGGCCATGTTTGTTTATTCAGTAACAGGAAGTTCAGGCCAGAGTTCAGGTGAATTCTAAGGCACTATTATTTTAAAAGAACACAGGGCAGTATGTCAAAGGTGACTGACAGAAATCCCATCGTTGCTCATGGTAACAAAATATTTCTTCTTCCTTTGAAGCAAGCACAATTGTCATTTTGTATAAAGTGAAAGGAACATATGCATAAATAGCACTAAGCGAACATATGGAATACTAAAAATGTGTTCCCAGAAAAAGGATTGTTTTGAGGTGTGAACCTCTGCCTGGATATTTTCAGCACAGATACGAATCTCATTGACTTTAATGGGACTAAAACTAATACAAACTGCTAGTAGCAGCACTGTAGTTAAATCAGTGTGATCATGGTGTGCTGAGTGAGTATGTGTTGAGTGAATACGAAAAGCCAATATGTAGGTAAATCTAAAATAAGAAAAATGTTCAACTACAATCAAAATTTTCTGACATGACAAGAACCAGCTAGATACAGAGCATTAAATCAGAAAGAAATGTACCATAGGGCCACACTTGGATAAAGAACACAAGTACCCAGGGCTGGCCTTAGAATTTGCAGAGTCTAGGACAAAGATAACATGTAGGGCCCCTTGGTGGCCCCATCCCCTTGGGGGCATCCTCTGCAGGGCCCTAAAGGTGGTCACATTTGTGCCCCTAAACCCTCTCAAGGTAAAACCAGGGACCATTGTGGGGGTCCCAGAAAGAGCAGGGTCCAGAGCAGTCGGGCCAGGTTGCCCTGTGGTAAGGCAGGCCCTATCAGTACCTTTAGTATTTGAGAAGACAAAAATTGTATTCTTATGTCTAGACTAACCACAGGAATTTATTATAATAATTCTTTTGAATCATTTTCTTCTCCAGTCTTTCAATTCAAATACTATATTTTTAAAATTCTGCATTTAAGTAATGCCAAAACCAGCATGTGATAAATAAGCTTCAGTTAGCCACATAGTAAGGTGTTTTGTAGGGATGGGACACAGGGGGCGGGGGGTAGGGTTGGTTTCGTGGGTTTTTTCCCCTGTTTTCAGAACCCTGTTTTTTGTATTCTGGTTCTTGATTTCAATGGGAAGGGGACTAAAGTAAAAAAAAAAACAACCTTAAACCAGGGGTCTGGAAAAAAATAATAATAATAATTTTCCCCATCGCCAGGCATCATAGGGTGGGGATCTCTGTCCCTAACACCCCCACCCCCAGACCCATCTTGATTTGGCCTCCACCCCACCCCCGAGAGTCCTGTGTGTAAACTGTATAATTTTTTGGTGTTCAGCTGCACAGAGGTTGACTCAAAAAGATCCACAGTCTGCAAACAGCTCTCAGGCCATCATGGTAGGTTGGAAAATTTAACCCAGAAGCATTTATTAAGGTTCCCAGTCATTCTTTACTGCTTATCAAGAAAAACAAAACAAATAAGCAAAAAACCAGAAGATAAGCTTTCCTGCCTGTTGCATTTATAGCAACACCACTTCCTGGAACAAATAATAAATACAAAGATGAAAATAAAAATGTAAAATATTTTGTTGATAATTTGTAGTTTTGAACTTCAAAAGTGTTTGTTCAGGTTTTTGAATAAGCACTTGTGCCCTCCACCCTCCATACATGATTCAGGTATCATTAATAGTAATATGCTGTGGCTGCATTATAGTATTAGAGCAAAATGCTTAGGGACAGATTGGGATATCTCTACCTATACTCAGAACTGTCTTCTCTTTAAGATGTCTGCTCATAAAGAATGGAGACAATGAAGAAGAATAATCTGGTCCTTAATTATTTCAAGTTATGCATGCACTTATAAAGTGCTAAGACATGAACCATTTAATACTTAATTAGATAATAGAGCTACAGGAGCGGCTCTATAGCTAAGGTGAGGTGCGCTCTGTTATAATCACAAAAATTCTACTTGATATAAAATCAAGATGATTTATTTATTTAATTTATTTATTTCACGTATTTTATACCCTGCCCCTCCTGCAAAAGCAGCTCAGGGTGGCTAACAATTCATAAAAATAGAACATAAAAATACGATAATATAAATATAATAAATATATAAGAAAAATAAAAGCTAATAAATCCTTCAATCCACATTCAATTAAATAAAACCTTCAATCCATATTCAATCCATATTTATCATATAGTTGTAACATTTTGTACAGAGAATTGGTTTGGCAAGGGGTAGAAGCTATCCAAATTTCCAGTGAATCATATGTAAAACAATAAAATTACAGGCATTTTGCAACCATAAACTGTTGATGGGGGTTGTTGAGGTTGATCACAAGCCTCTGCAGCATACACGCACGTGTGCACTGCCACACAATGTGAGTGCACGCTGTAGGCCCCTTGCTGGGGGTGTGCATGGCTTGTGCATATGTACATGTATGCTCTTTGAGTGCCGGTCCGCAGGCTATGGGATTGGCCCCACTCTGTTTAAAGTTATATGTTTGGAGTTGTAAAGGTGTCCAAAAATGTAAGTATGTATTGTAGTCAATTCCACAGTTTGACCTTTTTAAAATTTGTTTTATAGTTGTTAAGTTAGGACATTTTGCAGTTCCCATATTGTCCAATTGAGAAAGTGAATTTATGAAGCTATGTCATGCATGCACAGAACACTGGAGCAGTTTCAGTGGGCAGGACGGTCCCTCTATCGAGGAGTGCCACAAGCATATTTATTGTTGTAGGAGGCCTGAGGCTAAGGAACTTAATAGTGGGTTGATGTAGGAGAAGTCCCCCAAAAAGTTCTGTAATGTTCTGTAAGAAGTTATGGGTTGTCTGAGTAGGGAGCTGGAGTTAGTGGATTAGAGTGGAGACGGGGCTGGGATCAAGGACTCCCAGGTTCTCTGAGAGGGGAGTAGGGACTGCCTGAACAGGGGGTTAGAACAGGGGGGCTGGGATCCAGGACCCCATATCAGGATCAGTGCAAGGATATTTGCAGCCCTAAGCAGCCTCAGGCAGTTGCCGTCCCCTCCCCCATGCTGTGAAGCTTAGTGACAGCTGGATTGGGACAGAAGATGCAGCAGCAACAGCTGGAGGGGGCAAAAGAGGTGCCCCCTTTAACTTGCCGCCCTAAGCGGCCCTTCTCCAAATCCAGCACAGAGTTTAGTGTTGGGAGCAGCAGGACTGAGGGCAGGTGAGACAGTGGCGGAAGCTGGATCAGGGCTGGAGCCACCTAGGGGAACCCCTCTTCCAGCCCCATCCAGTCTTCACCACTGACTTTACTGTCCTTGATCCTCCTGCCTCCACCACTAAATTCTGCATTGGAGCAGGGGAAGGGGTGCCTCTGTTGACCCCTTCCAGTGTAGAGCTTCTTGGTCCAAGATGGGTTTGAGGCAGCTTGGGAGAGCCTAGGGATCCCCTAAGGATAAGCCAAATGAAAGAGCTGCAAGAAAGGGCTAGAGACCCCCGAGAAGGGGATGTCTACTGGCCAAAGGCTCACAGCATCAGGTACAAGAATGGTAAAACAGCCAGGGACTCTGGGAAGAAGGAGAAGCCCAGATGGAGCAATCAGAGTAGGTGTGTGCAGAATAAACCCCGTTCATTTTCATTATTATTTTAATTTTTGCTTATAAAAACCCCTTTGTTTTGGGGGGTTTCTATAAAGGAAAATGTCAATTGTTGTTGTTTCAAATTGTACCTGTTATTTTTATTAAAAAAGAAAATTAAAAGAAAAACCATTGCAAATGCGCAAAACGGTCACCAGACCATTCTGCACATGCACAACCCTTTCCCAAAATGACTCTGGCAATGTTGGTACCATTTTGGAAAAGGATAGCTTGTCTGCACATGCGCAAAATGGCCACTGCTCATGTGACTAATAGCTGCCCTTTGGGGGTTAAGCGCGCGCATGTGCAGAGCAGAATGGCTCAAGCGATCATTTTGTGCATGAGCAGGGTTTTTTTCATTTTTATTTTTTAATTTGACAACGAAGATAGGCACTTTTTCTCTTTGCCCCTTTTCAAATGGACCAGTGGTGCAGGGGGGATGGGTGGAGGATTATATGGGCATTATACGGATGCCCACCCACCTCCACCCATCTGTATGCAAGGAGGCACCTCAATTTTCTCCATTACCTCTGTGCGTGGGGGATCAGTGGAGAGGGTGGAGGTGGATGGAGCATGGGGGTGCACACGCACATCCACCCACCTGAACCAGTGGTCACACACGGACCCTCTCCCCTCATTCACCCAGTCGCTCACATGGGTGATGGGGAGCATATCTCATATGAAAAAGGCCTTTGTTTTCATCTGTTTTTGTTACCATGGCATGCTTTTTTTTAAAAAATTAACTACTAAAATGAACAGGTCATTGCTTTTTTAGTAATTAAACTAAATGGAAATTAATTGCACCCCCTAAAATCAGAAGTGCTGCCATCAGTTCTCTTATCACCACCTCTGAAAGGGTTATACTGGCAGCACTATTTTTGGGACAGAGACATGGGCTATGGTGGGTGGGGGGATGGGTGTGTCCCCGCAGTGGGTGGAGATGAGTGTGTGCCTATTCTACAGATGCACACTCATCTCCTCGCATGGAGCCAAGGGCATTGGAGCCCATTGCTCAATGCGTGAGTGATGGGTGGAGATGGGTGGAGCACGGGAGCGCGCATGCACCCCCACCCACCGTGGCCGACTTTCCTACAGATGCTCCACCACCACACACCCGCCTTGGGTGGCATTCACATGGATTCCCCCCACCTCACAGGCCATGCGTGCGGTGGAGGGGTGTGTGTGTGCCCATGTGAAAAGTCCCTAAGGTAATGAAAATGAATGAATAAGCAAACAACATTCTTTTGATTTCAATCATTTTCATTTTTTCATTACATTGAAATTAACCAAGCCAAGAACATGTACCTGAGTTTTCGCATCCTCATGAATGTTGCATCCCTTGTCTCTCCCTCTGTTCCCCCTTCCCTGTCTCCCCTCCCCCGTCTTTAGATTGCAAGCTCTCGGGCAGGGACCGTGTCTATCTTATTCTCTGTAAAGCACCAGGTACATCGCTGGCACTATATAAAAGCTAATAATAATAATAATAATAATAATAATAATAATTTATAAAATAATAAAAATAAAGAATCGCTGTACATGCACTGGACATGTCTGTCGGGGCCGTTCTGCACATGTGTGGCTCTTTTCTAAAATGACGCTGACACTGTCAGTGCCATTTTGGAAAAGAGCAACCATTCTGCACATGTGGTTGTGCATGCAGAGAATAGTCGTTGGCCATTTGTGCATAAACAGTTAATCTTTTTTTAATTTTAATCAACTTTTGACAAATTAAAACAAAAAGTCACGTGCATGTACAAAATGGCCACCAGAACATTCCGTGCATGCACGCCATTTTCCGACATGGTGATGACAGCATCCATGCCATTTTGGAAAAAAGCCACATGTGCAGAACAGCCCCGGTGGCCATTTTGCGCATGCACATGCTGTTTGTGTTGGTGTTTGGTTTTTTTTGTAAAAAAAAATGTATATATATTATTAATAAAATAAAATGGGGTAAAAAACCCATGAAAATGTACAAGTAGTTTACGACACACACACACACACAAATGAGGGGATTTTTGTAAATGAAAACAAAACCAAAAACGGATGATGTGCCTTTTGCACAACCCTAATAAACACTGATCTCTTATGAATTTCCAGTAACTTTCATGGGGTCAGGATTTCACCTGCTCTTATTGTGTTTGTCACAGGCAGCCAGAATGATGTGGAGACAAGACTGGACTTATACCAGGGACCGAAGCTTTAGTGAGAATCTGCTAACAAACACGGGCATCCCACAGCAGTCATTCAGATAATCCAGCACTCAGGTTCAAATTTGACTCCAGTTTGTCTCACACCTGATTGTCTTGCAACCACTGTCTTCCCACCCCCACCAACTACACAATCCCAGTATATAAATCCTGATGTCAACTGATGAGAAGCCCAACTTGGTGCTTGGCAAGCATTCCATGGTGATTCCTGCTACTCCTCACCTCTCAAGGCCACGCTTTACCACCAACGGTCCAGCTTTAATTTCCCTGCTAAGCTACTAAAGTAAACAGGACACCATTGTAAGGCTGAACCAAAACAAACCTTCCATCTTTGTGGACATTTTCTGCATTTTTGGAATGATGGATGGAATTGTGCCATGGATTCAAGTCATGGTGGAATTTAGTCCAACATTTGCCACCATTTTTCACCCTGCACAGCACATCTGCAGTCTGGGCTCTGCCCTGCCCTGTTCCTGTGCAGTATGGGTGGGAATCAGTCTGATCATTCCAGTGAAATGCTGACCAGATCATATGTTTCGTTTGTGTTTCGTTGGAACAATTGGAATGGCGAGATCCATCAAAAATAGAATCCAAGCTGGTTTTCATTTCAACCCTACACCATACTTGCTTCCCAAACTAAACAAATTGGAGCATGCAACTCCACCCACTCTCTGCATAGGATATTTTCAAATGTGATGGTGCCATTATGCTTTGATCGTGGCCTGGGTGAGGGCCCTCACCCCAGTCAGGACCTGGTTTGGTCACTGAACAGACTTTTTGGCGGCCCGGGATGAAGAGGGGGTGGGGAGAGTGCAGTGTGATGTGTGGATGTGGGTCCACAGGCCCCACCCCCTGCGCTTCTGAGTGTTGTCCATCCACCACCCTAACGGGTGGCCTCGGTGGCCTATGAGGCCACGGTGCATACCTGGAACAGCTCCGGCCACGGACCAGGGTCAGGTAGAGCAGGCCATCAAATATGACGACCCGCTCTAGCCCATCCAGAGATGCCTTCCCCAGGGTGTGGTAGCACTTAGCCCGGGATGTGACTTAGTGATGGCCCCGAATAACAGCCCAGGCCAAAAGCTGCCATGGCCCAGAGACAGCCCTGATCCCACCCAGGGTAACATGTGGCAGGCAGGATCAGATGTGACAGCATCACAGGTGGTCTTGTTATGTTTGAAAATACCCATAGACTAAGTGGAGAAGGGGAGGTCAAAACCACTACCTTTTTGTTCAAATGGCGCCTCTCCACTGCAAGGAAGGCAAAAAAATGTCCTCCTCCTAGGCCAATAGTAGTGGGGGGGAAATAAATAAAATCTTTCCCAGTTCCTCCATTTAGGTGACTAGCAAAATCTTCAGCAGAGTCATGGAAAACCATTATTTCAGCCCTAGATATGCAACCCCACAGGAAGGACATCTCTGGAATTTGCCTAATTCCGGCTGAGTCCACTGGCTCTCACTTTTATATAGGTGAACTGTAGTGCCCACACAAGGGACTGCAAAAGCTTGAGAAGACTAGGCAAGTGCATATGGAGGATTGAAAATTGTCATCCTCAGTCACACCCATCCTGACCCTAATTCCTCCCCATAAGTGTGTTACATTTCCTTCCCAGGATCTTGACACTTCCTCTTCCAATGAGCAGGGGAAGAAGCCTTTTAACCAAGTTGTTCCATTAGGTAAACAAGAAATTGCAAGACTAACCTAGTCACAGACTTTGGAGAGTATCCCCCCCCCCCCCATGGACTAATTTCTAAAGAGGCATATGAGGAGACATTGTCAAGCTGAAGTTCTTTGCTGTCACTGTAGGAACCACTAGTGGTTTTGATATGAAATGAGAACATGTCATCTCTTATATGAGAAACGTGAAGGCCTTTCTAGGTACTCAAAGACCTCAAGCCTGTCATGCTCTTTTGCTTCAATTATGTCTTCCTGGACAACCTGTGATAGTTAGTTGACACAACAACACCTCAAGGTTCTCCAAACTCCAAATCCTAGAGGTGGCACAGACACTGCTGCATCATGCAAAAACAGACAATATTGAGCTGAAAAAGACAAGATAGGACACTCTCTTAGATTCCACTCACATCATTCCCCATCGCGGATTCATATAACGTATAAACCTTATAGCAATACACGTTGGGTGTTTATATACACACATTTCTCCTGCATGTTTGTGGTTATATCCTGAACTTTCTATGTGTCTAAATCACTCACCCACATTTTAAACATCTGGCTCTTTGAACTTCTGCATAGAACTTCTCCCAGAACTTTTGTGTGTAAAAGGTTCTCCTGGTAAACTGCTTTGCTCCATGCAGCTGTGTTCACTTGGTTTCCATGGCAGCCCCTCACATCTACAGCTGTGACTACTTTAGGCTGCCTCAGGGCAGTGTTTGTGTGAAGAATGCATCCAGGAACTGCCTCAGGGTAGCGTGTGTGTGAAGAATGCATCCAGAACTTACTTGTGGACTTGTAAACCCAGAAGACTGAAAGACCCACACTTTAAGGTGTGTGTAAAAATGTCCTGTGGCAGGGCTATGCCACAAAATGGTGCCTGCCAGGTGGATCCCCTAAGATGGCCACCAAACAGTAAGTAGCTAAATTTGGTGCGTGGTCTGGAGGATAAAGAGAGGAAGCAGGAAGAAGGACAGTCTACTCCTGGATGTAGAAGAGGTCAGTCTGCTGTGGACTACAGAGGAGACTGCCTGGAAGGTTCCTGACTTGGATGCCTAGAGATAAGTGGTCTTGACCTAGAGTTGGGAATAGTGGTACCTAGTCACTGGACTGTGTTTGGCTAGGCTGAGCTGGATATAGGTGTATAGAGATATTATGGACTGGTCAGAGGCTTGATGCCTGGCCTTTGGCCTGTTTATTGAATAAACTCTGTTTATATGAAACCCCTGGAATGACATCATACTTTGGGCCTGATCCTGCAGATTCTTACTCATAGTGAAGTGGGACCCTGCTACATGCTCATTGTCAGATTGTGTTGTCGTTCTGCCTTACTGGAATGGAATTAGTATCTTAAAGTCTCACCTATACTACGTTGTCTGTAGCAGCTGTTGCTTGCAATCCTTTAGGGAACAAGAATTATGAATACTGGTATAACCCTGACTATATTTCCTTATTGGAAAACTATGGCCAGCACTTTTATAACAACATGTCTATGTCAGTAAGCCCTGTTCACTAAATTGTAGCTTCTCTCAAACTCTTCAGATGATAAAGAAAGTACTTTAATAATAATGTTATTGAGGGAGCTAGCTGTCACCATGTCCCAGTATAAGAGGAAAAATAAAATCTTGAATATAAAAATCCCTCCACATGGGGGATAGACGATATATAGCAACCATATAACACAATGTACTTAAGCATTGGACCATAGTTCAGCAAAACACACAGGTTGTGACAGAATGCTATCATGAGCTAGATAACCTGGCCAGAAAGGCAAATATAACTCAAAAATTATGCTTGCAGAGCTCACTGGCCATCAAGGCCAAGCTGACTACAAGGTCAGCAGCTTTAGCAGTTGCAAAAAAATACCAACAACTGAATAGGGGAAGAATACAGTTTCGAGGCAATCCCTGGGGTGAGGGGGCAGGCGAATAAAGTATGGAGCAAATCTTCGACGCATCCTGAATTGCAGGAGCATAGTCTTCTTTCAAAGGGTATTCCATAACACCTCTCTATCAACACTTTGGTAGGTAATAGATCAAACCTCAGGCGAGTCAAATCTCTATGTAGGCCAGGGTCTTCCAATATATCTAAATACAGCTCAGGCCCAATAATAAGCTTAAACTCCTTATATAATGGAACACTCTTGAGTATTCACACCTACCCTAAATCCAACTGTACTGCTTGGTCTATTAGCTGTTTTTGTATAAGTCTCTTTCTACTGCATTGAGGGATGGAGTTAAGCATCTCCAAGGAAAGGCCCAGATTATGAAGCTGGCTCCCCACCCTACTACTCCATGAATGTGGAGAGGACCATGTCCTGGCCTCATTATAGCAACAGCGAAGTAGTCTATCCTCTGACATACCTTCCAGTTTGTTCCAATAATTCAGTGCGGCCATAAAGATTTTCACTTTTATAAGCAAGGTCCCAGTTTCAAATCGTAATAGACAAGTGGGAACACACTTAGGTACTGCAAGCAGGGTTCTCAGGAACAAATTTTGAGGTAACTCAAGAGCCTCAACAGAGGCCAGGCCCCAAATTTTGGCTCCATACAGGCCACATGGTCTAGATTTCACATTGAAAAGTTTCAATGCCGGAGCCACCAGTCTACCACCGTAGAGCCTCCAGAATCTCTGCAGGCCCAAGACTGCCTGTTGGAATTTAAGCCTGGCCATCTGAATATGCCTCCGCCAGCTAAGATTGTCTGCAAAATGTAGTCCCAAATAAGAATAGACAGAAACCTGCTCAAGGTCAACCCCATCAAGAATCCACCTATACTGCCTGTACCTCCTAGGGCACCTCCCCACTACAATTACTTTGGTCTTTTGGTAATTAATGGAGAGATGCATACTTGCACAAAATTGATCGACTGCGGCCAACATTCTCCTCAGTGCCAGGCCAGAAGGTGACAAAATTGCCATATCATCGGCATATAAGAGAATTGCAAGAGGCTGCCCCAAAACCCTTACAGGGAGGCAGTGATCCCAGGTCACTACAGCCACTATCCCATTTATATAAAAGCTGATCAAAAAAAGAGCAAGGACACAGCCTTGCTTTACCCCATTAGACACAGGGACCTGATCTGTAAGTCGACCATCATTGCCCACTCGAACCCTCAGAGCCGAATTGGTGTACAGCAAATGTACCAAACATAATAATCTCTGATCCATGTTAGTACTGAATAATTTATCACAAAGGATATTACGATCAAGGAGATCAAAGGCCAAACGCAAGTCCAGGAAGGCTATAAATAAACTGCCTTTCCTGATACTCACGTATTTCTCCATTAGATGACTAAGTGTGTAGCAGTGATCAATCGTAGAATGTCCCGCCCGGAAACCCACCTGTTCTTCTGGAAAATAATTGGACAACCTAGCTTAAGCTTCCAGCTTGCCAAGTAAATATCTGGCATAAAGCTTGGCGATCACATTAATCAAGCTGATTGGCCAAAAATTCTGAGGGAGTTTTTTGTTCCCTTTTTTATAAATGGGGATCACAACACTGATGTTCCATCCCGCCGGGATAATTCCATAGTTATTGATCGTATTAAACAAGTGAGTAAGAATCGGTAGCCACCAGTCAAGATTGTGTAAAAACATCTCCGCTGGTATGCCATCAGTCCCAGGCGCTTTCTGTTTGCGCACAGTACTAAATAGCAGCCTGAGGTCCTCACAGTGTACAGGGGGCCATTGAACAGACTCTCTCAAGGTCTCCTGGGGTATAACATACTATATCGGGAATTCATGAAAAAAATCCCCCCAAATGGGATAGCCATACATTGGCGGTCAGGCATGCCTGGTGGTGGGGGCACTCTAAATTCCTGGTTGACCATTGCCCAAAAAGATGCATGGTCGTGTTGGTTGAAAGCAGTGGCCAGCTCCATCCACGCTTTATGCTGGAAGGTCCTTTTCTTTTTCTTTATTAGTTTCTTATATCTACACTTCAGTATTAATTGGGTAGTGTAGAACTGATTGGAGCTTAGCTTAACCATACTGCTCCAATTCTTAAGGCAACCCTTTTGCTCAAGACACTCGGAATCATACCAGTTGGGGATCTGAAGGCCGCGTTTGATTCCCTAGATAGGAATATACTTTGGGATAAGCTTCAAAGGTCCACGATAGATGGAAGGCTTCTCTGGCTGATACAATCTTTGTATTCTGGCTCTTCCCTTGTGGTAAGGGTAGCTCCAGATGGCCATGTGACAGACTCAGTTCCCATCCAGCGAGGCGTCAGACAGGGTTGTGTCCTTGCGCCGGCTCTTTTCAATCTTTATATAAATGACAGCATCCCCGAAACGTCCAACTCGGCACATTTTCCTCCGAAAGTTGCAACTAGATAGGTAGGGTTTCTCTTGTATGCCGACAATGTTGCCCTCCTGTCTGAAACCCGCATTGGACTTATGAGACAGATGCGGGCCTTCTCGAACTACTGCAAATCCAATAAATTAACAATAAAGCACTCAAAATCCAAAGTTTTGGTATTTACCAACAGAAGGAAGGCTTACAGTTGGGAGATAGGGGGCCACACAATTCAACAGGTGACCTCCTACCGGTACCTGGCACTGCTCTTCCATAAATCTGGTAGTTGGAGGGAACATGTTTCGGAGGCAATCCCAGCAGTTAAGGGCTCTCTTTATGCCCTACTTAGCTTTTTTACCAGGCAGGGCATTTCTTCTGCCTTACAGGTATTTAACCCTAAAATTGGTGGGCAACTACTATATGGAGCCGAATTGTGGGCCGTATTTTACGCCCACCGGTTAAATCCAGTCCAGGCTAAATACCTCTCAGCCTTACTTGGTAACCCTATTGGTATTCCACAAGCCATGCTCCAGTTGGAATTAGGACAGAAAGGCTGGGCTCAAATAGCCTTTGAATCTGCCTTAAAATTCTGGTGGAAAATACACTATATCTGAGTTAGTTAAAGAGATGCTGAAGGATGGGTCAGTCCCTGGGAACAGAAAATTTGGGTCAGTCCCTGGGAACAGAAAAAGGGGATGGGTCAGTCCCTGGGATGGGTCCCTGGGATGGGTCAGTCCCTGGGAATAGGGCTGATGCGAAATCAGCTGTTACCGCTCCGCGATTCCATTCCTAAACCTCGGCATCCCAGGTTGCGCCTCGCATAATTTCGCGCGAT
>QEPC01002588.1:433052-445877 GCA_003113815.1 Sphenodon punctatus | reverse complement strand
ATTGAATGTGTCTGTCAGTCTTTGGGGTTGCTCCACATCCTTCCTCCTACAGTCTCTCTCCCCCTGCCATGCAGGGTGCCTGCCTCTGACTGGCACTGAATATGCTGATATTCATCTGAATAATGATCTTCACAGGGACAACATCAATTGTTTATATAATTGGGTCCCTTTATCAAAATCTCCTGTACATTTGATGAAATGGCAGGAAAGGTATTTGATACATTTTTTTCAAATATCCTGTAAACCGAATGGAATATCAAAATGTAACAACTGGAAATATATTTTCAGATTAATGTCTTATACCCTTGGGACCCTTTATCCACTCTTTCCTAAAATTGCTAGAAATATTAATCATATGGAGGGATGTAATATGCACAAGTTTCATGAACATTGGATGCAAGATAAAGAAGTTGTAGCCATGAATGTGTATGGAGCTTTTCTTAAAATCATAACATTCAATTGCTTCTAAAATTGGTTTCCTTTATCTAATTGTTCCGCATTTTGGTACACACGGTGCTCTCCATTGGGGATATAATCTCCCTGAATTTCATCAAAAAATAATAAGAAACAAAAATGATATAGCCAGAAATACGTTTTTCAGTTTTTTCCTTTTATTTCAAAAACCAAATGTCATTTTCAGTTCCTGATTGCACCCAACTAAAGACGAACCAATCTCAACCGAATCGCATACTGAATCTGAACTCAAAATTAGACCCGAACCACCGAATGGCTGAACATCCGAACTGATGAACTGAACACAGCCGAACTGAACGGATGAACCGAACGGACGAAACGAATGCAGCCGAACCGAATGGACGAACCCGAACCATAATCTGTTCACCCATACCTACTATATAGCTGTGGGACCACAGTCTGACTCAGGGCAGAGCGGGAAGGCAGCTTAAAGTTGGGGGCCAGGAACCCAATCAGACCTGGAAGCCCTTGTCCTCCACAATGGACAAGGGCTTGCCACCCAGCGTAATCATCTTGGCAACCAGGCGCTTGCCTTTTTCCTGGAAACCTGTACTACGGTGCCCTGCCGATGGCCTTGACACATCGGCCCACCCCATCATCTCTATGATGGACTGACAGCTCTGCTGGGGAGGCTCCTGCTGTTGTTCTGCCCCCATACTGCTCCTGCTGGTAGAGGCAGCAGCAGTTGGTTCAGGACGCTGGCCTGCTGAATGGGCCGGGTGACTGGCTGCTGGAGTCGGGAACCCGCTGGCATGCACTTCACCTGCCTTCCCACTCAGCAACACAGCACTATGGCATGCCTTCAGGTGCCTGGCCATTGCAGTTGTGCCAAGGTTGTCAAGCACCTGCCCGCACTTAACCACCTTTTTGCACAATGTGCACTGCACCTCTCTGGGATCATCTACCTGCACTGGCTTAAAATGATCCCAGACAGTGGATTTTTTCCCCCCTCCTACTGCCTTCTTGCCCACCCTGGCAGACGCACTGCTGCCAGTGCTGCTGGGAGAGGGAGAACTTTGTGGCACTGGTGATGTAGCTCTGGGAGGAGGGTCAGACATCACCTCATGTACATAGATCTCCTCTGCGGCACTAGTGTCACTGACTGCCTCTTCCTCACTGTCCCTGGCGATCATGGTGATGTCCCATGAAAGGGAGTACTGGGACCCAGAGGCTACACTGCCCATGCCTGCCATGCCGCTAGCACACTCCCTGTGCTCCCCACTGTAGCTGCTAGTGCTGCTGCTTCCACTGTTGCTCCTCTTCCTAGTACTGGCATTGCCCAGGGATCGGGCCCTGCCTCTAGCAGCCGAGGTGGGATCCACCAGCTCTGGACTGCTGGGGATTCCCTCAACTGTGGGGGACATTGGTGGCTCTGGAGGAACATCCGTAGAAGCAGCCCCAGCACCTGCTCCAGCACCACCTACAGCAGAGACAGATGCAGCCTGAGCCTCAAGTCCTGCAGGTCTTCCAGTGCCCTGTGTGTTAGTGGAGAGCACTGCCAAGAGGCGTTGCAGAGCAGCCTGGTGCCCTAAAGCAGGCCTGCTGATTTTAGGAGGGGGTGATGCTCTCTGCCTCTGGCTACTGCTGCTGCCTGCTGTTGCTCCTCGTGCACGGCCCTGCCCACCTCTGGCACGTACCCCATTGCCTCCCCTACGGGCAGCAGATCGGCCTCTCCTTCCCTTCTCCATTTCTCCCCAAAAAACAATGTTTTTAATGATATATAATTATATATAATGTTTTTATTGAATTTTTTTTTATCTAATATTATATCTATCTATATCTACACTAATATAACCACTATTAACTAACTATTAACTATTCTAAATGCTATGAATGGATTAAGTAGCTCCAACAAACCCTAAAGCTGAATCACAGTAAACCGTGCACTATCTCTATCAGTAAACTTTAAACTAACTCCTACTATGTCAAAACAAGAATATATCTACCTAATCCTATATACCTATTGATATATGGGATGGGGCTTGGGGCGTAATTACAAACAAGACAAGGAGGGGTACAAAACTGAAATGAAACCTAAATCAATCTATAATAATCCTGCTCTAAATGAATAAGAAAACAGGGGAAGGGAAGGGAATCACTGGGGATGGAATATATAGGAAAAGAATTCACTGGAGGGAGAAGAGAGGAAGGAAGATTGAAGACATGGAGGGATAAAAACAAAAAATAACAACTAAATCTATCTAAGTTAAGGTAAATAAATGAGAATATTGAGGTAGATGGGTTGGATGGGTGAAATAGGAGGAGGATGACAATGGATTGGGGAGCTGGAAAATGCTGACTGAAGGACCCTTCTGAAACGCCTGCTGTTCAGGAACAGTGACTATCTCAGAAGGTATTGGGAAGGGGGGAGGCAGACAGTTTTGTTTCTTGTTGCGTCCACCTCACCGCAAGCCCCATTGGCTCTGTGTAGCCTAGCCCGTGGCCAATCGCAGACTGCCAAGCCAGTGGTCTGAGGCAAAAAGAGATGGTGATTTGGCAGGCTGGCTGCTACTCCAAGCCACTCTCCATCCTCCACCCCTGGTGACTGGAAGTCTGGTCCTAGCTGAATCAAATGACTTCCCCCTCCCTGCTACATTTGGCCTTCCAGTGACCTGACAGTGACAGAATGACAGTAGAGTAGACCAAGACCACGTTTTAGCCACCCGAACACAACCGAACGCCATCCGAACTGACCAAACTGTTCGGCCATTTTGACATTCAGTTTTCGGTTCTGTTCGGTATGTTCATGTTCGTGTTCAAGTTTGGTCATCCGAACAGGTTGAGTTCGGGCCGAACACTGAACTTACGAACCGCATTTGCCCATCTCTATGATCTACTTTGGACCACTGCTTTATTTTATCGCATTTAATAAATAAATATACCCAATCTAGCAATAAACTGTACGTTTTGTTTCTAGATTTAAAATCTGCATTTGATATAATACCTAGGTCAAAATTATGGATTAAACTGGGAGAAACTAACATTGACAGGCATCTCCTGTTGCTTATGAGATTGCTTTATAGTGACACAGCTCTTCTAGTTAAGCTAAATCAACAGGGCCACTTGTCAGACCCAATTAGATTGTGCTCCAGAGTCAGGCAGGACTGTTTCCTGGCCCTGGCATTATTTAACTTTTACATAAACAATCTGCTTACTGCTGTATCATGGATAGAAAATCATTCTCCCAAGTTGGGTCATAGACATTTATCATGTCTATTATATTCAGATGATGCCACATTAATGTCAAGGACTCTGGTCGGAATGAGACACCCTATAGAATGGTGTTCTGCCCACTGCCAGTCTGAAGGGCTAGTTATTAACTATGATAAAACTAAAGTAATTTTTGCCAAACAGCAATATAATCATACCTGGGTTATTGATGGGGAAAAGATAGAACAGGTTTCTTCTTTTCATTCCTAAGGGATAGTTTTTCAGTCAAGAGGATCATGGATGGTGCAAGAAAACTCAGCAATTGAACAAGCCAGCAAAGGTGCTTTTGCAATTAACCATTGCTTTTATGCACAAAGCACTAACTGGTCATTCCAACAATTATAGTTTTTACTGCCAAAATAGGGGGTCAATTGTTTTAAGGGGCACATCTTTGGGGCTTAGATAAAACCTTGGATATTGAAAAAGTTGAGGTTGCCGTCAGGTATCTCGAATGCAGCATTAAGAAGAGAGACAGGTAGAATCTCACTGGCATATTCAATATGGTGTGCAGTTTTGACTTATTGGCTCATAATGTCCTTTCTAAAGTTTTGCAAGTAGTTAGATAATTAAAATACAAAATAAGATTCAACAAATGGGGTTTTCTATCCCTTATTTGGTAATGCAGGGATACGCAAAGGCCAGAGTGGAGCTTTTCCAACATCTTGCTGATATTGAGCATCAGGATGAAACGTCTAAAATACAAGAGGCAAGATCACTCATTGGATATTTACCTATAATGCCACTTGGGAAGTCTAATGCAATGTACCTGGTCAGTCTCCTTTCTCCTACACAAAGAGCTATGTTCCTTAGGGCAAGGTTAAACGTTTTCCCCTCGACTCTTTTGGAGGGCCAATATAAGGGTGTACCATTCCCTGTGGTTTTGGCAAGGTTGAGACAGTCGCCCATATCTTACTGTTTTGTAGATTATATGTTGACATCAGAGAGATCAATTTGTAGGGATGGGTGAACAGATCGCGGTTCGGGTTTGGCCGTTCGTTTTGGCTGCGTTCGTTTCGTCCGTTCATTTCATCCGTTCGGTTTGACTGAGTTCGGATCGTCCATTCAGTTCGGCAGTTTGGTTAGTTCGCTGAGTTCGGGTTTGGCTGTACAGGCCGTTCGGTAAGGCCGTTCAACTGTTTGGTTCAGTCATTCAGCCATTCGGGAACTGTTGTTATGGATTTTTTTTTTGTTTATATGGTTTTTTGTTTTTTTAATTGGGTTTTATATGGTTTTCTTTTGTTTTTTATTTGTTGTTTTTTTAATATGTTTTTTTTTAAAATCTAATATTATATCTATCTATCTACACTAAATCTAACTGCTATTAACTATTCTAAATGCTATGAACTAATGGATTATCTAATAAGTACACAGGCCTATTTCTACAAACACTACAATTAAATCAATATAATATATAAATATATAAATCTCTATCACTAAGCTAACTCCTACAACTCTCTACCTCTATTTATCTATCTATCTATCTATCTATCTATATGGATATATATACATCCCATATATATATGGGATGGGGGGGAATCACAAACAGAAGAGGAGTCTGTAGTGAAATACATACATACTCAATGAGTCTGTACAGTGAAATGCATAACACAAAGTTTCAGTTTAAGGTTCAAGTTTCATTTTAGTACAAAACTGAAATGAAACTTAAAGCAATCTAAAAATCCTACTCAGTGCCTGCTGTTCAGGAACAGTGACTAGCTCAGAAGGTGTTGGGAAGGGGGGAGGCAGATAATTAGTTTAGTTTTTTGTAAGCCTCTCCATCCCTGGTCCTGGAAGTCTGCTCCTCAGTGACTGACTACACCTCCCTGTCATGTTTGACCTTCCAGTGAACCTTTTTTTGCCACCCGAACTCACCCGAACGCGATCCGAACTGACCAAACTGTTCAGCCATTTCATCGTTCAGTGTTCGGTTTGTTTGGTATGTTCGTGTTTGGGTTCGTGTTTAGGTTCGGTCATCCAAACAGGATGAGTTCAGGCTGAACTCGAACTTCTGAACTGCGTTCGCCCATCCCTATCAATTTGTCCTCTATGAAGATGTTTACCAGGGAGACGACAGGAGGTTTATATTTCTTTCCTGTTGACTGACAGTACTCTTGATATAACATTTTCTGTTGCCAAATTTCTGGCACATGCTCATAATATAAGAGCTCAATATCTTAAGGAGTGGGGCCCAGAATAGGTTGGTGTATGTTTTGGTTTTCTTTGGTTCTATGGATTCAATTTTTTTTCTTATTTATGTATATTTATCTATCTTTACTTATGTATTTCTGCTATCTTCTATTTATTTAGTTTGTATTATTTATGTATTGTTTTCTTTTCTGTACATGCCAAGACCTATGGTCAAGCACTTAAATACATATTCATTCATTCATTCATTCATTCACTAACTCTTCTTAATGAAGTTATTGCTAACAGGAATACTGTCTTTAAAACCCCACCCCATAACCAGTTCATTTGTGCTTCCCAAATCAATTCATGCTGCCGCTTTGATGGGTCTCAGGCTTCTCATTACCCCACAGAGTCCTTTGCTCCTGCCTTTCTGGTGGTCTAGCCCCTTCTCAGGTGTGACTCAGGTTAATGTGGCCCTTCCTTCCATCAGGGAATACTTACCCCTCTCAATTAAGAATATAAGTAGTGCCATACTGAGTCTGACCAATGGTCCATCAAGCACAGCATCCTGTCTCTAACAATGACCAATCTCACTCGGGAGAACTACCCAATCAAGTCAACATAGGTAATTATCAATTCTCAGCTCCCAACAGTAAGAAGTTATATCCCCTAAACTACTTGGCTAATAGCTTTTAATAGACCTACTCTCCAAGAACATATCCAATCCTTTTTCAAGCTCATCTATACTACTGGCTTTGACCACATCCTCTGGCAACAAGTTCCATAAGCTTATTGTACATTGAGTGAAAAAAAATGCTTTCTTTTATTGGTTTTAAATTTACCACCAGTTTCATGGAGTGTCCCCTAGCTGTAATACAATTTGAGAGGGTAAATAACAGTTCCCTATTATTCATTCCACACCATTCATGCTTTTACAAATTTATATTGTATCCCCTTTCAGTCATCTCTTCTCCAAGTTGAAGAGCTCCAGCCTATCAAGCCTCGTTTTGTACAAAGCAGTTCCATGCCCTTTATCATGTTTGTTGCCATTCTCTGTACTTTTTCTAGTTCTACTATATCTTTTTTGAGATGGGGCAACCATAACTGCACACAATATTCATGGTGCAGTCACACCATAGATTTATATAAAGGCATTATTATATTTTCAGTTTTATTCTTTATCCCATTCTGAATAATCCCCAATATCCTGTTTGCTTTTTTGGCTGCCGCTGCCCGTTATCCTGAGGATTTCAATATATTGTCTGCAATGATTTCAATATCCTTTTTCCTGAGCTGTAACACCTAATTTAGAACCCAGCATTGTGTACATATAGTTTGGATTATTTTTCCCTATGTGCATCACTTTGCACTTGTCAACATTACATTTCATCTGCCATTTGGATGCCCAATCACTCAGTCTTTTAAAATATGCTTCTGCAATTCCTCACAGATGACTGTTTTTAACTACCTTGATTAACTTTGTTATCTGCAAATCTGATCACCTCGCTTTTTACTCCCTTTTCCAAATCATTAAAAAATATATCAAACACCAGTCTCAGTACATATCCCTGGGGAACTCTACTATTTACTTCTCTCCATTGAAAAAACTGACCATTTAGTCCTACTCTTTGCTTCCTATCCTTTAAGCAGCTTCCAATTCATGATAGCACACTGCCTCTTCTCCCATGGCTATTGAATTTCCTCAAGTTTCTCTCAGGAGGGACTTTATCAAACACCATCTGAAAATCCAGATACACTAGCTCACCCTTATTCACATGATTATTTACACCCTCAAAACATTCCAATAGATTACTGAAGCAGAGCGTCCCTTTGATAAATCCATGCTGACTATCCCCCATTATGCTGTGTTTATCAATATGCATAATGGGGGATAGTCAGCATGGATTTATCAAAGGGACGCTCTGCCTCAGTAATTCTGTTTTTCAAACCATTTCCACTAGTTTGTCTGACACCAACATTTTTTTCATTTCCATCCATTTCCTCACTTCTCCTCACCCTGCTGCCACCAGGGGAGAACCTTTCCTATACCCATTTAGAAATAAAATAACAAAACATTCCTCCCTTCTCAATAATACACATTAACCAACAATTAACCTCACCTTCCCCAATTGCTGCCACCAGAGGGGAACCCTCCCACTCCTATTCCACCTGCTCTCACCAAGTGGAGTGGGTCTTCTACAAGATTACATACGAATTCTCTCATATAATCCCCCATAATTTTAACATATTATATAATACATCAATATAAACTCACAGTTAAAAAAAACCCTTCATCATTTAATTCACTCCTAACACATTATTCAAAACAATCCCCCAATTCACAAAAATACCCATCCTCCCTTAATACAATATCACAATAACAAAATAATCACACCTCCCCCTTCCCCATATCCAGCACTTGCATTCCCCGATGAATCAGCTCCCTCTGCCACCCAACATCAATAATGTTAGTCAGCCTCCATGGCCTGGCCGCCGATCCCAGCCAAAGGGTGCCACTGGCACGGCCGCCAGTCACTCCTGGCTCTTGTGCGGGCATCCCAGAAGCAGCTGTTCCCTTCATAGACACGGTGGTGGCAAGAGATCCTTTTGGTCACTGAACACGCCCCTTTGGGTTCAGTGCAGCTCCAACTCAGGAAATATTGACCACACACACCCCACACAAGGTTTCCAATGCGGGGTGGGGGTGGGCTGGCCACAATCACCTCTTCCCTCCTGGATATGTCCTGTGCCCCATGACTCTCTGTCACCTTCGCTCCACATACTCCCAGCAGGGATACGCGTACAGTCTCTGCCCTCACTCACATTCTCAGCCTGATATAACACTGGGGCCATGTTGCTCATTGTTGTTACTGCCTGGATGTGGCATGGATGCTGTCAGACCTGCACTTGATCCTGCTGGAAGAGGAAAAGCAGCTGGAAAGCAGCATCATCCTGCCATTGTTGGAAGAGGAAAAGCAGCTGGAAGGCCTCCCCTCCCTTCAGGGACAGGTTGGGGAACTTGGTCTCCTCCAGCCAGTGGCCGTTGCACAGGGAGTTGCAGACCATGTGGGGGCGGGAGCGGAACCAGGGGTTGAAGTGAACGATGATATCAGGCCAGGGCTTCAGGTTGAAGCCGTACTGGAAATCCACCTGAAACCTTTCAGCTTCCATCAGGACCACTCACTGAACCAGAGCCAGCTTCCCTGGGGTGAGGCCTCCAAAGATAGTTGTGATGTAGGGAAGGACTGGGTGGAAGACCGAGGAGAGCAGGATGAACTCAGCTGTTGAGGAAGGAGGGGGCTCCATGCCAGCTGTTTGCAGACACAGCTCAAACTTTGGTCTGGCCCCAATTACATGACCTGACATCAGGCTTACTGGTCTGTAGTTTCCATGATCACCTTTGGAGTCCTGTTTAAATATCAGTGATACATTTGCTACCCTCCAATCCTCTGGTATGGTGGCAGATTTTAGTGATATGTTACAAATTACCAATAGTAGGTCTAAAATTTCATTCTTACGTTCCTTCAGAACTCTGGGGTGAATACCATCTGGTCTTCGTGATTTGTTATTATTTAGCTTGTCAATTTGCTCCAGGACATCTTCCATGGTCACATTGATTTTTGACAGTTCTTCTGATTTTTCACCTACAAAATACAGTAGTTCAGGCATGTTTATCTCCCCAACAACCTCTGCCGTGAAGACGAAAGCAAAGTATTCATTCAGGTTCCCTGCAATGTCCTCACCCTCCCTGCGTGCCAGTCATCAAATGGCCCAAATGACTATCTACCAGCCTTCTTGCTTATGATGTACTTGAAAAAGTTGTTTGTTATTTTTGTTTGCATCTTTAGTAAATTGTTCTTGGTCAGCTGGACTCAGGGCCAAATGTAGTCAGGGGGCTCATGCACCAAGGCCTAGTTCCCATAATGATTTAGCACATCATCCTGCCATTGGAACATAATATATAATTCTATGCTCAAAACACCTTTGATTTAAGGCCATTTTTAAATGAGACACTCCCATGCTTGAACACCCAGTGTCCACGTAGGGCAGAGTGTCATTTAAATGTGCAGGTGCATGAGTGTGCGTTTCCATGACACATGTATTCCCCCACACACACATGGAGCAACTGGAGGAAATCCTGGTTGCACCATGCATAGTTGGCAGCGTATAACCAGTGCCCCCCTCCCACACACTGATCCCTCCCATCTACCCGGCTCCCCCATGCACCGGCACTCCACTCAACACACACACACCCCGCTCCCATGCACCTGAGCCCCTGCCCATTTATAAATGGCTATAAAGAGAAATTAAGGCCCATTATGAATTCAATCATGCTCTAAAAAGCATAGAAATTGTAAGTTAAGGCTCCTGCTTTAAGTTGTGTGCCATGTAAGCAGTAAAGATATTGTACATAGGACTGAAATAAGAATAAAGAAATCTCTCTGAAAATCCTGTGAGAATTGAAAATCAAGGTTGAGATCTCACAGAAATCTTGACCCTGATTCATATCTCGGTGAGATTTTTCACTCTCCCCCTGCACCAGGCTGGTCTCCCAGTCTGGAGAAATTAAAGGGGAGACAGAGGGAAGGAGAGAGGAAGGGAGGGAGGGAGTAGGAAGCCACATTGTCCCCCCTCTCCAGCTCTTTTACCATATGTGATGCTGGCAGCTCAGGACACAGAACTCCAGGCCTATCCATCATCTCTATAGGAAACTGCTGAGAGTCTCAATAGAGAATTATCAGGAATGGGAGTGGGAGAGCAGGTGGGAGGGGGCAGACTCATCGGACTTCTTCAGCATTCTATTGGCAGCCAATAGAATGCTAAAAAGCTGTATGGGGGAGAGCTGAAGCGACGATGTGGACTCAGCACAGATTTTCTGTAGCTGGCTGCTGATTCCTGCTAGCCAACAGAATGCTGAGGTGTCTGAGTCTGTCACCTCCACCCTGCTTTCCCCCCTCCCATCTGAAAAGGACTTCCAGATGGAAGGGGGGTGGGGCTGAAGGGAAGAGGTGGGTTCAAAACAGCTTTTCAACATACTATTGGCTGCTGACTTCAGTTAGCCAATAGAATGGTTAAGATTTGTCCCCTCCATCCTGCTCTTCCCCTCCCATTCCTGAAAACTTGCAATCAGGCCAGCTTTCCCCACTAATACAGCTGTCAGCCCCAGACAAGTAAGAAAGCTGGGCAGTGGACAGAGTGACTTCCTCCTTCTCCTTCCCCCCACCCCTTTAATTTCTCCTGGTTGGGAGACCAGCCTGGGCACATTGGGGTGGATGGGTGGGTGGGAAGTGAGAAATCTCATGAGAATCTGAATCAGGGTCAAGATCTTTGCAGGATCTTGACCTTGATTCTCAATCCTTGTGAGATTTTTGCGAGAATAAAATCTTCTCGTTTCAGCCCTAGTAAGCACTCTATCAACTTCCACTTCTTGAAATAAATATAACTTCCACTTCTTGAAATAAACAGGAACATCTCTAAAGTTTTCAAATAAAAGAAAAAGCAAGGGAGAAAAAATGTTTTTCTTCATCCCTTGGGGAGTGACTTTCGTTACAAGGGAGGCAGATAGTTAGAGTTTTGTGGCAGACAGCTGCTCCTTCAAGCAAACATCACACTCTTTGCACAATAATTCTTCAAACAAAAGTGCAAGTCTACTTACGAAAGTCTTAGAGGGTGAAGGAAACTTATGTATAAGGTTGGGGGAATGGTTCTGCAATTAGTTGGTATGGGTTACAAGTACATTCAAAATAAAAGCAGATAATACAGTTTTATAATACTCTAGTGAATACATTTTTATAACTTTATTGAAAACTTTTTAGTAATTAGTACGTGTTCTGTTTCTTCTCAGGTTTTATCTAGCTTTTCCCATGGATGAAATCTAAGGTCCCAGTCATCATTTCTGGTGAAAAGTTGTCTACCTGGCTCATAAAATTATATGAATGCATTGATTACCTCCTTAGTTTGTGTAACTTGGGGTGTTTTCAGATGTTACGGCCGGCCGGTATACCACAGTGGATTCCCGGTAGGGGTGAACAGAACAACCACCCCCCGGGGCGAATAAAAGCCCCGAACAGATGTGACGGGACCGGGACCATGGCCAGGAATCAGGCCGCCAGGTCACAGCCCAGGGCAGCGCAACAGACGTGACGTCAATTCCCAGCCATGGTCAAAACACCCAGAATCCACCGGGCAGGGGCGGGACACAGACATGGCCACCTGAGGGCAAACGAAGCCAAAAGGCACAAAAGGGAATGGCCACACAAGGGAAACGGGAAGGGAGGGGGGAGAGGTAGAAGAGTCGGACAGGTACCACACACAGCAGGCACACAGGTAGCGGAGGCACAGCGGAACACAAAGCGCGAACACACGCCCGGGCACATACATACACACACACATACACACACATACACACACACACACACACACAAAAGGTAAAGGAAGGGAAGGGGGACACGGGCAGCCGGACAACACACAAGGCACAACGGGATCAAAGGGGGGGGCAGGACATGGAAGAGGGGGGGAAACCGCAAAGGGGCAGGGCAGGCCACAGGCAACAGCAACCACAACCTCCACAGCAGCACAGTCCACATGGGTGCCCCCAAAGCAACACAGGCAGTCACGGAAAGGGGGGGGGCAGGATCTCGGGACCAAGGCACAGCAGGGGCCCACAATGCACAGCGAGCTGGGCGGGAACAGTCCAGGAGGCACACGGAGACCCCACACCCGTAGAGGGGCTTATGGAGGGCAAGCGGAACAGCCGGTGCAGTGCTGCAGGTCCAAGGATGCACACACCCCCCCAGAGGAAGCACCGAGGGCCAGTCCAGGGGTCCCGGAACCCCCAGGTCACACAAGCAACCAAGGGGGGGGGGGCAGGCAGCAGGTGGCAGCTCTGGCAGGTGGGGACAGGTAGCTGGAAACAGGCGGTTCGGTGAGGCCATGCTGAGCGCCGCACCAAGGCACCAGGGAGGGCAACTAAGGAGGGGAACCCTGGGTGTGCAGGCAGACTGGGGGGTGGGG
>QEPC01002588.1:370377-410701 GCA_003113815.1 Sphenodon punctatus | reverse complement strand
GGGGGGGGGGGGCAGCTGAGTAGCAGACTTCCTGCCACCAGGGGTGGAGAGGCTTGTACTAGCAGCCAGCCTGCCCAATCACCATCCCTTTTTTCCTCAGACCACAAGCTTTGCAGTCTGCTATTGGTTATGGGGGACATGAGGCTAGACTGCACAGAGCCAATGGGGCTTGTGGTAAGGTGAGTGCAGCAAGTAACAAAAGTAATTGCCCTTCCAACACCTTCTCAGCTTGCCTCTGTTCCTGTAGCAGGCGTTTCAGAAGTCTCCCTCTCCCAGCAGTTTGTGTTCCTATTACTAATCCATTGCCATCCTCCTCCTATTTCACCCATCCCACACATTTACCTCCCTAGTTTCATTTATTTAGATTTGATTATATAGATTTAGGTGTTTTTATTTTTTACCCCTCCCTGTGTTCTTTCTCCCTACCCTCCATTGAATCCTCCCCTCCATTCCTGATTCCCTTCCCCAGTTTTTGGATTTATTTAGAGTAGGATTAGATTGATTTAGGTTTCATTTCAGTTTTGTGCTCCTTCCTGTGTTGTTTGTTGTGAGCTGTCTGTGCCCCCCTCCATTCCTGTGTATATATAGAGATAGATAGGTATTAGATAGTTACTACCGATAGTTAGTTGTAGGAGTTAGCTTAGTTAGATTTACCAAAACAAAAAAACTTTACAGTTTAAAAAAAGTTAAATGCACAACAGTTTTTAATACTAAAAACTTTCCTCTTCAAAAACATCACAGAATCATTTTGACTCTAGCTTAAACTACAAAAAACATACACATTCATTAAAATTGCAATTTAAAAAACATTCAACTCCATACATTGCAACAAGACATAAATGTCAAAAAACGTGGGACCCTTTATCACATATTTCTGATATTTAGCAGGGATGATTGGGAAGGTGTGATATACATCCATGCCAAATTTCATGTACACTGGTTACACTGTAACAAAGATGTTACAGTCAGACATACATTTATAAGTTAATTTCTTATACCACCAGGACCCTTCAGCCAATCCTTCTGAAAGTTGTCAGAGATAGTAAATATGGGAAGGGGTATAAGTGTTACAAGTTTCATATACATTACATGTGAGAAAACGAAGTTACACCTAAGAATGTGTATGAAGACATTTGCAAAAAGGAAGTATTCAACTGCTTTTAAAATTGAATTCCTTTATCCAACCTTTTTGGAAATTGGTATGCATAATGCCTTCTACTGAAGGTATAAGCGTACCAGGTTTATGCCAAATATAGTGAAAAACAAAAAAGCTACAGCCAAAAATGTGTTTTCCATTGAAACCAATAGAAAATGAAAACGAAAGCAAAAACAGAAACGACAATTTGATATTTATTAAAAAGAAAATGACAATTTCAATAACAAATATGAAAAACAAAAACATCATGGGGCCCTGGTGCACACCTCTAGATTCTGGATAGATAGATAGATAGATAGATAGATAGATAGATAGATAGATAGATTAGACCGATCTATCATTCAATCGATCGATCTCTGGTCTCTGCATTTGGCATATCTGATCTATCTGTCTCTCCCCCCCCTGACTGTAGTCTTTGGCTATGAGAACAAAACCACAAAATGAGGCTAGTGAAAGCTGGAGGAAGTTCTCACAGGATATTTTTAGACATGATGGTTCTGTGGATGGAGACACTTTGACTCATGCTACCATCATGTCTGATCCGGTCTGTCATATGTTTCCTTGGGCAGGATCAGGAGTTTCCATGGATTGTGGCAGTTTTTAGCCTGGGCTGTAACTCAGGCCCATGACTGCATCACAAGCCAGACTAACCGCTGCTGTGGTCCAGGAAAGTCTACCTACTATCATTCATATATATATATATATATATATATATATATAAAAAAAAACAAAGCAAAAACCTTAACAGTTTAAAAATAAACTTAAATGTACAAGAGTTTTCTTAAAATACAAACAAAAACACATTCAGTACAATTACAATTCAAAACACCTTCCACTCTATACATTGCAACAAAATATAAACGCCAAAAACATAGAAATGAATTCAAAATTAGAGCAATATTTAATATTTTATCATCAACATACATGTAATGTATGTATGCTAAATTCCTTAACATGCATACTTTATTTTTAGTAATAACTAAACTTGCACATTTTAGAATTATGAAACTCATTGATCATCATAATGTGACAAGGAACAATTGTGTCAGAGTAATTTAAGTCTGTTTCTACATAACTTCATTGTGTACAATTATATAATGTCTACACTCACATTATTTACTTCATTGTATGAACTGTACACGATTTGTATACATGTAAATAACAGACTTAAATTACTCTGACACAATTGTTCCTTGTCAAATTATGATGATAAATGTGGAGTCCCCCGTGCCCCGGGAGACTGCTGAGGACAAGGCCTTTCGGGTGGAGGTGGAGAGGCCCACCCGGGACTTTGTGGCTGCCCTAAAGGTGCAAGCAGCCACCATGGAGAACCGACTGGTGGAACGGTTCCAGGCAGTCAAGATGCAGGAACAGAAGGTGTAGGCATATGTGGAGTATGTCTCAAAGTATGTCTCCACTGAGATGGCCAACCTGGAACACTTCCGCCAGTTGGTCTCCAACTGGCAGACGGATGTAGCAGGGGCCGTCGACTGTGCCATCGAGCATGAGTATGAAATGCCAGCGGGTGTGAAATGCCAGCCCCCTGCCCCTACCTCCCATTCACCCCTTCTGCCTTTCCCCCAACTTCTGGGGTGGCAGTCCCAAAGACTGAGTGAATTGACAGATACGTTTCCTTTCTAGTTTAAAACGTTTGGTTTTTGTTTTATAACGTCGTTGTTGTTGTTGTTTTGTTATGTTAATAAAAGTTATATTTGTTGTTATTGTTACAAGCTTTGTTTGAACTTTTCAATCTTTTATCCCTCTGTGCAGAAGTCCAGGCTGGCAGGTGGCAGAATCTCATACAGTTTGTTGATCCCTTCCAGCAGCACCTGGCACCACATGTAGCGTATTTAAGGTATTAACCCAAAGTTGTGCCAGCAGCAGGGTCTCAACTTGCAGACAGCCCCCCAGGAGGTGCAGGGCTTGTGTCTGTGTGGGTGTGCCAGAGAGAAAGAGAGACAGGCTCCTTGGAAGCGGGCGGTGGGTGCTGGTGGTTAGACAATAGATTGCTGGTTGCCAGGGTACAGAACCCTTTGCACAGACAGCATATAGGCTTAGGGAGTGGGGGCCTTTGGCAGCAGCAAACATGGGTTGCCAGGGATGGCAGACAGTGTGGCATGAGCGGCATTCAGGCAGGATTTGAGCTTGGCAACCTTGGCGGGCAGGCAGGCAGTCACGGCAGCTTGGCATGAGAGGCAGGCAGGCAGGCAGGCGGGCTGAGACAAGCTTTGAGCTGGCAATGGCAACCTGGGAGGGCAGGCAGGCAGCGGAGCATGAGTGACAATCAGGCAGACTTTGAGCTTGGCAGCCTGGGTGGGCAGACAGACTACATGGCATGATTGGGAGCAGCAGCAGCCATCGAGTTTCCCAGGTACAGACCCCTTGGATGGCACAGACAACATATAGGCCTGGGGGCCATTGGCACTAGCAGCAGCAGACAGTGGGTTGGCAGGGTACAGAACCCTTGGAACAGACATCATATAGGACTGGGCGCCATTGGTAGCAGCAGACAGTGGGTTTCCAGGGTACAGAACCCTTGGCACAGACAGCATATACGCCTGGGGGCCATTGGCAGCTGCTGTTTCTTGATGCCATGGCATCATGGCACAGACAGTATATAGGCATGGCCTGGGGGCCATTGGCACTGGAAACAGCAGACATTGGTGGCCATGGTAGAGAACCCTTGACACAGACAGCATATAGGCCAAGGCCTGGGGCCATCTCCGTGAGCGTAATGATGGCAAATTGGAGGAGATCTAGAGACTGAGGTGAGACAGGAAAGCAAGTAAAACTGCCCACCCACACCTACCTAAATACTCACATACAAAATAACTGTGAGAGAGACACAAACATATGGGTATACTGTCATGTCACCAATCCCCCTCACCCCCGATTGTCATCCATTGGCACGACTTTGCTAATCTGCATGCCATGCGTGACATACTTTATTGATGACCCCATACATGGGAGCCATCAGCACCTTAAAGTCCAAGAGCATTGCGGTCCAGTCTAAGAATGATGAGGGGACAGGGCTAAGGGGCCTGGGCAGGGGCCTACTTGCTGGAGAAGGTTGAAGTTCCCTGGCACTTTTTAGCTAATCATGGCAAAGCCACAAATAAAGGATCCTGGCATGAAGGAGAAGTTTAAGATTCTTTTAGAATGTGCGAGGAATGATGGCCCCAGACCCATGACGTTGGGTCCTGGGGCTAGAGTGGCAGCTTCTAGATATTGGCCACAGCCCTCCCTGCCAGTAATGTAGGCCGCAGAACCCTGACGGCAGGTCCTGGGGCTGGAGTGGATGGCTGTTTCGTGATGCGGTGGAACGACAGTGCCTTTGTGTGAGGAATGTTGGCCCCAGACCCATGATGTTGTGTCCTGGGGCTAGTGGCAGCTTCTAGATATTGGCCACAGCCCTCCCTGAGTGTAACTTGGCCCCAGAACCCTGATGGTGGTTCCTGGGGATGTAGTGGCTGTTTTTTGATGCTGTTGAATGATGGCTCTCTGAGTGTGGAATGATGGGCCCCAGAACCTGTGGCACAGACAGCATGGGTGGCATTGGCAACAGCAGCAGACATTGGACTGCCGGGGCACAGAACCCATGGCACAGACAGCAGAGGCAGCATTAGCAGCAGACATTGGATTTCCCAGAGGCAGCATTGGCAGCTGGTGCAGTCACTGGATTGGCCGGGCACAGGACGCGTGGCACGGACAGCAGAGGCAGCATTGGCAGTAGAAGCAGCAGCAGCAGATATTGGGTTGCCCGGGCACAGAACCCATGGAACAGCAGAGACAGCAGCACCAGGATTTTCCTGTAAGCAGCACCCATGGAGCCAGGATGGTTGGATTTGCCAGGGAATAGCTCCCATACAGCAACAGACATCAGCAGCAGGATTGTGTGAGCACATTTGGATTGGCCAGGGCAGAGCACCCATAGACCAGCAGACAGCAGCAGTGGGATTACCAGACCAGCGGTGCATATCCCCCAGGGTTGCCAGGGTAGGCAGACAGGCACTGTGTCATGAGAGGCAGGCATACTAAGGTAGGGATCAAGCTTTGCAACCTGGGTGGGTGAGCAGACAGCGTGGTATGAGAGGCAGTAGGGAAGGCAGGCTGGGACATTGGCAGCAGGGGACTCAGCTAGGCTACTAAAGACGGTGCAGCGCAAGAGAGTGAGAGCCAGTGACTGTCACATAGGTGGACCGAGATCATGTAGCCATAGGCCGTCTGGCAGGCTAATGGTTTGTTTCCCAATGCCACCCTGCATCATGAGGTCAGTCAGATAAGGCGGCCGAGGCCGTCTAGTATGAGAGGAAGAGAGAGAGAGAGAGAGTCAGGGCGGGTACCAGGCATTGGGAGGGAGGAACAGCACCTCAGCAGCATAGAAGCAGTAGCCCTAGCCCAGACTGAGGAGGAGGAGGAGGAGCCCCATCCTGACTGCCCCTGGCATGCGATGGCATGTGCCACTGCACCATCACTCCTTGTCCAGGGACACCTTGGAGAATCCCAACAGTGGAAGGTTTACCTTTAGGAACAACAACTGCTCCACCAACTTCGACCCGTCTCAGGCTGTGCGGGGACCAAATATCCCCCACCACAGAGAACACCCGCTCGCTGGGGACACTGGTTGGTGGGCAGGACAGGATACCCTTGGTCACTTTCAAGAGGGCCGGCCACACGTTGGCCTTGCCAGATCAGTAGGCCAAGGTATCGCTGCTGGGATCAATGCATGGCTCCTCCTCCAGGTAGGTCTTCACTGCTGTTGAGGCGCCATCATACTCCCTCTGGTAGCTCTGAGTGGGCACCACCTGCCCCACTGCCCTCAGCCATGCTGCTTGCCCTTTTGTGCTGGTCCCCATGCTCCCCAGAGTGGCCTTCACACAGGAGGAGCTGCTGGCAGTAGGAGTCCTGCTGCTGCTGATCATCCTGCTGCTGGTGCTGCTGCTACTGCTAGAGCTGGGGGCAGGGATAGACCCAGGTGGCTAGAAGGGGTTGCTGCTCCCACTCCCACCATCCCCAGGGATGTCCTGCTGCATGGCCTGCTCTGCCTGCTGGACCTTCTGAACCAGCACACCCTTCCGGAGGCCATAAATTGCTGTCTCATATGCCATGCTCCCTTTGATCCTGGGGTCCAGCATGGTTGCGAGGACATATTCCTCCCGGCACAAGAGCTCATCGAAGTGCGCACTCAGCCCCACTTTCAGCTTCTGTGCCAGGTCAAGCGCCTCATCGGAGAGCTTCCTGGCCAGAGGGCCACAATCCCGCCTCCCAAGAATCTCGTCCAGGTTCCTCTTGAGACTATGGACCAGTGGGGTCATCTGACTGAAGGTGGCGGTGGAGCTGCTCAGGGTCTCCGTCACGGCCAGGGACGGTCTCAGGACAAAGATCGTGTGAGCTAGAATCTTCCATTCCTTCCTGTTGTACCCTTGAGGTGCCTCAATGTCTGTCTCCAGTTCCACCTGATGCAGGGCGGCTTTCTGCTCAAGAAGCCACTCGAGCATCAGGAAGGTGGAATTCCACCTGTTGGAGACATCCTAGATGAGCGTGTGCACCGGGGACCCTTGCTTGGCCTGCTTCTCCCAGAGGAGCTTGCTGCCTTTCAGTCTGTGGTTGAAGAACCCACCAGCTTCCTCCCCTGGTCGAACAGGGAGCTAAGGGTGCTGGCCCATTTCCCTTCTCCCCCAAGCCCAGAGCATCCTTCACCAGAAGATGGAAAGTGTGTGCGGTGCAAGGGATGCTTGTGAAGCCCCCGTTATGGACTGCCTTTAGTATATTGGCCATATTGTCCATGAGCACACACCCCTTGGTGAAGGCTGCACCTGGCGTGACCCACTCCCTCACCATGGTGGCCAGGGCTGCCTTGAGATTTCTTGAGGTGTGGGAGCTGTCCATGACTTGTGCCTGAATCAGTGCCCACCTATACCCTGCTTCAGGACTCTCCTGCCACTGCCAAGTGCTGCCTCTGGGTCTTGTCACCAGTGTGCACACCAGTTCTGTAGAGCTGTGGCACCACAGTCCAACTCATGGCGGAGCGGGAAGGGAGCTTAAAGTTGGGCACCAGCAACCTAATCAGCTGAAAGAAGCCCTTGTTCTCCACAATTAAGAATGGCTGCCCACCCAGGGCAATCATTTCTGCCTACATGAGCTTTGCTTTCTCTTGGAAGCCAGTGCCACAGCACCCTGCCGGTGGCCTTGACAGATTCCCCCACCCCAGCTTCTCCATGGTGGACTGACAGTGCTGCTGGGGAGACTCCTGCTGCTGCTCTGCCCTCTAGCAGGAGGAATACTGCTTCTGCTGCTGGAGGCAGCAGTTGGTGCTGGTGCAGGACACTGGGCCACTGAAGGAGCCGGGCGCCTGGCCGCTGCAGTCGGGAACCCGCTTGCATTCACTTCCCCTGACTTCCCGCTGAGCAGCAGAGCACTGTGGCATGACATTAGGTGCCCTGCCATTGCTGTTGTCTCCAGGTTGCTGAGCACCTGCCTCCCGCTTTACCACCTTTTTGCACACAGTGCACTGCACCTCTCTGGGATGATATGCCCGCACCTGTTTAAAATGATCCTAGACTGAGGATTATTCCCCCCTCCTGCCTTCTGGCCCGCCCCAGGTGACGCACTGCTGCCACTCTCCTGTTCCCCCCTCTATAGCTACTAGTGCTGGTGCTGCTACTGCTGCTGCTACTCCTCTCCCTACTGATATTGCCTGGGGATCAGGGCCTGCCTCTAGCAGCCGGGGTGGGATCCATCAGCTCTGTACTGATGGGGATCACCTCAACAGTGGGGGACATTGGTCACCATGTAGGAACATTGGAAGCAGCACCAGCATCTGGTACAGTACCACCACCAGACTCAAGTTCTGCAGCCCTTCCAGTGCCCTGCGTGGCAATGGAGGAGGGCACTGCCAGGAGGTGATGCTGAGTCACTGAAACCTGTTGCCCTAAAGCAGGCCTGCGGAGTTTGGGGCGTGGTGATGTGCTCGGGCTACTTCTGCTGCTTGATGCCACTCCCCTGGCACAGCCCCTGCCACCTCTGGCACATGCCCCATTGCCTCCCGTATGGGCAATAGACCGGCCTCTCCTTCCCTTCTCCATTTCTCTCTCCAAAATAATGTTTATGTTATATATATATATATATATATATATATATATATATATATATATATATATATATAGGGGTGATGGGGGGGAATCACAAAACACAAGGAAGGGTACAAAACTGAAATGAAACCTAAATCAATCTAATAATCCTACTCTAAATGAATAAAAAAACAGGGTAAGGGAATCAGGGGTGGAATATATAGAGAGAGGGAGAGGGAAAGGATTCAATGGAGAGGGGAAAGGAGGAAGGAAGATTGAACACAGGGAACACGGGGAGGGGTAAAAACAAAAAATAACACCTAAATCTATCTAATTTAATCTAAATAAATGATGATATGGAAGTAAATGGGTTGGATGGGTGAAGTAGGAGGAGGATGGCAATGGATTAGGAATAGGAAGGAACAAAATCTGCTGGGAGAGGGAGCCTTCTGAAACGCCTGCTGTTCATGAACAGTGACTAGCTCAGAAGGTGTTGGGAAGGGGGGAGGCAATCAGTTTTGTTTCTTGATGCACCCGCATCACCACAAGCCCCATTGGCTCCGTGCAGCCTAGCCTGTGGCCAATTGCAGACTGCGAAGCCAGTGATCTGAGGCAAAAAGGGATGGTGATTGGGCAGGCAGGCTACTACTCCAAGCCTCTCGCCCCTGGTGCCTGGAAGTCTGCTCCTCAGCAGACTCCCCCTCCCTGTCACGTTTTGCCTTCCAGTGACACGTTTTTGCCACCCTAACTCACCCAAACGCGATCCGAACTGACCGAAATCTTCAGTCATTTCGACGTTCAGAATCGAGTTCCGTTTGGTCAGTTCGTTTTTGGATTCAGGTTCGGTCATCTGAACAGGCCGAGTTCGGTAGGTATGGGTGAACAGACCGCGGTTCGGTTTTGGCCGTATGGTTCGGCTGCGTTCAGTTCGTGCGTTCGGGTACATGCGTTTGGCGATTCATTGGGTTCGGCCATTCGGTTTGGCCGTTCGGTTTGGGTTTGGCTGTTCGGTTGAAAAAATAACTCGAGAGCCGGAAATCACACCAGAAACCGGAAATTCGAGTGCATTGTGTGGTGAATGAGTGTGTGTTTGACTCGGTGGCTGCTCGGTTTGTGTGTTTTGGCTGTGATTGTGTTGGATTTGGCTGTGCTATGTGTTTGGGTGGTTGGTGTGTGTTGTGGGTGACTGTTTTGGGTGTGAGTGACTGAGTGTTTGTTTAAAAATCATTTTTTTTTTTAAATGAAAAAGGTTCTAGTTCTGATCCCCCAGCTGGGGGCCAACTTGCCGCTTGAGGAGGAGGAGGAGGAGGAGGAGATGATAGTGGTTGAGGCTGCTGCCCCTAATACTACACCTCCTGTGGCACTGGTGGCTTACTACTCAGATGAGGAGAAAGCAGTGGGCTCTGGAGGTGCTGCCAGTTTTGTAAACTTTTTTTTTACTTTGAGGACAAGAAAGGCTCTATCCGTTAGAGCTAGCTCACTGGCATGCGGGTGGGTGCGTGGATGGTGGGCATCAGTCAGGCACAAACAGTGGGCATCAGCTAGTGGCAGTGGATGTCTGCCACAGAGAGAGAGAGGGTACTGTAGTGTGCGGGGCTCTGGCGCGAGCAGCACCCCCACCCAAACATGTTCCAGGCTAGCATTGGTCTCCACTCTCCAGTTGCCATCCCATTAACTACACACCCCCAAATAAGGACAGGGTCTTTCCTCCAGACAGGGTCACATCTACCATCGCCATCCCTAGCACCCCAAGTAGGGCAGGATTTGCATGTGCCAGCCAGGGGATTTCTAGTTGCAATATCTAGCATCCCCTACCACCACTGGGAGGGTAGGATTTCCACATGCTTTACTGCTTTCTAGTTGCCATCCCTAGCACCTCAAGGAGGGAGGAGTAGAGGCATCATCATAAATGCATGATATTACTTTGGTGTTCTTAATGTGTTCCCATTTCAGAGAGGAATCAGATGCTGGCCCCAGAATTGCTGCCAGAACCATGCCAAGGAGGAGGACCACCCCTAGGCATAGGCATAGGTCGCTGCCACAGCCAGCCACACCCCCAGACATCCGGCGCTAGACATCGGATGTCTTGAGAGTCTACCACAAGGGCGACGGAACTGCCACATGCAACATATGGCACAGGGACTGGAACAATAGGGAATGAATTGCCCTACAACCTGTTAAGAACGGAAGTCCCCTGTAGAGAGAGATTGGATGACCACCCCAGTTCACCTACTTGTGGAGACAGAATGCAGGCAGGGCTTGACAGACCATTGGTCTGACACAGTATAGCACTTCTTAAATTCCTATCTTTTTCTCCTCCTTTTCGATCTGCCAAAAAATAGTCCAACACCAGAGGGAGGGGACAACGTCGGGGCTAATAAACCACATTGAGTGGAGGCATGGACTCAGAGTGAGGCAGCTGGGTGAAGAGGTATCTGGAGTGGCGCCCGTGGAGCCTCAGCACCAGAAGAAGGGGGGGAAGGCAACCCGAAAACAAAAGCCCTTCCCCTCCCCCCCGCTGTCCTGACGTGGAGACCCCAATGCCCCCGGAGGATGCACAGGTCAAGGGCCTTCAGGCCAAGTTGTGGCGGACCACCATTGGCCATTTTGAGGCAGTCAAGTGCTCGTCTGCCAACCTGGAGAAGTGTCTGGTGGATAAGATACAGGTGGTCCAGGCGGAGCGGCACAAGTTGGAGGCATATGGCCAGTATGTCTCCGCTGAACTGCGCCATGTGCAGCTGTACCACCGGGCGGTCTCCAGGTGGCATAGTGAGCTGAAAGAGGTGGTGGAGTATGCCATGGTCAACGACGTGGTGGACCCCTCCGAGGTGGCCAGCCCTCAGGACTGTGAAGCACCCCAAGGCCTGTTGCCTTTCCCCCAATTACCGGGGGACAGGCATAGTGGCAGCAGAGACTCTCAGTTTAATTTATAAGTTTCCTTTACATGTTTGCTTTTGTTTTATTAAATGTTGTTGTTGTTTTGTTTTCTTGTATTGTAAATAGTTTTAAGTGAAGTTTAACCTGTCCAATCTTTTATTCCTATGTGCTGCAGTTCTGGGTGGCAGGTGGCAGAATCTCATACAGCTTATCGATCCCTTCCAGCAGCACCTGCCACCTCATGTAGTGTAGTTATTAACCCAAAGATGTGCTGTGTAAGCAGCAGGGCCTCAACTTGCAGAAAGCCCCCCAGGAGGTGCAGGGCTTGTGTTTGTGTGGGTAGGTGTGACAGAGAGAAAGAGAGACAGGCTCCTTGGCAGTGGGAAGCAGGCAGCAGGAGCTGGTTGTTGGAGGGTCTTTTAGTTTCAGCAGCCAGATTCAGCGGGCATCCGTGGGTGGGTGCAGACAGAGGAGTAGGCTTTTGGGGCGGGGGGGCAGGCTGGCATGCAGGCAGTGGGGTTCTGGATGTAATGGAATGGAATGCAGACCCCAGTGACTGGAATGATGGTCCCATAATCTTGTTGATGGTCCCTGGGACAGGTGGGCATGACTGAATCAGGGATGGTGGAATGATAGCCTAAAACCAATGGGGCATACTTCATTTGATCAGGCAATAGGTGGTAGCAGGGCAGTAGGTACAGGGACGCACACAGGCAGGCAGACGCTGGCAGGCAGGCAGGCACATATAATACGCTGTGGGTTATATTCCATCTCATTACGGTAGGTTTGCTGTGTGCTGGATGTGGGCAATGGGCATTAATGGGCACATGAGCACAGATGGGAGTTCTTCCTGGTTCTGGCAGGTGACAGCCAGCATATACCTACCTCTTCCCCTCTAACCCCCATCTCCCTAGTTCTAGCTGGGAACCTCTCTTTCTCTCTGGCCATAAATTGCTGGTGACAGCATGGGTGAGATCATGTCTGTCTTTCCTTCAAGCAGTGGGTGGACGTTCTCTCTCTCTCTCTCTCTCTCTCTCTCTCTCTCTCTCTCTCTCCAGCAACCTGGGAGGGCAGACAGGCACCTTGGCATGAGAGGAAGGAAGGCGGGCTGAGGCAGGCTTTGAGCTTTGCGGCAACCTGGGGTTCAGAACACTTGGCACAGACAGCATATAGGTCTGGCAGCAGCAGCTGTTTCTTTATGTCATGGCATCATGGCACAGACAGCATATAGGCCTGGCCTGGGGGCCATTGGCACTGGAAGAAGCAAACATTGGTGGCCATGGTACAGAACCATTGGCACAGATAACGTATAGGCCAAGGATCTCTGAGACAGTTGATCCAAAAAGATAGGTGGGCATTGTTGTGAAGGGACCGGCTGGTGCTTGGGAAGGGGAGGGGCAGGCAGAGCCCCTGGGACTGGTCCTGGGGCTGGAGTGGCTGCTTCTCAATGAGGTGGAAAGACATAGTAGTGTGCAAGGAATGATGGCTCCAGGCCCATTGCGGTGGGTCCCGGGGCTAAGGTGGCAGCATCTGGGTTTTGGACACAGCCCTCTCTGCCTGTAACTTGGCCCCAGAACCCTGATGGCGGGTCCTGGCACTGGAGTGGCTGCTTCTGAATGAGGTGGAAAGACATTGCAGTGTGCAAGGAATGATAGCCCCAGACCCATCGCAATGGGTCCCGGGGCTAAGGTGGCAGCTTCTGGGGTTTGGCCACAGCCCTCCCTGCCTGTAACTTGGCCCCAGGACCCTGATGGCAGGTCCTGGGGCAGGAGTGGCTGTTTCTCAATGTGGTGGCATGATAGAACCCTGTGTGAGGAATGACAGGTCCAAGAACCTGTGTCACAGACAGCATGGGTGGCATTGGCAGCAGCAGCAGACATTGGGTTGTCCAGGTACAGAACCCGTGGAACAGCAGAGACAGCAGCAGCAGGATTTGCCTGTACACAGCCCCCCTGGATGGTTGGATTTACCAGGGAATAGCTCCCAATACAGCAGCAGACGGCAGCAGCAGGATTGTGTTGGCACATTTGGATTGGCCAGGGCAGAGCACCGCTGGACCAGCAGACAGCAGTGGCGGGATTAACACAACAGTGGTGCACATCACCCAGGGTTGCCAGGGTAGGCAGAGACAGGCACTGTGTCGTGAGAGGCCGGCATGCTGAGGCGGGGTTCAAGATTTGCAACCTGGGCGGGCGGGCAGGAGGGCAGCATGGTATGAACAGAAGGCAGACAGACAGGGGCAGTCTTTGATCTAGACCAACTAGGCAGGCGGGCGGGCTGTCAGGCAGTGCGGCATGAGCAGAAGGCGGGTAGACTGAGGGAGGCAGGGTTCAAGCTTTGCAACCTGCGTGGGCAGGCAGGCAGCATGGTATGGGAGGCAGCATGGTATGGGAGACATCTCTGCAGCATTACTGTCTGGCTCTTCCTCACTGCCCCTGATCACTATGATGTCCCATGAAGGGGAGTACTGTGACCCAGAAGCTAGACTGCCCATGCCCGCCATGCTGCTGGCACTCCCCCTCTGCAGCTGCTAGTGTTGTTGTTGCTGCTGCTGCTGCTCTCCCTAGTACTAACATTGCCCAGAGATCGGACCCTGCCTCTAGCAGCCAGGATGGGATCCACCAGCTCTGGACTGCTGGGGATTGCCTTGACAGTGGGGGACATTGGTGGCCCTGGAGGAACATCGGAAGAAGCAGCCCCAGCATCTGCTCCAGCACCACCAGCAGCAGAGACAGATGCAGTCTGAGCCTCAAGTCCTGCAGGTCTTCCAGTGCTCTGCGTGGCAGTAGAGAAGGGCACTGCCAGGAGGCGTTGCAGAGCTGCTGAAGCCTGTTTCCCTAAAGCAGACCTGCTGAGTTTGGGATGGGGTGGGGTGGGGGTTATGCGCTCTGCCTCTGGCTACTGCTGCTGCCTGCTGCCGCTCCCCTGGCATAGCCCCACCCACCTCTGGCACATGCACCATTGCCTCCCCTATGGGCAGCAGATCGGCCTCTCCTTCCCTTCTCCATTTCTCCCTCCAAAATAATGTTTATATATATATATATTTGTACAAAATTATCTAATATTATATATATCTATATCTACACCCAGTCTAACTACTATTATCTAATAACTATTCTAAATGCTATGAACTAAATGGATTAAGTACACACTATTCCTACAAACACTAAAACTAAATCACTAAACACTATTTCTGTCAGTAAACTAACTCCTACAACTGTTTACTAAGTATCTCTAACCTACAATCTATCTATCTGTATCTATCTATATATATGGGATGAGGTGGAATCACAAACAACACAAGGAGGTGTACAAAACTGAAATGAAACCTAAATCAATCTAATAATATTCCTACTCTAAATGAATAAAAAAACAGGGGAAGGGAAGGGAATCAGGGATGGAATATATGGGAGAGGGAAAGGATTCAATAGAGGAGGGAGGGAGGAAGGAAGATTGAACACAGGGAACACAGGGAGGGATACAAACAAAAAATCACAACTAAATCTATCTAATATAATCTAAATAAATGATAATATGGAGGTAAATGGGTTGGATGGGTGAAATAGGAGGAGGATGACAATGGATTAGGAATAGGAAAGAAGAAAAACTGCTGGGAGAGAGGGAGCCTTCTGAAACGCCTGCTGTCCAGGAACAGTGACTAGCTCAGAAGGTGTTGGGAAAGGGGGAGGCAGACAGTTTTGTTTTTTGCTGTGCCCGCCTCACCGCAAGCCCCATTGGCTCTATGCAGCCGAGCCCATGGCCAATCACAGACTGCCAAGCCAGTGGTCTGAGGCGAAAAGGGATGGTGATTTGCCAGGCTGGCTGCTACTCCAAGACACTCTCCACCCTCCACCCCTGGTGCCTGGAAGTCTGCTCCTTCTGAGTCAGATGGCTTCCCCCTCCCTGCTACATTTGGCCTTCCAGTGAGCTGACATTAGACTATGTTTTAGCCACCCGAACTCAACCGAATGCAAACCGAATTGACATAACTGTTCGGTCATTTCGACTTTCGGAATTCGGTCCGGTTCGGTATGTTCCTGTTCGTGTTCGTGTTCGTGTTTGGTCATCCGAACAGGCCGAGTTCGAGCCAAACCCCGAACTTCCGAACCGCATTCGCCCATCCCTAGAGTTTGGGCTGAACTCCAAACTTCTGAACCACGTTCAGCCATTCCTAATAATTGCTGTGCTGTTTGCCTGCTTGACATAAGTAAAGTATGCTAATGTAGAGAGTGAAATAGAGAAGCTGCCCTGAGCTTTCTGTCACTTGGAAATACACCAATAGTGAGAAATGGGGAAGAAAGTCCAGGCTGTAGGCCAAAATAAGAAAAGGGAAGCAAGTGATGGGTTTCATTCGATGGCACAGAATATCACCATATTAGCTAAAAATATAATTAAATTGTGAAGCTTGATGAATAATCATAGGGTTACCATATTCATTATTCTGGTAAAGGCATGGTCTATAAAAGTTTCCGCACTTGCCAGATTGCTACTGCGTGGCTCACAACTCAGCACCCTGAACCTTGTCTGTGGGCCACTTGGACCCCAGCAGAGTCCCCATCGGAGACCCCTAATCACTTCTTCACTCCAACTTACTTCTTGTCTTCTAGCAGGTAAGATTTGCCAGTTCAAGGGGACTTGCCATCTCCTTGGAAAGGTGCTCTTTAATACAGAACTCTTTTTAGTATTTCTAGATATCATTTACTTTTTATTCCTTCTTTGTCCTTCTTGAGATAATTTATAAGCTGTGGGTGCCATCCTGTGGCTGGTGTAAGCTGTCTGCTGTCTGCAGGCATAGTGCTCGGCCAGATGGCGGGCACTCAGATGTGCATGCATCTGCATGCATGCACCTTGGTGCGACATGCCAATGTGACACAAACACCCTGAGCCCACCCACCCCCTATAGCCCAGGGAATGGAGCAAGCATGGATTCATCCCCTGGGCTGTGGGGTGTGTGGGTTGGGGGTGGGGAGGTCACATCAGCAGTGGTCTCACCTATGTCTCACATGGCTTTCTGCATGTAAGGCATGTGTGCATGTGGGCGTTTTGGCTGTGTGCATTGCTCTGGCCACAGGATTGCACTCTGTGTGATTTTTGAATGTATTATTGGGTATAGGGTTTTATTGTCCATTCCAGAAATAGCTGTTTTGCATTCTTTATCAATTAACATTTTTCCTTTTTTCCTTGGATAAATTACTAGTTTACTTTCTGTAAACATCTTGTCTGAGATATCAATTCCTGAGTGAAGAGTGGGACACTCATGACTGAACCTAAAATCTTCTGAGAATTTAGCCCAAAATTAAATATCACAAATCAGGTGTGCCTGCCTTGCTACAATATCCTTCTGATCAGCCTGACTAATCTCCCTTAAAGGGACAGTACACTCTGTGTTTCTTTAGACAGACACCTTCTCCTTCTCACCCCTCGGTGGCCTATCCATGAAAAGGTGGGCCACCCTGGGGTGAGGTGGAGCAGGAGTGGAGCAGGTGCTGCCTGCTCTGGGCCAGCTCTGCTTCAGGTGCTCTGCAATATCCTGGAGCACTGCAAGCAGAACGGGCCATCCAAACCTGGAGCACTGGCTGGGTGCAGAGCAACAGTCTGTCTACTTGCAGATGTGCCACTGAAGCTCTGCTTCTGGCCGGAGGTTGCCCCAACAACAGCCAAAAATCTGCAAGTGGCAGCCTAGCATCTCTATGGTGTGGGGGAAGGGGGTGCCACATGGGTGGACGGCAGGCTTCAGTGGCAGCTGCCTCCATCTAAACCCACCATAGCAGACCCGGGGGTGGCCACCCCCTGGTCCTGTAAAAACACCCTTTGTTACAAGTTTCACTCAATCTGAACTACTCAAGAAGTTTTTCAAGAGGCACAAAAAAATTATTTTAGAAACTATCAGCCAAATCGTCCACCTTGGTAAGTTCCATTGAAGTCAATAGAGCAGAGACTCCCAAACTGTGGGTCAAGAACGTAAGTGGAGTCATATCACCTGCAGAGGGGGTCATGATCCCATTTATGTTTTTATATGGTTTCTATGTATTTTTAAAAAATCTCTGGGTCCATGGAATTATATTTAAGTCTCAAAATGGGGCATTCAGGTCAAAAACGTTGGAACCGTCGCAGTAGAGACCTGTCTTTTTCAAAATCTGTGCTAAGATTCAGGAGCAAACATGTGGTCTTTTTCTGAGCAAAGATGTGATGATCGATGTTTCTTCATCATACTCATGCAAATGTACTTCTTGCTTGATTTAGAAAATCAGTGGTTGAGATCACTTGAAAACCAATTAGAATTGAGGAGGTATTGGAAAGAATAATAAAAAAACATAACTGTTAGCTTAACATTCTCTGTAACCAAACCACTGAAATTTCCCCATAGCTAGCGTGGAAACCTCTTGATCTTTAGCACCACTGCAAGTGCTTAGTGTCAGTACTAGCTCCACTGAACTGAACTTGCACCAGTTCTATGGGATAGCAATCCCAGTCTGCTCTTCATGCCCTTGCTCCTGCCTATCTTTCTGCTCTCATTTCTCACTACATTCCCACCTAGGAACTTCACTTGTCCTGTCACCACTTTCACCCACCCCAGAGTTTCCCACTCCCTAAATCATTTTTACCCATCCTCCAATGCTGCCCCCTGTTCCTGGAACTCCCTCCATAAACACACACATTCTCCACCCTGTCTCCCAACCTTCAGATCCCTCCCAGAAAGAAACCTAACTCTTCTATCAAGCTTTCGCAAAATTTCCCCAAGCTTTCCATAAATTATTCTCCTCATATTGCCTCATCCCCCACTTCCCCCTTATAACTAAGGTAAGAAGGTGCACCTACAACTCCACCAACGTGTCCTTGTTCCTATCCCTGTTGTGTTCCTCTCCCTTGTCCATCCTAGAATGTAACCTTTTTCAGGCAAAGAACTGCCTCTGATCAAAACCTGTTCAGTACCAAACACATTTACTGTCACTATATAAATAATAGGAATAAATGATAATAATAATGATGGCACGAAACAACCAGAGAATTATCTAGTTCATTTTGCCTAGATTGGCCACATTTTCTCATGATGTTCACATTAACTACTTCTACAGAAAGTGACCCTCTGGATGTTATCTAAGGACAGTTAGATGAAGCCTTTCTAGAGGTGTAGTGTTACTGTTAGCAGTTTCTGAGAGAAAAATAGAAGGGAGTCAATAGAAAACAATGAAAGATAATGACAAATGGCAAAGCTTTTTTTCTTCCTTACACTAAAAGCTCTTTGATAGAGAAGAATCAATAATAAATGGAGAAGATTGTTGAATTTTCTCTGCCAGCATTCTATCATATTTATGAGTATGGAGATAAACATCTATTCAAGCCGGAAACGGTTGGTGCCCAATCAGAATGTGCCTGGGTCCAAACATTAATATCCTAGAATTTGTCGTGCCAATCTATTCGTCTAAAGCAATGTAATTTGTCGTGCCAATCTATTCGTCTAAAGCAATGTAAAATCCATGGACATAACAAAAACAAATAATAGTGCAGTGTAATGCTTCTGCAAATGTCAAGACACACTTGGGATGTGAGCAATGCCAGTTTTCAATGATGTTATGAGGATAGACTTGGTTTTAAGCTTATGAGCTGTGCAAATGAGCAGAAAGATTACAATGTTCAGAGTGGAAAACACCAAAACTTAAATGTGACAAAAAGAAAAGCAACTACTGCAGGACTGAGCTGGAATAACTGTTACCAACCATTGCCTCTGCCTTTAAAGAGTTTTAGTGCTTGCGAATTTTTGAGTAAAATTAATTTGCTGCACAACAGAGTTGATCCTGTGTCATTGAAATGAATGAGAGATTTTCTATTATACTAAAACAGGATTGTGATCTTGCCCCTGAAAGCTCATGCACCAGCACAGGCCACATGATTGGGGACAATATGGAATACTGCAAGACTCCACAGGGGAGATTATGAGGTGATGACAAGCAATCACCCATCACCACCCACTGAGACCTCTATGACAGGTAAGAGGAAAACCACTGAAGAGCACCCCTCACAAGGTCCTGCAGTCGTGTCAACAACACCTCACAATTAACAGTTGATAGATCTAATAGGATCAATAGGGTGGAATTCCCTCTGTCTATCTTCAGGCATAGATCATTGACCAAGGCCACAAGTGCAGTCTCCATGCCATACCCAGGATGAAAGCCAGACTGAACTGGGTCCAGGAATCTGATAACATCCAGATGGGCCTGGAGCTGACATGCCACCTCCCGCTCAGTAACCTTCCCTAAAAAGGGAAGGTTAGAGACAGGCCAATAGTTGGCAGGGAAGTCAGCGTCCAAGGATGGTTTTTTTAGCAGAGGCTGGACAATAGCCATCTTGAAGGAGTCTGATATCCTGCCCTCCCCAAGGGAGACACTGACAACCCCATCCAGCAACAGACCTAACATCTCCTAGCTGGCTTTCACCAGCTAGGATGGGCATGGATCTAATTCACAACTGGTGGCCCACAAAACCCCAAGCACATTCTCCATATTGGTGGGTTAGAGCAACTGAAATTGATCAAAATAAAAAGGACAAGGCTGGACATCTACAGCTCCAAATTCACCAACTTGCCATAGAAATGGTCATGCAAAAAACGTGGAAAATACAAGCATATTGAAATTTTGTCTGTAAAGTAATCAATAAAAAATTTAAAAAAATTAAAATGCAACAGCATGACCTCTTACCACCCGGAAAAGGTCTGCTGGACAAGACTTCACAGATGCTGTGATAGCAGTGAATAAAGCCTTCTTCACCACCATTACAGCCACAGCATACTCTTTCAAAAACAATCTATGCTGAAATTGGTCAGATTCAACACAAGTCAAGCACCACCTGTTCTCTAACTGCCTAAGCTCCTACTTCATCCACCTCAGGACCTTCATATACCATGGAGACCTGTGTTGATGCAGCAGTGGGAGCAGACACCTGGGTGCTACCATGTTGATGGCCTTGTTCATCAACAAAGCAGCCATCAAGGTCAGTAGTTAAATTCCCCAGAGAGTTCTGGAATCCAATCAGATCCATACGTCTCAGAGGGTGGGCCAACCTAACCAGTCCATCACCCTGATGGGGGCATAGGAGGGCCAGGATCCAAGCCTGAAGCCTCTAGGAGATAATTGTCCATGTATGACAAGGGTGGTATAGCAACACACCCAGTAATTGGAACCCTTATTTCCAGACCAGTGTAAAAGATCAAATGCAGTGTGTGGCCCTTTTCATGTGTTGGGCTCACTGCTACCTGGGATAGGCCCATGGTTGTCATGGAGGCCATGAACTCCTGCTCTGTTCCTAAAAGGCTGACCTCAGCATGAATGTTGAAATCCCTATGTCAATAAGTCTTGGCGATTTCAACACCAGCTCTGAGACTAGCTCAGCTAGAACAGTCAGGGAGGCTGCAGTGCAGCAGAGTGCTCAGTACACTGACAGAATCCCCAATCTATCCCCAGCCAAATCAAAAACAAGATGTACATACTCCATACTGGATGAGTGAAGCACGACAAGGGTTGCCTAAAAAACATGGACACACCACCCCTCCAACCCCAGAGTCTGTGGTGATGCTGCACAGAATACCCAGCTGACACCACCTGAGCCAGAACTGGCCCAGATGCCTTGTCCAGCCAGGTCTTTATGATACCCAAGGTCATCAGCCTCTTCTGGAGCTATCTAGGTAGAGCTGGGTCCCCCACAGTCTCATGGGAACCTCTTCAATCTGGATCATCCTTGGCCCAAATTCCCCCATGTACATTCGGGCATTGAAGGGTGACTGGTGGAGGATGCAGGCATTGTTGCTCCTCCTAGGCACCCCAGAAAAGATGTCCAGAAACAGGCCACAGTGGTCTAGAACAGCTTGCAGAACCACAGAAAAGTAGCCCTTGTGGTTCATGTAGCCATCACGGCTGTTAGGTAGATTATTGGGATGTGTGTCCCATGCATTGCCCCAATACAGTTTAGAAACCCGAGACAGATGAAGCCCTGCATGAACTTTTCTGGACTGATGAGCTATATGACCCACTCCAGAAGGATCTCTACTATGGTTCTGCATGCCTCCACCAGAATGGTGGACACAGTGAAGGTGCCTATATCAAATTACTGGGCCACAGACTAGCAGGAGTCTGGGGTTGCCAGCCTTCAGACAGTTATGGACACATGTTTACCGATGGGTATTGGCTCCCTCATAACAGTGGTCTCCCTCTTAAGATGTGGCCATAGGACTGCGTGATGCTGGACACCAAATTGCATGGGATCTGGAAGTGTGCTGTCGACTGTGTATCCTCCCAAGCAGACAGGATGGTCTCCCACCAATCATCACTCCTGTCCACCACCCAGGCACTCCACTTGGTCAGAACAGCCAGTCACAGCCCATAGATGACAGCCACAGTGTCAGTTAGGGATGTGTGAACAGAATGCGGTTTGGTCGTTCGGTCAGGGAACCGAGTTCGGATTCAGTCGTTCGGTTCGGTGGAGTTTAGTTCTTCTGAACGTTCGGGGGTGGTGGTATCAGTATTCGTCTCGGTTTCGTATGGTCCCGTGATCGCGTTGGAATTCGAGTGCGTGCGGAGTTTGTGTGGAGAGAGAGCATGTGTGTTGTGGCTGGCTGTCTGGTTTTGTTTGGTGTGGTTTGGCTGTGTTGCTTTGGCTGGTTGGATGTGTGAGTTGGTGTGGGTGTTTTGCTTGGCTGTGTGCTAGAAAAAGAAAAAAAATGATGTGTCCTAGGAAGGTGAAGGTGGAGGAGGTGGAGGAGGAAGAGGCTGCCGCTGGAACTTCTGAGGTGGTGGAGGTTGACTCCTCATCAGAGGAGCAAAAGTCACAGGTGCCATTGCTGCCAGGTTTGTAAACTTTATTTTTATTTATTGTTCCATAGAACTTTGAGGACAAGAAGAATACTATCATTTAGAATGAGCTTACTGGCATTTGGGTGGGTGCATGGGTGGTGGGTAGGGATGGTTGAATGCAGTTTGGAAGTTAGCAGTTCGGACCGAACTCGGTCTGTTCGGTCGACCGAACCGAACTTCCGAACCGAACTCAAATTTCAAAACGAACTGAACCGAACCGAATTTCTGAACTCCTTTATGTTCACCCATCCCTAATGGTAACACACACCAAAAAACCTGGTTTTGAATGGTCAAAATTGGTTCAGAAGTTTGGAATTCAACCGAACTTGGACTGTTCGGTCGACTGAACCGAACTTCCAAACCAAACTCGAATTTCAAACTGAACCGAACTGAACCGAATTTCCGAACTCGAATTTCAAAGCAAACCGAACTGAACCGAATTTCTGAACTCTGTTCTGTTCGCCCATTCCTAGTGGTGGGCAGTCAGGCACAAACAGTGGGCATCAGCGCACGAGTGTCTGCCACATAGAGAGAGGGTGTGGGGGGCTCTTCCAGCAGTCAGGCACGATCTGAAGGAAGCACCTACACAAATACGTACCAGCCATCCCTAGCACCCCAAGAAGGGCATGATTTGCACGTTCCAGCGAGGGTCTCCAGTTGCCATCCCTAGCATATCTAGCACCCCATGAAGGGCAGGATATGCACGTGCCAGGCAGGGTCTCCCATTGCCATCCCTAGCACCCCAAGAAGGACAGGATTTGCACAGGTCTGATTTATGGGTCTGCCACAGAGAGCGAGAGAGAGGGGGGGTATTTCAGATGCAGCAGCAGCAGGCAGAGCCTAAACTTGCAGACACTATAGCACCACAGGTGGTGGTGGTGTACATGAGAGAAATGGAAAGATGTGAGAAGGTATTGCTCTAGGACGGACTAGAGGCATCACCATAAATGCATGCTATTATTTAGGTTTTGTTTATGTGTTCCAGTTTCAGAGAAGGTCAGGAAGTCACCCCCACTGCTGGTGCCCGGGCCCCCAGAACCCCATCAAGGTGGAGGTTGGAGCCATTGCCAGAAGAAAGCAGGCACATGAGGTCTGATGTCTGGTGGTGGTATGACAAGCTGAAAGGCATATTCTCCATATGCAAGGGGGCTGGAACATCAGGGAATGGATTGCTCTATGACCTGTTAGGAAGTCCCCTGCAGAGAGAGATTGGTCACCCACCCACTTGTGGAGACAGAATGCAGACAGGGCTTGACAGACCATTGGTCTGACACAGTATGGCACTTCTTATGTTCCTATCTTTTTATGTTCTTTAAAAATGCTGCAAAAAAAAGCGGAGCTCAAAGATGACCACATCGGGGCTCATTGCACATGTGGAGAATGTGCATGGAGAGACGGTGAGGCAGCGGGACTCTGGCGTGGAGGAGCATCATCGCAAGAAGAAGGGGGGAAGGCATGGCAGAAATGACGCCATCAAAGACCTTCCCCCTCCTCCATCTCTGCTGGGGAGTCCCCCCAGGAGGAGTCGGAAGTGGCTAGGGCTTTTCGGGCCCAAGTCAAGAGGCCGACCTTGGAATTTATGGATGGGCTAAGGCTGCAAGACCTGACAATGGATAACCAGCTGGTGGAATGGTTCCAGGAGGTGGAGGTATGGGAAAACAAGGTGGAGGCATACTCCCAGTACTGCCACACCAAGATCGCAGACCTGGAACTCTACTGCCAGTCAGTCTCCAAGTGGCAGGCAGCCGTGGCAGGGGCCGTGATCCACCGTGGACTTTGCCCGCCAACATGGGTACCAAATGGTGGAAAACGTGATGCCAGCCTCTAGGTCCAATGCACCCCTTTTGCCTTTTTCCCAGGTTCTAGGGGACAGGCCCAAAGAGTAGACCCCTAAGTTTCCTTTCCTTTTATATATATTAATGTTTGGGTTTGGTTTTATAAAGTTGTGTGTTGTTGTTGTTTGTTGGTTAAAAAGTTTTAATAAAAGTTATATTTGTTGTTACAAGCTTTGTTTTACCTCTTCCAATCTTTTATCCCTTTGTGCTGAAGTTCTGGCAGTTGGCAGAATCTCATTGTATATGCAGCTTGCCAAATCCCTACCTGACAGCAGGAGCAGCACTAGGTACCGTATTAGCCCCAAGATGTGCCAGCAGCAGGGTCTCAATTTGCAAGTAGCCCCCCAAGCGGGACAGGGCCTGTGTCTGTGTGGGTCTTCCAGAGAGAAAGAGAAAGAGGCTCTTTGGCAGCGGGCATCAGGCGGCGGGTGCTGGTGGTCAGAGGGGCTCTTTCAGCAGCTTCAACGGGCATCCGTGGGTGGGTTGCGGAGTTGTAGGTTTGGGGGAGTAGGCTGGCATGCAGTCTCCAGTGGCCGCTGGCCAGTCAGGCACGAGCAGCGGCAGCACCCACATAGATGATGGATCTTGGAACTGGAGTGACTCCTTCTGGATGCAGTGGAATGGAATGACAGCCCCCCATGACTGGAATGATGGTTCCAGAATATTGTTGATAGTTCCTGGGATGGGCATACCTGCTTCAGGTACAGTGGAATGACAGCTTATGTGAGCTGAATGATGTCCCTAGAATTAGTGCTTGGTTGGGCATACTTCATTAAATCATGTGATAGGTGGTAACAGGTAGAGAAATGCACACAGGCAGGCAGGCACATATAATACATTGTATGTTATTTCCATTTCATTCTGGTAGGTTTGCTGCTGGATGGGGGCAAGAGCATTGAGCATGAGCACAGATGAGATCTCTCACTGGTTCTTGCAGGTGGCAGCTTGAGCTGGATACACCTCTCCCCCTCCACCCCATCTCTCTCATTCTAGCAGGGATCCTCTCTCTCTCTCTCTCTCTCTCTCTCTCTCTCTCCCTCTCTCTCTCTCTGGCCATATAGTGCAGGTGACAGCATGGGTGGGATCGTGTCTGTCTCTCCTAGCAGTGGAGAGACACTCTCTCTCTCTTTCTCTCTCTCCCTCTCTCTCTCCATGAACAGCAAGTTGCTAACTCGTAAAGAAAAGGTTGAATGACAGCGCCCCGTGAGCAGAATGACAGGGCCCAAGAACCCTGAGGGTGGGCTATTGTGGCATTTTCTAGATATTGGACAGCTCTCCCTGCCAGTAACATAGGCCCCATAACCGTGACGGTGGGTCCTGGAGCTGGAGTGGCTGCTTCTTTAGACAGTGGAATGACAACTCCCCATGAGCAGAATGACAGGCCCAAGAACCCTGAGGGTGGGTCCTGGGGCTAGAGTGGCAACCTCTTTATACTGGATAGCCCTCTCTGCCAGTACCATAGGCCCCAGAACCCCAATGGCGGGTTCTGGGGCTGGAGTGCTGCTGTTTCTTGATGCTATGGAATGATGGGCCCAGAACCCTGAGGTTGGGTCCTAGGGCTAGAGTGGCAGCTTCTAGATATTAGACAGCCCTCCCTGCCAGTAATGTGGGCCCCATAACCCTGATGGCCGGTCCTGGGGCTGGAGTGGCTGCTTCTTTAGAGAGTGGAATGACAACTCTCCGTGAGCAGAATGATGGGCACAATAACCCTGGGCATGAGTCCTGGGGCTAGAGTGGCAGCTTCTAGATATTAGACAGCCCTCCCTGCCAGTAATGTGGGTCCCATAACCCTGACGGCCAGTCCTGGGGTTGGAGTGGCTGCTTCTTTAGAGAGTGGAATGACAACTCTCCGTGAGCAGAATGATGGGCACAATAACCCTGAGCGTGAGTCCTGGGGCTAGAGTGGCAGCTTCTAGATATTGAACAGCCCTCTCTGCCAGTTACGTGGGCCCCAGAACCCTGATGGTGGGTCCTGAGGCTGGAGTGCATGTTTCTTTAGACAGTGGAATGACAAGTCCCCATGAGTGAAATGACGGGCCCAAGAACCCTGAGGGTGGGTCCTGGGACTAAAGTGGCAGCTTCTAGATATTGGGACAGCCCTCCTGCCTCTAACATAGGTCCCAGAACCCTGACGGTGGGTCCTGGGGCTGGAGTGCCTGTTTCTTGATGCCATCAAATGATGGGACCAGAAACCCTGAGGGTGGATCCTGTGGCTAGAGTGGCAGCTTCTAGATATTGGACAGCCCTCCCTGCCAGTTACGTAGACCCCAGAACCTTGATGGTGGGTCCTGGGGCTGGAATGGCTGTTTCTTGATGCCATGGAATGACAGCGCCCTGTGAGTGGAAAGATGGGCCCAGAACCCTGAGGCTGGGTCCTTGGGCTAGAGTGGCAGCTTCTGGATGCAGTGGCACAGCACTGGCAGCAGGACCAGCAGACATTGGATTGCCCCGAGGCAGCATTGGCAGTGTTGGCAGCAGGAGCAACAGACATTGAATTGCCCAGAGGCAGCATTGGCAGCAGGAGCAACAGACACTGGATTGCCCAGAGGCAACATTGGCAGTGTTGGCAGCAGGTGCAGCAGACATTGGATTGCCCAGAGGCAGCATTGGCAGCAGGAGCAATGACACTGAATTGCCCAGAGGCAGCATTGGCAGCGTTTGCAGCAGGTGCAGCAGACATATGGATTACCCAGAGGCAGCATTGGCAGCATTGACAGCAGGAGCAGCAAACATATGAATTGCCCAGAAACTTGTAGAGTTTACCTGGTACATGGGTACAGACATTGGATTGACCTGGCACAGAACCCGTGGAACAGCAGAGACAGCAGCACCAGGATTTGCCAGTGCACAGCACTCATGGAGCCAGCATGGTATTATTTTCCAGGGAAGAGCTCCCATACAACAGCAGACAGCAGCAGCATGATTGTGTGGGCACATTTGGATTGGCCAGGGCAGAGAACCCATAGACCAGCAGACAGCAGCGACGGGATTACCAGACCAGTGGGGCACATCACCCAGGTTTCCCAGGGCAGGCTGACAGGCACCGTGGCATGAGAGGCAGGCAGGCCAGGGCAGGGTTTCAGCTTTGCCCACAGGGCGGGCGGCCAGGCAGCGTGGCATGAGAGGCAGACAGACTGAGGCAGGCTTTTATTTAGGCCACCTGGGCAGGTGGGCAGGCAGCATGGCATGAGCAGAAGGCAGGCAGATGGAGGCAGGCTTTGATTTGTCCACCTGGGCAGGCGGGCGGGCAGCATGGGATTAGCAGAAGGAAGGCAAACTGAGGAAGGGTTAGAACTTTGCAACCTGGGTGGGCAGGCGAGCACCATGGCATGAACAGAAGACAGGCAGACTAAGGCAGGCTTTGATCTAGGCCACCTGGGCAGGTGGTAGGGCAAGCAGTGTGTCATCAGCAGAAGGCAGGCAGACTGAGGCAGTGTTTGCAACCTGGGTGAGCAGACAGGCAGTGTGGCATGAGAGGCAGTAGGAAAGGCAGGCCGGGACCTTGGAAGGCCACTCGGATAGGCTGGTGAAGATTGTGCAGTGAGAGAGAGAACCAGTCAGATAGGCGGGCCGACATCGTTTAGTCAGAGACCGGCTGGCAGGCTTACAGTTTCCCAATGCTACCCTGCATCATGAGGTCAGTCAGATAAGCTGGCCAAGGCCATCTAGTCAGAGAGAGAGAGAGAGAGAGAGAGAGGGTGGACGCTAGGCATTGGGAAGGAGGGACAGCATCTCAGCACAGCAACAGTAGCCCTAGCCCAGATTGAGGAGGAGCACGATCCCAAGACTGCCCCTGGCATGCGATGGCATGTGCCACTGCATCATCACTCCATGTCCAGGAGCAGCTTGGTGAATCCCAGCAGCGGAAATTTCACCTTCAGAAAGAGCAACTGCTCCACCAACTTGGCCCCCAGTCTCAGGCAGTGAGGGGAGCAAATGTCCCCCACCATGGAGAACACCGCTCACTGTGGAGACTGGTTGGTGGGCAGGACAATATACCCTTGGCCACTTTGGACAGGGCCAGCCACACATTCCTCTTCTTGGTAGGGATGTGCAAACAGAACCGAGTTTGTAAATTCGGTTCGGTTTAAAAATAGAGTTGGGTTCAGAAGTTCGGTTTGGTCGACCGAACTAGTCGAGTTTGGTCCAAAATCCAAACTTCCAAACCACGTTTGCACATCCCTACTTGCTGGCCTAGTAGGCCAAGGGATCGCTGGTGGACTCAATGCAGGGCTCCTCCTCCAGGTAGCTGCCCACTGCTGCTGAGGCGCTGTCACACTCCCTCACATAATTGCGCCTCGACACCACCTCCACCGCTGGCAGAGTGCCCCGCACAATCGAGTTGCTGCTGCTGATTGCGATAGGAGTTTTGCTGCTGCTGCTGGTGCTGCAATGGCTTGGGCTGTAGGCAGGGATAGACCCCGCTGGCTCAAAGGCATGGCTGCTCCCACTCCCACCATCCCCAGTCGCTTCCTTCTGCTGCTGCTGCCACCGCACACTTTTGAGAGCCCTCTCTGCCCACCGGACCCTCTCCAACAGCTCAGCCTTCCAGTACCCATAGAGTGCTGTATGCTGTGCCATGCTGCTCTTGACCCTGGGGTCCAATAGAGTTGCCAGCAAGTATTCCAGCACGTAAATCACTACACCTTCTATCTATCTATCTATCTATCTATCTATCTATCTATCTATCTATCTATCTATGGGATGGGGGGGGGGAAACACAAACAACACAGGGACGGGTACAAACTGAAATGAAACCTAAGTAATCCTACTCCAAATAAATCCCCAAACAGGGGAAGGGAATCAGGAATGGAATATATAGAAGGAGAGGGAAAGGATTCAATGTAGGGGTGTGGAAGAACACAGGGAGGGGTAAAAAATAAAAATAACTCCTAAAACTATCTAATCTAAGGTAAATAAATGAAGCTAGGTAGGTAAATATGTGGGAATGGGTGAATAAGAGGAGGATGGCAATGGATTGTGACTTTGGGAGGAACTGGGCGAGAGGGAGATAACACTGCTGAAAGGATCAGTGGATAGCTCAGAAGGATTTGGAAGGGGAGAGAGCAATGACTTTTGTTCCTTACTGCACCTGCCTTTCCACTAGCCCCATTGTCTCCGTGCAGGCTAGCCTGTGGCCAATTGCAGCCTGCCAAGCCAGTGGTGTGAGGAAAAGAGGACTTGTGATTGGTCAGGCAGGCTGCTATTCCAAGCCTCTCCACCCCTGGTGCCAGGAAGTCTGCTCCTCAGCTGCTCCCCCTCCTCACTGGGCTTGTTCACCACGTTTTTCCCACCCGAACTCAACTGGTTTTGCACAAGGCTAACATATGGAGAGGATTGAGGCACCTCCTTATTTGTTGGATGTTTGGTCCCCTGTTCCTCTTGTAGCTGCACCACTGGAAGCCTGTGGTGTGGAAACTGTCCTCTCTACAGGGAAACATTGTTGGTCAGTGCACATTGTTGATACTTGTAAACAGGATGGAATATAAAATGGTTAGTTAGTGCACAACAACCGTTAATGCACTAACGGTTGGTTAGTGCACATTGTTGGTACTTGTAAACAGGATGGAATATAAAATGGTTACAGCCGGAAATGTATTATCAAGTTGATAGGTTATAGAATCGTGTGTGTTTCCCGGCCCCCCACCATGAAGGCCAGATCCAAATACAGGCTCCCACCATTGAGTGGCAAGGGGGAGAGGAGCGTGTTCTTGTAACTGGACTGTGTGATATTTGTGCATGCAATGCTTCTGTGTTCCATCAAAACACAGGTTGCTCTATAGATTCTTTAGGTTCCATTGTATACAAATGGCCACATGGAAAGAGCCAAAACAATCCAGACCCTGTCCCCATGTACAGTCATGTAAACATTTTCCATGTGCTCGCAGCCACACCCAGACACTCTGTATCTGAACTATGGGTGTGCATTTCATTTTCGTTCTTATGACAATGAAAATGAAAATTTTGATTTTAGTTTTTGTTATTGTAATAAGGAAAATGATAAATAATAACAATGAAAACAAAAATGTATTTCCGGATATAACATTTTTGTTTCTTCAATTCTGATGAAACTTCAAGAAATTGTACCCCCAATGAAGGCCATTATCTGTACCAAATGTCAAAAAGATTGGCTAAAGGGAATCTATTTCAGAAGCAATTGAATGTTATTTTAAGAAAAACTCCATGCACATTACTGGCTAAATCTTTTTTATCTTCCATCCAATTTGCATGAAACCAGGAAGTATTATACTAGTATACCAATACTACCAAATTTCAGAAATATTGGATAACCTGTCCTGATTCTATAACCTATTAACTTGATAATACATTTCCAGCTGTAACCATTTTATATTCCATCCTGTTTACAAGTAATTTTGCAGACATTTCACACTCACCTTTCCTGTCATCTCTGCCAAACTACAGGACAATTTGATAAAGGGATCCAATTTTATAAGCAATTGAAGTTTTCCCCTTAAAGACGATTATTCAGATAAATAGCAGCACATGCAGTGCCAGTCAGAAGCAGGCAGCTGGCATGGCAGGGGGAGGGAGGCTGGGGAGCAACCCAACAGACTGACAGACACATTCACTGGCCAATTACTGCATACTTCCAGCTTTACAGGACCAATCGATGGTGACTTCGAGGAGGGCATACGGGGCGTCCCTCAGGCGGGCATAGAAGAGACATAACTGGGACTATGGGGATAGCATCCTAGAAATCAGGAGACATAGTTTACACATCCAGGCTGGCCAAATATCATCACAATCACATCCTGCAGCACTGTGAGAGACGACGTAAGAGGATCTCTATTGACTCTTTCCTAAACAGATGCTTCAATTTTCCCAGTAATAAGTGGGGGAGAGATGTTGGGATGGTCACAGCACAGAATGAGGATATTTGTTTGACATTTTTGCTTACCAATTGGCATCACAATCCGATCTTATACCACATTGAGTGTTTTTACACACACATTTCTCCTGCGTGTTTGCTGTTACATCCTGAACTTTCTGTGTGTCTAAATCACTCACCCAGATCTTACACATCAGGCTATTTGAACTTCTGCATAGAACTTCTCAAGAACTTTTTTGTGTAAAAAGTTCTCCTGGTAAAGTTCTCCAGGCAGCTGTGGCCACTTGGTTTCCATGGCAGCCCCTCACGTCTACAGCTGTGGCTACTTTAGGCTGCTCAGGGCAGTGTGTGTTTGAAGAATGCATCCAGGAACTGCCTCAGGGCAGTGTGTGTGTGAAAAATGCATCCATAACTTACTTGTGGACTTGCAAACCCAGAAGATTGAAATACTACCACTTTAAGGTGTGTGTAAAAATGCCCAGTGACATGTAAGAGAATCATTGTCATATGTTCATTCTCTACATATGCTGTGAAGGCATATAAAATTGGAACCCCTTGTCACATCTTTCTGATATTTGGCAGAGATCATCCTGAACATGTGATATAGCCCTGCCAAATTTAATGTACACTGGTTGGACTACAAATATGCTACAGTCAGACATACATTTATAAGTCAATTGCTTATACTACCAGGACCTGTTATCCAATCCTTCTGAAAGTTCTCAGATAGTAAAAATAGGAAGGGGTACAAGCTTGCCAAGTTTAATCCACATTATATGAGAGGCAAAAACATTAGTAAGGAATGTTTTTGAAGATTTTTGCAAAATAGCATAATTCAAATGCTTATAAAATCAGATTTCTTTAGCCAATCTTTCTGGAAATTAGTACACTGAATGCCTTCCATTTGTGATACAATTTTCCCCAGTATCATCCAAATATAATTAAAACAAAAAAGTTACATCCAAAATGTGTTTTCCATTGAAACCAATGCGAATCAAAAATGAAAGCAAAAACTAAAACAAAGTTTTGATTTAAATAAAAATGAAAATGGAAGATTTAAATAACGAAAACAAAAAATGGCATGTGTGCCTGGTACACACCTCTAATCTGAATGACAGTGGAGACCAAGATCAATGTCTAGCTCTGGAAACAATCCCATCAGGTAAATAGTGCTTTAGTAATGAGGTGTCCCTCTTCGCCACCGCCTGAGCCTGTCACCCGACACTTGCATTTAACTAAATGGCTGAACTCTGGGTTTGAACTGGTTTTGCACAAGGCTAAAGTATGGAGAGGATTGAGGCACCTCCTTATTTGTTGGATGTTTGGTCCCCTGTTCCTCTTGTAGCTGCACCACTGGAAGCCTGTGGTGTGGAAACTGTCCTCTCTACAGGGAAACATTGTTGGTTAGTGCACAGTGTGATGGGTTGCTTAGAGGCTGGCAGTAGGGGTACTTAACCATTGCACTCAAGGGAATGAGGCCAAACCTCATGGACTTCAGCCATGCAACTGGCCCATATCTTCTTGTGCTCTTGCACTCATATCTTCTACTACTGCTGTCCATCCTTCTCTGGTCCTTAGGTTTACTTTCTTGTAAATATGGGTCTGACAGGTGTGAGTGTGAGGAGCTGAAGGGGGAGGGTTGTGGCCATAGGGTGTGACAGTGAGTCATGGTATGCCCCATCCCTGTTTTTAACTCCTTCTCCATTTCTATATTACTCCCCAGCGGAGCAGGCACATTTTGGCCTCCTCCTCAAAATAATGACCCAGCTCACAACAACTGTGATGCCCCTGGACTCTTCCTGACAGAAGATGTGTGAGACACGTAAGTCTGTCAACTGTTCATAGCACCTATAACTAACTTTGAACTACTTCTGCTACATATGGTGAAAACATGTGATGCTGGCCCAGTTAGGCCATGGCAGGCTGTCTGTTTGCGGCCTGCCAGATGTGGGCCCGGTTCCTCCTCTGGTTGGGTAGGAGCTAGGAGGGAAATTTGTCTGTGCCCAGCTCCTGTCCGCTGGGGAGGAGTGGGCAAGCTGGGTGGGAACATGTGTTCCCAAGCCAGCTCTTACCAGCGTCAGGAAGGTTGCTATAACTGAAAGCCATGGCTCCTTGTAATGTGTAGCCATGGCTGTCCATCATGACGGAAACAGGGCATCATTGGGAACACAGCCAAGTGACAAGCACTCCCTGACCCCCACCATTCTTCCCTGGCTGCAGGAGGCTGCGAGAATGTTTGTTCCCGTGACTTGAGGGTACCCAGCTAGGGGAAGCCGTCTTCCCGAATGTGGGAGAGACATCACACAGTGATGTCTGTTAACACCCATTGTTACTTTTATTGCTGAGGACATGGAGCAAGTGGCCAGGTCAGACTCATGCCCCTTTCTGTCAAACTGTTCAGGAGATCTTGACTGTTTCTGACTGGACTTTCCCTATTGGATGTCAGTCCCCTCCAACCTCTTTGGGATTGGTGAGGCCTTGTCCCTCATGACGTATTAGGCACTGGCAGACTGCTTCTATTCCAGCCCTGGTCAAGGACATGGATTGTCCAAACTGATTGGAGACTGTACAGATATCATAGGTAACCAAAGAATAACCCTTGGTTCTGCCTCCTCTTTTACCATTTGGGACCTGTGGGAGGAGCACCAGGAGGAATCAAAGGCCATGTTTCTCATCCTGCTCCACCTCCAGGACACTGTGGGGCAAATCCGCCACCAGTTCCACTGGTTCTTTGATAATCAGAGAGTGCAGCGCAGCTCAGGTCAGGGGGCTGGAGGGGAGGACCCTGAGGATCATGTGATCTTTTAAAAGGCTTCTGCAGCTTTGCATGTTTTTTTATTTACATTGTTCCATTCAGATTTTTTTTATTGTTATATCCACGGTTTGTTTTTCTTGTTGTTGTTAAAAGAGTTTTCTGGTTAATGTCGTTTTTCTTGGTGGGATCAATGAGCGGGTGCAGCACTCGTGTGTGCTCCCACTGCTTTGGTATACATTTGTGTGTTCATGTGAGCTCGTACTGCGAATTCCACTGTTCTGGGTTGGCCACCATCCGCAGAGTGTCTGGACTTGGGTTATGGACTTCATGGCATATTGAGGATGCTGTGCCCTATGCTCACAGCCAGGCTGGATCCAGGCCTGCTGGATCCAGGCCTGCATGGATTTTCCAGCAATTTCCTTCCCCCCACACATTATTGGCTCTCGGCTTCTTGTGCACTTTCCTTCCAGCTGTCTGTGTTCCACTAGTGTTGTGTCAGGATTGCTATGTGTCCTGCCCAGTATGTGCCTCCATGCTTGCCAGTGGCTGCACTGGCTCCTGGAATCATAGGCAGGAAGGGGCTACTGGCTGCTGCAATTTTCTGTTTCCATGGTGTCCATGACTGTGCATCATGGCAGGGAGCTGGTGACTGGATGGGGTCTGGGATAGCTGGTCCCCATGTAAGTTCTTTGCGGGGGCAGTTGGTGGCCACTCTGAGAGCCACCGATTTGAAGTGCTCCTCCATCGCCTTGCTCATTTAAAAATATCTGATGAGACTCTACAATAGCCCCCAATCCAATGCCCCATGGATCCCTGTGAGGTTTACACACAGCACAATGTGCTGACAATGTGGATCCACACACATTCTGCACGGCTGTGAGTGCACACACACAGTTCCAAACGGGGATCAACTTACAATTTCTATGATTTTTGGAGCATGATTGAATTTGTAAGGGCCTTAACTTCTCTTAAACTGAAGTTTTACTGAGTATATATTTACAATAAAGAGCAGAATAAATCCAGTCACTTTAAAGGTAAGGGTACTATAATATAGTGATTTACTCTCAGGTCCTAGTCACTAGCAAACAGAAGGACAGCTTATATGCTCCTTGATTATTTTTTTTCCTGTGGTTGGACAAGACATAAGATGAAGAGAACCAACATTTGACTTGTTTGCTTCTTTACCATTTTATTACACTGTACTGTTGTGACAGGAAATGGCAAACAGATGCCCTCATGACCCTTTGTTCCCCTGAGGTGACCAATCAAAGTCCAACATGTGGTTGCCTCATTTGGGCCAGAGCCTGTTTAATTGGTTGTACGGTCCCCTACAGCTGCAATAGATTAGTGACAAATTCTCTTCAAATAAAGTTGTGTCTTTTTTTATCTTCTTTTTTTGGGGTTGTTTTTATCATGCCTGGAGAAACGCACACACACACGAAAAAAGTGAAGTTAATAAAAATGTCAGGTAGGCAGCAAACAAAATACCATTCATTATTAAAGAGCAATAAAAGACTGCATTGATGTATATAAAGAATCAGGCAACCAGGGAGCTTGTAGGGGGAAAGAGGGAAGAAGAATCTCATGAATCATTACAAAAGTTTGTTCTGATCTTTAATGCCAGACTTCATAACCAGTTATCCTTCTTTACATCTGCCCCTGTAAGGACCAAAGTCAGTAGGGCCAAACCTCAGCTCCTCCTCCCAGCCCTACAAGCATGCGATTAAAAGCAAGAATAGCCAGCACAATTCTTTCGGGATTCTGCAGTGAGAGGAGGGGTGAAAACAGACATGACGCTAACCACCATTTAACCACCCTTGGTGGTCATTTATACATGTTACAGGGCTGCATAGGGCACCAATACAGCCCTGCAACATGCATAAATAACCACCAAGGGTGGTTAAAGGGTGGTTAGCGTCATGTCTGTTTTCACCCGAGGAAATCTGAACGGAAGATGCAGAAACCTGCTCTATGACCAGGAAGCATTTTTGAAGAGGAATAAGTCTGCAGTCTTGAGAGCCATCAACCAAACTCGGAATAGACTGCATTAATATTTGTACAAATATCCACAACTTCTACAAGCTCCTTGAGACCAAAGCCTATTTAGTTTGCACAATTTAGAAGGGATTGCCTTGTGATTAGGGTTGAATGAGAAACAAAAATATTCCTCACAATTCCAAGGACTACGAGACCTCGGTCCCAAAGCGAGTTCTCGGGAAAGGAAAAAAAAATATCATTGTGCATGTACAAAAAGGCCGCCAGGCTGTTTTGCACATTGACAAAAATGGCTGCTACCCTTAACCGAAATGGCAGCAATAACATTAGTGCTATTTTGGTTAAGGGCAGTGACAATTTGCACATGGGCAAAACAGTCCAGAGATCATTTTGCCCATGTGCAATGATTTTTATTAATATTATTTTATTTTTTCTTGCAAGAACTTATTTTGGGTGAGAAAAAACTCATCATGCATGCACAAAACGGTCACTGGACTGTTTTGTGCATGCACAAATGGCCACTGCCTTTAACCAAAAAATGGCAGTGATGCTATTGTCGCCATTTTGGTTAAGGGCAGTGAACATTTCCACATGTGCAAAACAGTTCAGGAGCCATTTCATGCACGTGTAATGATATTTTTTTTTTCCTTGCTGAGAACTCGACCAAAAGGTCCTGGTTCTCAGTTTGTCTCAAACAAGCTGAGAACCAGGATTTCAACAAGGTTTGAGAAACTCGAGGACAAGCTTCAGTCCTACTTGTGATGCTTGAAAATCTTCATAATTTTCAAGCTTTCAATATGTCCTGGTTAGAGTTGAAATGGGTAGCTGACTTGCTACCCATGGGTAAGGCCTGCATTTTCAAATACTGTGTCAGATACTTGTTGGGCTACTTGAGTACTGGTCGTGTACCTGGATACTAGAAAAATTGGTAATTTGTGGTAATTGTTTAAATTATCTGTAAATTGGGATGGAAAACTGAAAAATTGGGACCTTGGCTACTCATATTGGGTTAAAATCAGGTACCAATTGGTACCCCATATTTTCAAGTTGATTACAATATTGGAGATCCCGTGGTATACCCATTTTTGCAGGTACTCATTTCATCTCTAATTCTGGGAACAGGAAAATATTATTATTATTATTTTGCTAAAAACACAGAAATTGGTACAGATCAACAAATCTTCCCATCTTTATACCCTCAAACTCTGATGTGTTGGAAATCAAGATCTGAATTGTTCCATACAGGCCCTGACTCTCTGACTAAGACGTGATGGGAAAACTCTCACTATTTTTTTGTTGTTGTTGTCCTCAAGAAAGTGCAGTCCTACCACACAGTACTGGAACATTCACAAAAGAGAGAGTCGTTTTGATGACACAATTGGCAATGCATGCCGCCTTCTACCCACCACTGGCCCTCTGCAAATAACAATATGTGCAGTTACTCATGAAAACAACTTTATGCTATTATTTTAATTTGGGGCTTTATCATGTGGCCAAAAGTCATCAGTACTTACTAAATTGGTATAGCCATTTTACTAAGTGCATTTGTATACTGCACAGTCAGAAGAGATCCAGGGTTGCTGCAAATATTCCAGCTGAAATTCAAAATAGATTTCTATTCCATCTATGTTTGTTGGATCCACTTTAAAAAAAAAAAGATGACAGCAATTCCACCTGAGACATGAATTTATTGGGAATGAAAGTTATCTGTACATGGCAAAATCAGACCCTTACATTTTCAGTTTTGAAAAACATGTGAACATGTATCATCTTCAATAAGAAATGGACCCAAATCAGAGATGAGATAGCAGCCAAGTCTGGAATCTAGATTCAGGTTGATCTTTGCATTCCCTCTTCTCCACAATAAAATTGCTCAGATCGAGGATTTTACCCAGAATCCATATCCATCCCCAAAGAACATAGAATATTAAGCAGAGACATTCATTTTGTTGTAGGTTGTGGGAGTGTCTGTTCCTCCCTTCTTGTCTTAATTTTCTGACCCTCTCCCTCTCCCCCCCAAGTAGGGGACCTTAAACAGAAAATCCAAGAAAAATGGAGAAATTGGTAAATCTTTGCGGAAATGCAAATCCTTAAGATTTTAATACTTCTATGAGGACTGTCCTTAGCTCTTATCCGTTCACACAAAGGACATTTCATTTTCCTCTCATTGCACACATTTGCATTAATTGGGATTGTCTATGTGCCTTGTAAGGAAAACGTCTCTCTCAACATTTCACACGTTCTTCACTCACTAACAATTCACCCTTTCCTCATCCACAGAATGGTTATGTCCATATTGGACATTTCATCACATCAGAACAAAATATAATGCCTCTTCTCATTAAAAACAGCCAATTTTGTACAGCAAAATAATTTTATATCACTTTCTGAATAGGTGGACAAAGGAGAGGGGATGGGATGAGCCCAGGACAAATTCCCAACATCATAAGATTGCTATCATTTTACAACCAAAAAGCAGAACAACAACAACAAAAACTTTCGTGTGTAGAGAAGGGTGAACGTGGTTCGGAAGTTCAGAGTTCGGACTGAACTAGAATAGTTCGGTTGACTGAACCGAACGTGCGATCCGAATTCGAACGTTCGGATGAGTTCGGAATTGAATATCCATTGGTTTCAATGGAAAGCACATTATCAGCAGTAACGTTTTTGTTTTTTATGCTATGTTGCTGAAAATTGGTGTGCCTATACCTCCAATATAAAGCATTATGTGTAACAATTTTCAAAATGATGGGGTAAAGGCATCCGATTTTTGAAGCAGTTGAATTATTGTATTTTACAATATTCTACATATACATTCTTAGCTGTATCGTCTTTGCCTCACATCTAATGTAGGTGAAACTTATCCGTCTTTATACCCCTTCCCATATTTACTAGCTTTGCCAAATTTCAGAAGGATTGGGAAAAGGGTCTTGGTGGTATAAGCAATTTACATATAAATGTATGTATGACTATAACATCTTTGTAGTCTAACCAGTGTACAGGAAATTTAGCAGAACTATATATTACACTTTCTTGATCATCTCTGCCAAATATCAGAAAGATTTTATAAAGGGTACCAATTTTATATGCCTGTACAACATATGTAGAGAAGGGGCCTATGCCTGGGATTCTCTCATGTCACTGTGGTATAAGATCGGTTTGTGATGCGAATTGGCCAACAGACATGTCAACCAAATATTCTCATTCTGTGCTGGGACCATACGAACATCTCTCCCCCACTTGTTTCTGGGAAGTCAGAAGCATCTGTTTAGGAAAGGGTCAATAGAGATTCTCTTATGTCCTCTGTCTCAGTGCTGCAGGATGTGATTGTGATGATAATTGGCCAGCCTGGATGTGTTTAAACTATGTCTCCTGACTGCTGGGATGCTATCTTAGAAGTCCCAGTTATGTTGCTTATGCCCGCCTCAGGGCCGCCCCCTATGCCCACCTCGAAGCCACTACCAATTGGTCCTGTAAAGCTAGAAGCTTGCAGTAATGTGTTTGGCCATTGAATGTGTCTGTCAGTCTTTGGGGTTGCTCCACATCCTTCCTCCTACAGTCTCTCTCCCCCTGCCATGCAGGGTGCCTGCCTCTGACTGGCACTGAATATGCTGATATTCATCTGAATAATGATCTTCACAGGGACAACATCAATTGCTTATATAATTGGGTCCCTTTATCAAAATCTCCTGTACATTTGCTGAAATGGCAGGAAAGGTATTTGATACATTCTTGCCAAATATCCTGTAAACAGAATGGAATATCAAAATGTTATAGCTGGAAATGTATTTTCAGCTTAATGTCTTATACCCTTGGGACCCTTTATCCAATCTTTCTGAAAATTGGCAGAAGTATTAAGCATATGGAGGGACGTAATATGCACAAGATTCATGAACATTAGATGAAAGATAAAGAAGTTGTAGCCATGAATGTGTATGAAGCTTTTCCTAAAATCACATCATTAAATTTCTTCTGAAATTGGTTACCTTTATCTAATCATCCCTCCATCGGGGGTACAATCTCTCCAACTTTCATTAAAATTAAATAAAAAACAAAAATGTTATACCCGGAAATATGTTTTTCAGTTTTTTCCCTTTATTTAAAAAACCCAATGTCATTTTTAGTTCCCGATTACACTGAACCAAGCCCGACTGAACTGAATACCGAATCTGAACTCAAATTTTGACCCGAACCACCCAGCGGCTGAACATCCGAACCTGGTTCTGTTTGCACATCTCTATTCTTGTGCCAGGAGTTTCTGTGTTCCTGATGCTGATGCAGTGGTGGAGTTTGTTGGCTTGCAGACGAATGCTTCTAGCAAGGATTCACTCTATTCAGTTAAGCCAGAGGAACTGGAGGATTAGGAGGTTGAGAAATTCTTTGATAACCACCTATTAATGAAATCCACAATCTTTCCCCTGTTGCCAGCAATCCAAAACTGTGCATGAATAATCCCTTTTTCAGAAATCTCTTTATTAAATATATATTTAATATTATTTTCTAGGGGTGGGACTCTAGGCAAAATTTGGCTTTGTTTATTTTGGTTTTGGTACTCCTGTGTCTGGTTCTGGTATCAGTATTGGATCTATCGGTTTCAGTTATTTTCCCCATTGAAGTCAATGGGAAATTTTCTCACTTGTCTCTACTTGTCCCTCCCCTTCTCCAGGTAACAGCTGCAAGGGCGGGGCCCTGTGTGGGGAAGCTGCAGACTGTGTGTTTGGTGCTGGGGGGATTGGGGCTCCTGGTGATTGAAGGAAGCTGCTGCCACTCTACTTGTTCCTCCCCTTCTCCAGGTAACAGCTCCAAGGGCGGGGCTCTGTGTGGGGAAGCTACAGACTGTGTGTTTCGTGCTGGGGGGATTGGGGCTCCTGGTGATTGAAGGAAGCTGCTGCCAATCTACTTGTCCCTCCCCTTCTCCAGGTAACAGCTCCAAGGGCGGGGC
>QEPC01002588.1:241247-367369 GCA_003113815.1 Sphenodon punctatus | reverse complement strand
GGGTAGGGGGGTTTAAGGGTTGGGGTACCTCTCGCCAGCCTGGCAGGGCAGCCTATGGAGGGTGGGTGTCTAATGGGGTTCTCTGAGGAGGGGAGGGGTTCCACAGCTATCAGGGTTGTTACGGGTTGGGGGAGATATGGTTCAAAGGGGAGGCATGTTCCATCAGTGAGGAGGGAGCGGTGCCTTGTGCCCATTCCCCTCTCGAACCCCCACGCAGGTAGGTTGTGGGTCGAGGCCCAGGAGACCCAGGCCTTGGTTTGATGCTGCTGAACGTGAGGTCGGTTGTCAATAAGTCATCTACCATCCAGGAGTTAATCCCGGAGTGGGACGCCGACCTCATGTGTATTACAGAGACCTGGCTGGACAATGAATCGGGGCCTATCCTGGCCGATCTTGTTCTGGCTGGGTTCTCTGTGCAGCATCAGCCTCGGCTGGAGGGATGGAGGCGGGTCAGTGTAGCCATTGTTATCAAGGATGGGTTGTCTTTTAGGCTATATCCGGTGCAGGCCCCACCAGGTGTTGAGTGTCTCCATCTTGTGTTGGATTTGTCCAGGGGCAGATTAGGGGTGCTGCTGGTGTACCTTGCACCCAACTTCCTGGCGGCATCCCTAAATGCTCTTACTGATTTGGTATCAGATGTGATCCTCTGGACCCATAGATCGGTGGTTCTGGGGGACTTTATTATCTACACTGACACCTATCTTGGAGGATCAAGGCATGAGTTCATGGCATCCATGACAACCATGGGCCTATCCCAAATCATCTGTGGCCCCACACATGAGGAGGGACATACACTGGATTTGGTTTTCTGTACCGGCCTTGAGGCGGGGGGTCAGTTAGTAGGAGTTAAGGGGGTAGAGCCTTTGTCATGGTTTGACCATAACCTCCTTAAGGCTTGCATCCTGGCACATGATAGCCCCAGGTAGGGTGCAGGATCTATTAGATCGGTCCGGTCCCGGAGACTTATTGAACCAGATCGGTTCCGGAATGCTCTGGGGGAGTTTCCCCTGGACCTTGACACCTGATATGTGGATGATCTCGTAGCCTCCTGGAACACCTTGTTGGCCGAGACCATTGACAGGGTGGCTCCCAGGCGTCCGCTGCACTCCCGAGTTTCCCGCAGGTCTCCTTGGTTTACTGAGGGCCTGCGGTGTTTGATGTGGGAGAGCAGGCAGTTAGAGCGATAGTGGCACCGGACTCGCTACCAGTATGATAGATCGCAGCATAAGAGCAGTTTAAAGACCTATGCTGTGGCAGTGCAGGCAGCAAAGAAGCAGTTCTTTGCTGCTTTTATTGCATCTGCAAAGTCACGTCCAGCGGAGCTTTTCCAGATGGTGAAAGGCTTAGTCAGTCCTGCCTGCCTCCACCTGGACCTGGAGAAATTCAGTGACCGCTGTGACCAGTTTATCAAGTACTTTGTAGATAAGATCGCTCATATCCACCATGATTTCGGCCCCACAATTACTGCAGAGGATCATCTTGGGGCTATGGATGCCCTGTCCTGTCCTGATTTGTGGGATCAGTTTCAGATGCTGTCACCTGCCAATGTGGAGTCCTTGTTGGGATCTGTTCATGCCACTACTTGTGAGCAAGATCCATGCCCGTCCTGGCTGGTGAAAACTAGTCAGGAGACGTTACAGCCATTGCTGGCTAGGGTGGTTAGTGCCTCCCTTTGGGAGGGCAGGGTGCCTGACTACCTAAAGGAGGCTGTGGTTAGACCCCTGCTCAATAAACCATCTGTTGATGCTGATGCTCCTGGCAGTTATCGGCCAGTCTCTAACCTTCCCTTTTTAGGGAAGGTTATTGAACGGGCTGTGGCACGGCAACTCCAGGAACATCTGGACCGCACTGGTTTCCTTGATCCCTCCCAGTCTGGGTTTCGGCCTGGGTACGGTACGGAGACAGCATTGGTGACCTTGGTTGACGATCTTCGTCTGACGTTGGACCAGGGTTGTCAGACCTTACTGGTCCTGCTAGACCTTTCAGCTGCATTCAACACAGTTGATCACGAGGTGTTGGTGACTCACCTGCAGGACCATGCCAGAATTGGTGGGATGGTCTTGGACTGGTTTCATTCGTTCCTGGCAGGGAGAACTCACCGGGTGGTCGTGGGGGAGTGTACGTCTTCCCTCTGGGACCTTACGTGTGGAGTCCCGCAGGGTGCCATTCTGTCCCCCCTCTTGTTTAACATCTATATGCAGCTGTTAGGGGAGATAGTGAGGGGGTTTCAGGGCATGCAGTGTCATCAGTATGCTGATGACACTCAGCTCTACCTCTCCTTTTCCATCGACCCAGGCCATGCAGTCTCCTTATTTTCCCAGTGCCTGTCAGCTGTGGGGACTTGGATGAGGTTGAGCCATCTGCAATTGATTCCTGACAAGATGGAGGTGATGTTTGTGGGCGAGGGTTTGTGGGGCCTGGGGGTGGTTGAATCTCCTCTTGTTGGGGGGGTTCTCCCCCCCATGGTCTCTCAAATGCGGTGTCTGGGTGTGCTCCTCGATTCTCGGCTCAGCTTGGAATCTCAGGTTGTGGCCATGGTGGGGAGTGCATTTTGGCAGTTACATCTTGTCTGACGGCTTCGGCCATATCTCTCAGACTCCGACCTTGCCACTGACATCCATGCCTCCATCATCTTGAGGCTGGATTACTGCAACACACTCTACATAGGTCTTCCCGCGTAGCTGGTCCGGAGGCTGCAGCTGGTGCAGAATGCCACGGCCCGTCTCCTGATGGGGGCGGGTCACAGGGAGCACATGACACCAGTGCTCCGGGCTCTGCACTGGCTGCCTATAAAGCACTGGGCCAGGTTCAAGGTGCTGGTTTTATCCTTTAAAGCCCTTCACAGCCTGGACCCTGCCTATCTGCGGGACCACCTCACTCCCCATGTGCCCATGCGACCCTTGAGCTCATCCGTGGGAGCCTTTTTGGAGGTTCCCCAGGCGAGGCAGGTGGCCAGCAATGTTAGATCTTTTTCAGTGGTTGCCCCTGTGCTGTGGAATGTGCTCCCAGAGGAGGCTCGACTGGCTCCCATTCTCCTGCTGTTTCAATGTATATATAAGACCTGGCTGTTCTGTTAGGCTTTTGGTGAGGGGTAGGGGAGGGGTGGGTATGGGGATTGGTGCTTTTCCCCACATACTGTGTTTTAAATTGTTTTAAATTTTTTATATTATTTTAATGAATGTTGTTCACCTCCCCGGGCTGCCCTGTGGGCAGGAGGGGTGGGATATAAATTTTAATAACATAAAAAAATTAAAAATAGGAAAGACAGGGAACTGCCCGAAACACAGGGCAATGGTCAAACGAAAGCCTCCTCCACCACCACTACCCCACTCCTGACTGGAAGGTGGGGTGGGGATCCATTACCCCTAACATCCCCACCCCCACCTACTGGGGGCTCATCTTTAACCCCTCAGATTCAGAGGGTGGGGGTGTCAGAACAGTGCTCCCGGGCAACCTGGCCTTCTTCTCTTCTTTCTTGGTCTGCAGAAACTGAAAAACACTGCTGGACCAGCAACCTTAATGTTCAATCCTAACCCTAATGTGCAACCCTAATTAAAATGATGCCGGCAGTGTTGGCACAATTTCGGAAGAGGGAAGCCATTCTGTGCATATTGGGGAGCCATTCCACAAATGCGCAGAACAGCTGCCTTCTTCCAAAGGATGGCCTCCTCTACTGCTGACTGGTGGAGGGAGCTGACCTTTGATGGTAAGTACAGAGGTTCAGGGGGTGGGGGGGGAACGTGGGCTCCAGATGGTGGGGGTGTTAAGGGTAATGGATCCTCACCCCCACCTTCTGAGGCTGGAGGCGGGTAGTGGTTTGGAAGAGGTTTCCCAGTTAGAGCTTCCCATTGAAGTCAATGGGAGGATTTACCATTTACTTCAATGGGAACATAGATCTGAAAATTGGGAACTGAGACAGGTCCAATTTGTGGATCCTTTGGTTAAATGAAACAGCCATTATTGGGCAGTTTTGGTTAAAACTGAAACCGTAAGTCCCACCCCTAATATTTTCATTCTCCGAAAATGTTAATCTTCTCAAGTACTGAAGTCAAATTTTCATAGACATGTGCAAAAGTGCATATACAATTTGCATGCCATCTCCAGGTATGATGGCAAATACTTCAACTGATTTGATTAATCCATTCAGTTGGAGAGGAGGTAATTTTCATCCCTATGCTCATATATCCACTGAACCTAGGGAATTGTTCATCTGTATCAGAGGACAAACATGGAGGTGTCATCATCACATTCTAGCACAAGAGAGTGACTTAAAATACAGCCCTCCTTGACCAATGCTGCCCAGATGTTACAGTATGTTAATACATTCACCAATTGTCAAGTCTTGAACTCCCCACTACACACATTGAGGGGTAGCCTTACCAGCTCCGGTAGGGTGGGAAAAGCAGGTAAATTGTACTCGTTTGCCTCCTCTCTGGACTGAGGAGGGAAAGCACCAAGGAATCAGACTTAGCAAATATAAAGCTGATAGGTGACTGATAAAGATCTCCAAGGTATTTCTATGGCACTAATTAATAATCTTAGCAATGGGGGGGATCTGCGCATGTGGCAAGGCTAGCAGCTGGGAGTCACCTGAGCTCTGCTCCCCACAGCTCTAGAAACAAACCTGCCGGTGTAAAAATAGAAAATAAATTCCCTAATTAATGAGATAATGACTGCTAGAAATAAACCTCGTCAAAAAATCTCCCAATCCAACGCTTTGGAGAGATTCTGTCAAAAAAATCAGCACAAGGAGAAGCGCCTGGAGGCAGAGAGCTGCAGCGGCGGTAGGAAGATGACGGCGGCAGCGCTGACAGCGCAGGAAGATGTAACTGACCAGGCCCTGTCCAACTATGACGGTGAGGAATGGGAGGCTTCGGGCACCATAAAAAATCTCCTAAAACAAATGAAAGATGAATTATAGAATGAAATGAGGCAAATCAAAGTGGCTGTTGAATTAGGCAATAAGAAACTGGAGGGGATGGCAAGAAGGGTGGAAGCTGCAGAGGAGAGGATTTCTGAGCTAGAGGATCAGTCCCTGACCTCTCAAGAGCAACTTAATAAATGGAAAGGGGAGATTGCCTTATTATCAACTAAATGTGAAGATCTAGAAAATCGTTCAAGAAGGGATAATTTGAGACTAATTGGTGTTAAAGAGACGGGGGAGCAGAAAAAATAAATGAAATAATTTGGGCCATTTTAAAAGAAAACTTCCCTGAGGAGGTAAGGTTTCACTCTGCCCCTATTGATAGGGCTCACAGGACTGGACGCCCTCCACAAAAAGAATCAGACCCTCCATGGCATATCTTGGTCAAATTCGCAATGTTTTCCACCAAGGAAGAAATTCTAAAGGCAGCTAGAGTTAAGAAGAGGCTGTCATTTCAGCAAAAAAACCCATAAGAGTGGCCCCAGATTACGCGACTGAAACAGTTAGAAAAAGGATGAAGTGGAGTAAATACTTCGGTGAATTAAATGAAAGAAATCTGAAACGAAGATTGCTGTTTCCTGCGAAAATGCTGATTTTTGATAATGGAAGAAGAAGAATTTTTGATGCTACAGAGGACCTGGAGATCTTCTTAGCATCACAGACAGCCAGAGCTACTGATAAAGATTAAAGAAAAGGAAAAAAAAGGAAAGAAAGGGGATTAATTATATTCCTCATTGAGCTTATTGGTTTTATACCCAAGAAGAAGTAAAATAGTGAAGAGGAGACTTTAGGAACAGTTATAAGCAGCACAAGAAGTTATAATTTGTTGTGGGTTGTGGGAATTTGAAAGTTTTTTTTTTTATAATAGTGGGTTTGTGATATGAAAGGGAGGCAAGATGAGAGGATTACAATATGAGCTGGGGGGGTGGGAAGAAGGGCACACCATGAACTTACCTTTGTTGGGTCTAAGTGTTAGCACTCCCAGTAGATCCTCTCAGGGGAGGTATGGGAAACTGTGAAGGCAAGCTTTTTGCCTGCTTGGGAGTGGGGCGGGAGGGGGTAATGGGGGGTGGTGTTAAATTGGGGTTGTAAAGGTAGAGGGGAGGGGGGGGAAACCCACACACAAAGAAAAAAATGGTTGATAAAGTGGAATTTTCTTTTTTATAAAGAAGGCACTTAACTTATAAGGTAGAGCAGAACTTGGCTGGCCAGATTAACATAATAAATAGGGTCTCAGTGCACTGGGGGGTAATCAGAAGCATGGAAGGAAGCAGTTTTAAGCTGTTTTTTTAAAGTTAAAAGACGGGTGAAGTTAAAATGGTTACTTTGAATGTCAGAGGTTTAAATTCTCCCCAGAAAAGGAAAAGGGTCAGGGACTTCATGGTGGAGCAAGGGGTGGATATATTGTTCCTACAGGAGACACACCTCCTGGCAAAGGATGTCCCCAGGTTTGTTACAGCTAAAATTGGAGGGTTATGGGCCTCATGCTGCAAAAAGAAGAAAGCAGGGGTTATTATTGGATTTGCCAAGCATAAAGATTTTGAATTGGAGAATTCTGTTAAAGACAAAGAGGGGAGATTCCTCTGTCTAGTAGGAAAATTGTCAGGGTGGCAAGTGACGTTAGCAAATATATATGCCCCAAATGGGGGGAGGGTAGCATTCCTCAAGGATTGCTTTAAAAAAATTGCCGAGGTGACTAAGGGCACGGTTATCATTCATGGAGATTTTAACGTCACCTTTACAGAATTAGATCACTCCAGCTCAGGGGGCGTTAAATGGGAGCAAAAGGAATTAAATAAGATGATAGATTTGTATGGTTGGATTGATATCTCGAGACTGCTAAATGGAAAAGAAAGAGATTACACATTCTTCTCAGCCATACATAATACTTATACATGTATTGATCACGTGCTGATTAACAAAACAGAGGCATATAGAGGGAAAAAGAATTGGATAATTCCAGAGGTAATGACAGATCATAATGCAGTAGCTACAATATTTAGGCCCCAAGGGGAACAGTCACGTAGAGCCTTTAATTGGCAACTAAACAGGAATCTTCTTAAAAATAAGGAGTGCAGGAATCAAATAGAAAAAAAATTAGTAGAATTTTTTGACTATAATGAGGGATCTGTCAGTTCACCTGCCATCTTATGGGAAGCTGCTAAGGTGGTAACTAGAGGGAACATAATTGCTCTGAATGCAAAAATAATGAGGGACAAGAGACAGCAAAAAAAGGAAATTTATGCAGAATTGCAAAAATTGGAGGCCCAAAATAAACAGAAATCTACTAAAGAGTTAAGACAAAAAATAATTAAGAACAGAGAGATTATAAATACTCTGGAGATAGATAAGAATAATAACCAGCTGAGAAAAATAAGGTTCCACTATTTTGAGAATAATAACAGGGCAGGCAGAACCCTGGCTAACCTAGTTAAGGTAAAGCAGAGGAAAGCACTTATTCAAGGGTTATTAATAAGAAAGGTAATTACTGTACAGAGCCACAGGATATAAAACAGGCATTTTTGGAATTTTACAGTGGAGTTTACACATCTACTAACCCAAGCGATTTGGAGATAGCAAAGTTTTTGGAGGGGATAAAGCTGCCCAAGTTAAACTCTGAACAAGTAGCCTTCCTTAATGCAGAAATTATGACACAAGAAGTATATAAGGCAATTTTAGCTGCAAAGAACAATAAGGCGGCCGGACCAATGGCTTTCCCAGTGAATTTTACAGGGCCTTCATGGACAGGCTTTCACCATACCTTACGGCGGTATTTAATAATATTCTAGTGGAAAGAGCAATGCCGGAAAACTTTTATAATGCTGTCATAACCCTAATTTTAAAGCCTAGGAGGGATCCGGATAACTGTGGTAGCTATAGACCAATATCCCTTCTAAACGCAGATTATAAGATTTTTGCAAAAATCCTGGCTGACAGATTTAAATCAATCAGCGGGGAAATAATACACAAAAACCAGACTGGTTTCATTCCAGGTAGACAGGGCAAAGACAACGTAAGAAAAGCAATGAACATAATATATTCTCTGAACAAACAAAAGAACCCTGCCATGATAATCTCTGCAGACGCAGAGAAAGCGTTTGATTTTGTGGAGATAAAATGCTTATTTAAAGTGCTAGAAAAGATGGAACTAAAGGGCAATTTTGTGAGGTGGCTGTCAGCGATCTACTTTGCGCCAAAATCTAGACTTCTGGTTAATGGAGAGTGTACGGACCCCTTTCATTTGCAAATAGGGACCAGACAGGGATGCCCTCTCTCTCCTCTCCTTTTTAACATAGTTCTAGAGGTCCTGACATCGGCCGTAAGACAAAATGAGAATATAAAAGGGGTACAAATTGGGCCCATAGAAAACAAATTATCACTATACGCTGATGACTTGTTGCTATATATAACCAAGCCAGAAGAGTCCCTACCAGAATTAACAAGGGTCATGGATAGCTTTGGGAGAATTGCGGGGTATTCAATAAACAAGGATAAGTCATATGCCCTTGTTTTTGGCTATAATGGGGAACAGGAGGATCAGCTCAGAAAAATTTCTCCTTTCCCTATAGAAAGGTCTGCTTTAAAATACCTAGGGGTTCTCCTTACAAAAAATCCAAAAGAACTATATGTAGCAAACTTTCCCCCATTAATAAAACTCCTAAAAGCAGAAGTTAAACCCTAGTGCAAATTAATGACATCTTGGCTAGGTAGAATAAACTTGTATAAAATGATGGTCTTGCCCAAGCTTATACACAGATTTATGGCACTACCGATTACTTTGCCTGAGTCTTTTTTCAGGCTTAATGAGGATCTCCTGAAGGATATAGTATGGAATGGCAAAAAGCCAAGAATTAGGAAAAGCTCCTTAATGCAACTCAAAGAGAAAGGGGGCCTCAATCTCCCAAATATAAAAGTATATTACAAAGCTTCAATTTTAACGGGGATATATGACTGGTACCATGAAGAAACTGCACCGGAGTGGGTAAGATTAGAAAAAGAAATGTCTCAGGTGAAGACATTGAAAGAACTTATAGTAGATCAAGGGAGACTAGCCACAAGAATTACCAGGGATCACCCGTTCGCAGGCACTCTGTGTAGGAATTGGTATAACATAAGAAAAAAAATGGGAATGGGCGGGAGTTTTTCCCCCTTTACGCCTATAGATTCAATACATGCCAAAAAAGAGGGAATCGCTCCAGGTTTATGGAGCTTACTGAGAAGCAAGGGTGTGGTGAGAATGGGCCAGCTCTTCATAGGGGGAAAGTTCCTACTCCCAGATAGGTTAGAAAAAACGTTACAGGGAAGGGTGAATCCCTTTCAGTACTTACAGCTAAAAGGAATAGCAAACGCTTCTCAGAATATAGAGAATTTTAATAGAGAACCATACAAATTAGAGAAAATACTATTTAATAGGAGTAAAAACTCGGGTCGCCTAGGCAAAATATATAAAGCACTAAAGGAGATAAATTACAAATCACCTCTAAGTTATATGGAGGCATGGAGAAAACACACAAAGACCCAAATAGTTGAGGAGGAGGAGAGAAAGATATGAAACCACATGAACAGATGCATGACATCTCTTGAGATTAGAGAGGTACAGATAAAGTTAACATTAAGGTTTTATTTAACTCCTGTAAGAATGAGGTTCGCGGATTCTTCTGGAAAAGGGCTTTGTTGGAGGGGATGTGGAAGTGTGGGTAGCTATAAGCACTGCTGGTGGGAGTGCCCGGTAGTACGTTCATTCTGGGGCAAAGTGTGGAAATTAATTAACAAAGTTGAGGGAGAAGTGGTCCCATACAGAATGGAAACTGCTCTGCTGAGAATATACCCCAAAACAGAAAATATGCTCCAATATCAGAATTCTTGTAAGGTAATTTGCTTGGCCGCAATAACGATGATTGCCAAACACTGGAAAGGAACTGAGGAGTTCTCAATGGAAGAACTGTACCAAAAGCTTTGGTTCTTATATTCAATGGAAATGCTTCATGCAGAGCTTCAGGACAAAAGGCATCTTTTCGAACTAACCTGGACACCAGTGATAACTGCCTTGGAAGAGAAGAAAAGAGGGAAATTGTTTGATAACTGCTCCTTTAACTAAATATATAAAAAAAAAGAGGTCAAGTTGTGTCGGGAGAAAAGAAGAATTTCCAATCTTCAAAAGTTACTTTTTGTGTGGGTTTTTTTGTCTCTTTATAATGTTGGGTGTATAAAAACGTACTTGTATTTGAATGGAATTATTTGACCATAAACGTATTTTGGATTTATAAAATCATAATCATAATCATAATCATAATCATAATCATAATCACAATCATAATCATAATCATAATCATAATCATAATCTTAGCAACAACAGTAATGAAATCTCATACGCTCTTGTTCATGTGAGACATAGCTCATGTTCTATGAGCCACACAAACATTTCAGTTACAACAATCGAACTCTGCGGAAAGCTTGTAATGATGTTACAATCATCTAGTAGTCTGATTGTATTATACTTTGAATTTATACTAGTAGAGAATTTGCCCCATAATTCCTTGCAGGAGCACACACACCCCTACACTGCTTGATGCGGGGGGGGGGGGCAGGATGAAGCACTAAGGTTAAGTGCTTCTCCCTCCCTTACTCCCAACAACCATCATCTTAATGTGCTGCAAGCAAGGAGAACTCCTTATTCTCCACTCAGTAGCTAATAATCAGGAAGCCCCATTCTTCAGCTGATGAGTGTGAAGTCCCAGCACTCCATCGAGCTATCGAGGAAAGAGAATTCTGGTCCCCACCCATCCCCATATGTGTAGTACTTCCCCGCAACCCTCACCCAGCAGCAGTAATTAATTGGGGGGGCGGAGGGGGTATAGACTAAAAATGCAGTAACAAAACTGGCTAGACCTCCTTTGGATTCTAGTCAGTTTCTCATTCTCAGGCTATTCTGCAAGGCTGGAAAATGGACTTAAAACTAACTAGATGCGAAATCAGGCCTGTTGGTTTCTAGTCAGTTTTGTTATTGGGGGCAGACCCACAAGTTTCCCAATAAATGTGGTAGTTACTCGTGTAAATGTCCCTTGCGTGAACTGTCCAGGAAAACTTCCAGTTTAATAAAACCTCCGTATCAAGGTTTTACTAATCCACATTTTAAATCTCCTGTGAGCTCTCCTGGGCTGTCTAATAAACAGCTGATGGGGTGGAGGAAGGCCCAGAGTGTGTGCAATCTCCCCAGCTGTGGCCGTCCGATAGGGATGAGTGATCAGAACGCGCGAATGTTCAGACGTTCGGTTGTTTGGTTCGAAACCCAAGTTCGGGTTGGATGGTTCAGTTCAGCTGAGTTCGGTTTGGCTGAACTTGGGCGAACATTTAAAAATAGCGCTATCGATATCAAAACCAAAACCAAAACCAAATTTTTGGCCCTGAAAAGATGTTTTTCCCATCCCCGAACTCATCCGAACTTATCCGAACATGACCGAACTGTTTGGTCATTCAAGAGTTCAGTTCGGACGTTCAGTTCGGATGTCCAAACAGACCAAGTTCGGTCCGAACTCCAAACATCCGAACCATGTTCACCCATCCCTACTGTCCAAACAAACAGCTGATGAGAGGAGGGGGACTGGAAGAGTGCACATGCTCTCCCCGACTGCCCCAACCAGCAGCTGATGTGGGTTCAGGGGCCACTAGCATCACATGCACTCTCCTCAGTTGTCCTGACAAAGTCCCCTCCGCGATCGCCGCAGCGGGGGTTTGGCGGCGCCCCTTTCCCCTCCCAGCCAAAGGAGGCGAGAAAGGAGCGGCCGCTTCAGGGTGGGGCGGGGAGTCAGGCTTTGGTTGCCCGGCAACCATGTTAGGAGCGCGCCCGGGACTCTCGCGAGAGTCGAAAGTCCCGGGCGCCATCTTAGAAATCCCCGCTCTCTGCCTCATTCGGCCAGGCGGGAGCGGGGAGTCTGGACATGCTTCGAGGCAGCGCCATTTGCAGGCCGCTCTCCTCGAAGCACACGGAGGAAGGGTGAGCAGGGCGGGAGTGGAGGCTTCCCCCCCACCCCCCACGGCCGGCGTAGGATCCATTTCCCCGAAGCGGGAACTGCGTGGCTGCTGCGGGACGCAGCGGGGGGGTTTGAGCGGGGCTGGATTGGCTCCCCCCCCGGCCTACAGGTTTTTTGTTGCCCCACGGAGTGGGGAACGGGTCGGGGTGGGTTGGGGGATTGGCCCAGTGCCCCCCCGGGGTTTCTCTCCCCCCCCCCGCACATAAAGGGGCACCACATCGGTCGGTGGGGAAAAGGGCCGGGCGGGTAGGATTGCCGCGCCCCCCCCTCCCCCAAGCAAGCAGAGGGGCCTCTTCCTGAGGCTGCAGGATAGGTGGCCAGAGGGGTAAAAAGGGGCCTGATTGCCCCCCCTCTCCCAACATACAAGTTCTTCCCCAGAGTGGGAAAAGGGGTCAGGGGTTTTTTGGTTGGGGGACCCCCCTAGTGCACTGGGGTTTCCCCCCCACCCACGGATGGTACAAGGGGCCACAGGCTGGCCAAAAGTAGCCCCCTCCTCCTGCAGGCCTGCACCGAGGAGGCAACTGGCACTGGTAGGCCCAAGCAGGCCTATACTAGAATTAGCCTTGTGGGGTCGGGGGACTTGGGTGGGCTGCCCCCCCCTCTCCTCATAGGGTATTGAAACCTGGGGTCTGTGGGTGGTTCCCCCCTCCAGGGCAGCAAAGGGAGTAAGTCCCCTTTCCCCCCCCCTTCAGGATAAAACAGTAAGCAAAGAAGTCTCTCCCCATAGCATAGGGGATCACTACAGGACAGCCCAGAGGGATCTGCTTAGTGCCCCAGTGGGTGACTCAGCAGTGCGAGCAGCAGGGTGCTAAAATGCCCCCCCGCCGCAAGGGCCAGAAGAAGGCCCAAGCAAAGAAGGTAAGTAAGCCTCCCCCCAAAAAGGCTAACCCTAAAAAACAGCAGCAAGGCGGGGCCTCGCAGGACGCAGTCCTCAGGGCCATGCAGGCCCAGTTGGAAGGATATCAGGCCCGCATAGAGGAATTGGAAGGGGGTCGCAGTGCGCCCCTGGGGCAACATGGTGGCGATGAAAGAGAAACCGGGCAACCGGTCCCGAGGGAAGAAGGGACAGGTGGCCTGCCCCCAGGCTACGAGGAGGGCCCACGCCGCACGGGAGGCGGGCGGCGTCGGGCTCTGCCTTCTCGTTTCAGGGACGAGGAACCGGGACCGAGCAGGCGAAGGGAAGAAGGCCCCCCCGACTATCAAGCTCAATTTGAGGCACTACGGGAAGGAATGCGGGTTTTGTCAGACAGCATGGAGGCGGCACAGCGCAGACAGAGGGGACCAACGAGCCACATGGGTGGCCCAGGCCCCCGATGCGGACCCGAACCCGTTGAAGGTGAGCAAGGGGGGGATGGCTGGTGGGACGAAGAGGAGGAGGATCATTGGGGGGCAGGGCCCTTTAGAGGCCAAGGGGAGGGCTCCCCGGTGGGGCCAGGTGTCCACCATGAACTCGGTAGGAGTCACCACTCAACTTGCCCTGAATTGAGTGGGCAAGCTGGGGGGAGGGCATCACGATGCCAAGCCGTGGTTTGTGGGCACTGCCCGAATCTAGGCTACAAATCAGCGGCCCGAGTGTGGGGGGCGGGTCAGTGCTGTCCGCAACAGACTGCACGATGCTGTGGCCATCGGGAAGAGCCCCCCCCCTGTCGGGGGGGCACGCGGACGTGTCTGCCCCACTAGGGGAGCATTTGCTCCAAGCTACCAAAGAGAAAATATGGAGTGGCGAATACATTGACATATTCGCCCTCCTCTTCAGCGACCCTATACCAGATCCGAATGATAGGGAAGAGAGGAAAGAAAAAGAGAAGTTTAAAAGGCCAAAGGCCGAACGCACCTGGTCCAACTGGACAGCTGCTTATACTATTTATATGGGGGTGACGCTGGCGAGGTTCCCAGAGCGAGGGCTGGAGATGATCAAATACTCGGACATTGTTCGCCGAGCGTTTGATACGGGAGGACCGGGCGCTTGGCTGCGCTACGATGAATCCTTCCGGCGTAGGGCGGCCAACAACCCGAGACTTCGTTGGGATCTTCATGCTCACGATATCTGGCTGGAGTGTATCAGCTGCTCCAGGTATGCCCCCCGATCAGATAGCGGCCACGTCCTCTCGCGTATGGGGGGCACACAGCAAGGCGAAGGTGGACAGAAAAACAGACCACGGCAGCCTTCAGGGGGGCCTACGTGTTGGGATTTCAATGATGGGGGCAGGTGTTTTCGGACCCAGTGTAAGTTCAAACACGTATGCACCCAATGTGCAGGTGACCATGCCGCATCAACGTGTAACAGATTCAGACAGTATGGAGCCAGGAGCAGGGGGCGAGGGGGTAACAGGCAGGCCACCGCCAGCCAAGGAAGTGCCAGTCAACCGGTGGGGAAGGGCGCCAACTCCGGTCCGGCATGAGGCACTATGGTTGGCGACCCGGGATTACCCTGACCGCGAAACCGCCGAGTACGTTGTAGAGGGTTTTAGGAGTGGCTTCAGGATCCCCACCCAAGGCCCCCGCTATCATCTCGGGGCAAAAAATTTGAAATCGGTGACTGGTAACGAACAATTAGTTCAACAAAAGATTGATAAAGAGGTAAAGGAAGGTAGGATTCAAGGCCCCTTCGAAGAATTGCCTATTCCCACACTCCGGATATCCCCCCTGGGCTTAGTGCCAAAAAAGGCCCCGGGGGAATATCGCATGATTCACCACTTGTCCCACCCTAAAGGGGAGTCGGTGAATGATGCAATCCCCCCGGAACTTTGCTCAGTAAGGTATGCATCATTTGACTCTGCAGTCGAAATGGTGCGTTCCTGCGGCAAGGGTGCCCTTCTCGCGAAATGCGACATCAAGTCGGCGTTCCGTCTCCTGCCAGTGCATCCCGAGGACTTTGAGCTCCTCGGCATGCAGTTCCAGGGACAATTTTACTTTGACAAGGCTATGCCCATGGGATGCTCCATCTCGTGCGCAGCCTTCGAAAAGTTCAGCACCATTTTGGAATGGATTGCGCGCCAGCGCGCAGGGCGGAGACTGATGACGCACTATCTGGATGATTTCCTCTTCGCGGGTAGGGCGGGGACAACTGAATGTGCATTAGGGATGCGCGCGTTCCAGAGAGTGGCCGCGGAACTGGGGGTACCGTTGGCCCCCGAAAAAACTGAAGGCCCAACGACCAAGTTGACATATCTGGGCATAGAGCTCGACACCGTGAGCTCTCTATCTAGATTGCCAGCCGACAAGCTCCAAACCCTCAAGGAATTGATAGCGACAACCAGGGCAGCCACCAAAATAACGATCAGGCAGCTGCAGTCCCTCATGGGTAGCCTTAATTTTGCCTGCCGAGTCATCGCACCAGGGAGAGCCTTCATGTCCCGATTGTATGCCCTTACGGGGAGCGACCGTCCCCCGCATCATCATGTCCGTGTGACAAGGGTGATGCGGGACGATTTGGCAACCTGGGAGGCTTTCCTCCAGGGCTACAATGGGGTGAGCTTTTGGCGGCAACGACTCCTTTTGGAGTCGGAGCTTCAAATACAATCTGACGCGGCAGGCGGCCACGGGTTTGGGGTGTACTTCAGGCGAAAGTGGTGTGCTGCCCCCTGGCCCATGGAGTGGGAAGAACAGGGATTAACCCGTGACCTAACATTCCTGGAGTTCTTCCCCATAGTGGTGGCAGTAGAGTTATGGGAGGCGGAATTTTCCAACAGGCGGGTTCTCTTCTGGTGTGACAATATGGCGGTCGTTCACGTCATCAATAAGCTGTCGTCGAAATCGGAAAGGGTCATGCGGCTGGTCCGGCATTTTGTACTCAAATGCTTGCGGGCAAACATTTTGTTCGTGGCCAAGCACGTGCCCGGAATTGATAATGGCATAGCCGATGCCCTTTCTCGATTTCAGACAGACCGTTTTCGCCAACTCGCACCAGACGCCATGGAGAACCCAGAGCCGCTACCGAGGGACATGTGGAACCTTGGATTCTAGACCTAAATCAGGCAGTGCAGGGATCCCTCGCGCTCAGAACCAGGCGGGCGTACGAAACGGCTTTTGGAGAGTTCCAGGAATACAGGTCAGGGAAAGGTTGGGAACTAGGATTCCCCATCCCTGAGGGCCAGATGCTTCAATTTGCCCTCCAACTGAGGCAACGGGGCTTGGCGCCGGGTACGATCGGGGGAAAAATAGCTGCCATCTCTTTTATGAGCCGTCTAGCGGGCCACCCATCTCCCGATAACGGCTTTTTTATGAGCCGTCTTAGGGAGAGTTGGGCCCGTAGCGCCCCGCGGACACCGGACACGAGGGCCCCCATTACCCCTCAGCTCCTCACAAGGATCTGCCAGGCATTACATACCGTATGTCACTCGGACAGTGAGGCAGTTCTTTTTAGGGCCGCATTCCGCGTGGCGCTATTTGGGGCCTTCAGGATCGGCGAGATCGTCCCCCAATCCAGGAAAGATAGGTCGGGTGCGGCGCTGCAGATCCATGATGTGGGTTGGCAAGGTAACACCCTCTTGTTACATCTGAGGAAATCAAAGACGGATCAAAGGGCAAGAGGCAAGGTCGTGAGGCTGTGCCCTTCGGGCGACACCCTTACATGCCCCGTCGAAGCGATAAAACAGTATCTAACATCCCGCCCGAAAGCTGAGGGCCCGTTGTTCCTCCACAAGGATGGGACTCCGCTGACGCGATACCAGTTTGGGGCAGTCCTTAACATGTGCGTGAAGGAAGCAGGCCTAGACCCAGGTTATTACACGGCGCATTCTTTTCGCATAGGGGCGGCATCGGTGGCTGCGAGCATGGGTCTACCTGCAGAACGCATACAACACATAGGGAGATGGCGGTCTTCTGCTTACCGTTTTTATATAAGGGACACCGAGCCAAGAATGTCGGGGCATTTGGGCACCCGTCAGCAACCGTCTAACTATGATTTCTTTTCCAGACGCGGAACCCCCGCGGGGACGGAAGGTGGTGTGGATCGTCGGCCACAGCATCGTCCATTGGGCTGGAAAGATGGCCGCCCGAAGTGGATGGGGCACTCAGCTGGGCCTAGGCGATAGGGCAAATATAATTTGGCTGGGCCGACGCGGTATGCTGTGGGAGCAATTGCTCCCGGCGCTGTCTGCGGCGGCAGAGAAATTCCCGACACCGGTAATAATGGTAATCCATTTGGGAGAAAATAACCTGCCCAAGGTTACGGGGCTTTGGCTTACAAAGAGGGTGAAGGCAGATCTGCAAAAGGTGCAGGATCGGTTCCAGGGATGCACTCTGATTTGGTCAGAAATGTTGCAAAGGAGAGTCTGGGCTAATGCCCACCACCCGGGCAGAGTGGACCGGGCGAGAAAAAGGGCAAACTCGGAAATTGGTAACTGGCTGCAGCGAACAGGGGGGTTCGCAATTTCTCATGCGGAGATTAGCCATGATAAGGATGAGTTGTATCGGAGCGATGGGGTCCATCTATCGGATGCTGGATGTAGTATATATCTCGGGGTCCTGAAACGCAGCCTATATAAAATCCTCTCAAGTTGAATTTTGGCGGCGAACCAGCCAAGCAGATCTGGCGGTTCTGGTGGCGGTAGGCTGAGTTCAGGCCAACGGTTAAAAGTTGAAACGGTTAGGATAGCATAGGGTAGCAACATCTCCTTAAGAGATGGGTATTGGCCAGACATAGCCGCTCAGTGCGGCCCACTGCATGGCCAGCCCAAGGGTGAGAGACGAGCGGCCGAACCTGCTGGGCGGACCATGCACCAAACAGGAGGTTACGGTGTCCTCTTCCTTGTTGTTTAAACCCCTCGCCTCGGTGGGCGAGGGGATAGGTGCGAACAACCCGCCCTCGCCCGGTTAAACCGGTAGTAGGGGTAGGGTGTAAGTTGGAAAAGTTGGTTAAGATAGGGCACAGGAGGATTCCCCTAGGGCTTAACCCGAAGACGGTAGAGGAGGGCACCAGGCAAACAGGACAATGCCTGGCACAATAGGGGAACCTCCTGTTGGGAAGGTTAACAGTTAGGGATAAGGGATTGAAAGGACCCCAGTTTAAAGGGGGAAGTGGGAGGGTTACCTCTTCCCCCTTTTTTGGGATAATTAATAAAGAGTGCGGCCGTTCAAACCCATATATTGTGTCCTCGTCTTCTTTGGAGGGGGGTGCGTCGACAACAGCTGTTTCTCAGGGAAGCAGAGGAGAGTGCATGTGCTGCTCTAGGCCCCCTTCCCCTCCATCATTGTCACGTGAATGGGCTGGTTATTTAAAGGCACTTACCTTACCTCGCACATTCAGGGGGATCGTGGGAGTCTTTTGACCTCAAGATTTTCTCCCGTTCATCTAAAAATGCCCTCAGTTTCTATTCAGTTTCACTGTTTCCCACCTGCATGCACTAAAATGCTGGTCCTGCAGTGGGGACAGAGGCTAGACTATGTAACCTCTAGGACAGAAAATGTAAGAGAGGGCAGCATGTTACTGTTCTTTTTACATTTTTTTGCCTAGGCTGCTGCTTACCTTTGCCTAGTGGCCAAGTCATGCCTGCAGTAGTGCATATTTTCAAGGGTGTGTGCTCCTGTTTGATATATACTCGGAATACAACGTTCTTGTAGACTTTTTTCCTGTCAGGAGACACCAGACATACACATTTATATTATTCTTTTCTGAAATGAGGCTCGAATGCTACTCCCACTGAACTCATAGCAAAGTTAACCCTTTTCATCAGTGGGACTGGGAGCAGAACTGAACCCATTTCAAACAAAATCTGATTTTGCTTCACCTGTCCCACTAAAGCCAAAGAGAGACCCTGAAGTGACCCTGAAGTGTGATGACTAAAGACATGGAGAAAGATTGTATGCCAGATCTAACCTAGAGACACTTGGCTTGATCACAAGCCCTGCGGATCCCATGTGAAGCTGGGATCACACACAAACCATGCAGGTCCTCATTGCAGGCATATTGTGCCCCACGGAAACAACAGGATCCGTGGGGCATGGGATCCTGGCCAGAGATAGCTAGGTCCCCATGAATTCTGTCTTGCAGTGATCACAGCAATAGTATTTGAGGAATTTGCCACTTGGCTAAATTCTTATTAAAGTGTCATTCACTTTAATGTGTGCAAAAAAAATTTCAGTCTGGTTTCCTATAAGAAAAACAAAACAAAACCATATGATCTCCCTGCTTATGTGTGTGCAATCAGGTTTGCAAGCCCCCACCCCTCTCAATATCTTTTGATCCCAAAGGATCAAAAGATATTGAGACAAATTTGGTGGAGGGTAAAAGCCACATAAAGCAGTTGTCATCCAAAATTCCATAACAATAGAAGCACCTAAAGGGGAGATATGCCCCCTTTTGTAGCTAAAAGTTCCCACTCACGTATCTTTTCCCACCAGCCCATTAGGAAATCAGGCTTGATTTGTTTGGGTGACTGGAACTAATTTTTTTCTTCCTCAGACCCTAAATTTAAAAATCATGACCCATGGAGAAGCTCTTATTTGTGTAAGTAACAACAGGAGCTGAGGCACTGAATGCTTTCCTAAAAGCCAGTTAAAGTACTGGAAGGTCAAACCAAGAATATATTGTTGCACTAGGTTAATGGATAAAAGAGTCATCTTTAGATGGGGGTCAGAAAAAGATGTAATAGATGCCGCAATCATCTTCACAACAACACAACAGACAATTCAATCTAATAAACGTTGCACAGAAGAAAAAAACAGAAAAAAAAGGTCACCATGGAAAGTACATCACATTCAACAATAGAACTGTCCCTGAAGAGTGATGACTAATAACTTGGAGAAAGACTGTATGCCAAATCTAACCTAAGGACACTTTATGGTAGGGATGTGCAAATGCGGTTTGGAAGTTCGGAGTTCAGACCGAACTCGACTAGTTCGGTCGACCAAACCGAACTTAATTTGACCTAAGTGTTGGGTCGAATCTGAACCAGTTTGGAAGACCAAAAACAGCTTAAAACACTGGTTTGGAATGTATGAACTTGGTTAAGAAGTTCAGAAATTTGACAGAACTCGACTAGTTCTGTCAACCAAACCGAACTTGAGAACCGAACTCGATTTTTGAACCGAATCGAATTTCTTGAACTCGGTTCTGTTCGCACATCCCTACTTTATGGCCTACTCCCACAAAGGCTGTCTTCTCTCTCCACCATCCCCACACCTCCTCCTCCTCCCCCCCACTACATTGTGCCCCCTGCCCCTCTGCCCCAGGCCCGTCGCCCGCCGATCCCATCGCTCCCCTTCCCCTAATCTTATTCCCATTCCCTGTCTCCCTCCTGATCAACTCCCATTCTCCTGTTCCCTCTGCAACTGTCGCTCCTCCACTAATAAAGTTCCCTATATTCATGATCTTTACTTCTTTCGCTCCCTTCACCTTCTCGCCCTTACTGAAACCTGGATCTCCCCCACTGACTATGTCACCCCTGCCACCCTCTCCTATGGAAGTCTCTCCTTCTCCCACCAGCCCTGGGCTGAAGGCTGGGTTGGTGGCGTAGGTCTCCTCCTTGCCTGTTCCTGCCAGTTTCAACCCCTCCCCCCTCTCTCCTTCCCCTCCTTTTAGGCTCACTCCGTACACCTCTACTCCCCTCACCACCTCCGAGTTGCGGTTATCTAGTGCCCTCCCGGCTCCCTCTCCTCCTTTCTCTCTGAGTTCAAGTCCTGGGTCACCCTATTCCTCTCTGATGACATCCCCATGCTCATCCTTGTTGACTTCAATATTCATGTTGATGCACCCTCTCAGCCTTGCATTGCCCGCTTCCTCTCCTTATCCTCCTCCTTTACTCTCCACCTCTGGACTAGTTCCCCCACCCACACTGATAGTTACTTTCTAGATCTCATGTTCTCTAGGAACTGTTCTGTCTTCGATCTCTCCTTCGAGCCCCATCCCATATCTGACCATTTCCTTGCCTCCTTCAACCTTGGCCACTGCTCCCCTTCCTCTTCCCCATCTCCCCATCCCTTCCGTGATCTACAGGCCATTGTGCCACAGGACTTTGCCTCCTCCCTCTTCCCTCTTCTCCCCTCAGTCCTATTCTCCTCCTCCTCCTCCTCCTCCTCCTCCTCCTCCTCCTCCTCAAAAAGTCCACTCTGGATCCCTCTGAACCCTCTACCATCCTGGCTCACTCCTCCCTTTTGCTTTCAAACTCCTTGAACGGGTTGTCTACTCCTGTTGCTTCAACCTCCTCTCCACCAACTCCTCCCTTGACCCTCTCTAATCTAGCTTCCGCCCCCTTCAGTCCACTGAAACCGCTCTTGCTAAGATCACCAACGATCTTCTTGTGGCTAAATCTAACCGCCTCTATTCTGTTCTTGTCCTCCTTGATCTTTCTGCTGCCTTCGACACTGTTGACCACTCGCTCCTGCTTAAATTGCTTCACTCCCTGGGATTCCGGGACTCTGTCCTCGACTGGTTTTCCTCCTACCTTTCTGACGGATCCTTCAATATTTCTCTTCCTAACTCCTCTCCCTCCTTCTCCCTGCCCCTCTCAGTCGGGGTTCCCCAAGGCTCCATCCTTGGCCCTCTCCTCTTCTCTATCTACATCCAGTCCCTAGGCAAACTCATTGGCTCCCATGGTTTCCAATACCACCTATATGCTGATGACACTCAACTTTATCTTTCGAGTCCATTCCTCTCCTCCTCTGTTCAAGCTCGTCTCACCAACTGTCTCTCTTATAACTCCGCCTGGATGTCTCAATGCCAACTCAAACTGAACATGGCTAAAATTGAACTCCTTATCTTCCCTCCCAATCCTTCCTCTCCCTCTTCCATGTCAATTGCCATTGAAGGGGTCTCCATCCTCCCTGTACCCCAAGCCTGTAACTTGGGCTTCATCTTCAACTCACACCTCAACTTCAAACCCTACATTGACTCCGTGGCCAAATCCTGCTGCTTCTCCATCCAGAACATTGCTAAGGTCCGCCCTTTTCTGTCTGTCTCCTCTGCCAAAACTTTTATCCATGCCCTAGTCATCTCATGCCTCGACTGCTGTAACCTCCTCCTGACTGGGCTCCCCCGCTCTCACCTTTCTTCCCTCATCTCTGTTCAAAACTCTGCTGCCAGGATCATCCATCTAGCCCGTCGCTTTTACCATGTGCAGCCGCTCCTCTCCTCTCTCCACTGGGTCCCCCTTCCTGAGCATATTCTGCACAAGCTCCTCGTCTTCACCTACAAAGCCCTTCACAACCTCACTCCTCCCACCTCTCTGTCCTGATCTCCCTCCGAACCACTGCTCGAGCACTCCGTTCCACTTCCATCCCCTCTCTCGCCCTCCCATGTCTTCCCTGCTCCCCCAACCGCCTTTGTCCCTTCTCCCTCGCTACCCCGCAAGCCTGGAACTCCCTCCCTGCCCACATCCACCTTGGTCCCTCCCTTCATACCTTCAAATCCCTCCTCAAAACCCACCTCTTCCGCTCTGCCCTCCCTAACTCCTGCTAACCATCCCCACCCAGGATTATCATCCACCTGTTATCTGCAAACTCCCAATGTACTGTAACCAAGCCAAGAACATGTACCTGAGTTCTCGCATCCTCATGATGGTTGCATCCCTTGTCTCTCTCTCTGTTCCCCCTTCCCTGTCTTCCTTCCCCCTGTCTTTAGATTGTAAGCTCTCGGGCAGGCACCGTGTCTATCTTATTCTCTGTAAAGCTCCAGGTACATCGCTGATGCTATAATAATAATAATAATAATAATAATAATAATAATAATAATAGGTCCCCATGAATTCTGTGCTGCAGTGATTACTGCAATAGTATTTGAGGAATTTGCCACTTTGCCAAATTCTTAGAAAAGTTGTCTCTGGTTAGGAGGAATGAGTGTCTGAATGGGGACACTGTGAAATAGCCAATGGGATGTCAGCAATGTAGTCAAGTTAAAAATTCATTCTGCTCACAAAAATTGGTTTCTCTGGTTGCAAGATTTGGAAATTGTTATTATAGAATACACAAGTCCCTGTAAACAGCTGTCTTAATTTTCAAAAACTATGTGTTTTTTTCCCTCCTTTCCCAAGAAATAAAAGGGAAAGAAAGTGTATGTTCCTCATGTTGGAAACATCAATAAGAAAAAGAAAAAGAAAGTAATGAAATAATATAAAACAAAAATTAATAGGGAGGGGGAACCTGGACTTATTGCACACCTGAACCCCCTTTTGTTCTCCTTTAAAGCCTCCAGTGTATCTAGTGATATTTTTGGTTTATTTTATTTATCACGAGTAAGAGATTTCTTCAGTTGTAAGAATTCCCTGAAATTAATGCAGTAAAACACAAAACGTATTAAAATTTAAAAAACTTTGAGCAACCCCAATCATAAAATTTCACCTTTTGTGTTTTTCACTGATAAAAATCAAAAAATTATTTTTATGACATTTTCAATTTTATCCTGGATTTAGCCCAGGCACTTGAAGAATTCTGCTGTATATTTCAATGCTGTTCTAAAGTAGAATCCTTCCATTGGCTGTGTATCAAAAAACATTCTTTCTGCCTCAAAAATGCACCCTCAGTGGCCCTTTTTAAATGAAAGCTCCCGCTCCCCCCCCACACACACACATATGTGTGACTGGCTGGGTGAGGGGGTGCATCCGTGTGAACTCTGGTGGGAATGGGTGGGAGTGCATGCATGCTCCACACACAGAGCCACTGGGGAAAACCAAAGTGTCTCCATGCATGGAGATGGGTGGAGGTGTGTGGGTGACGGTGTGATGGGCTCTCCACGCGCTGCCCAAGTGTGTGGAGAACACACATCTCTGTTTTCTAATGTTATATTGTCATGGACACCTCCTGATCAACTCCAGATCCATTCCAGTTTATAACATGTATGTAACTACGGGTATTTTCAGATGTGACGGGGTCAGTATTGGCCCCATCATGGAATCACCTATTGATCCCCCGCTGGGATCAAAACGGCACGGCTAACAGATGTGCCAGCTGATCCCGGTGGGGAATCAGGGGAGGGGGCAGGGTTGCGCGGCTCAATGTGTGGCCACACAGCCCCCCCCTCCCGCTCCCTAGGCCACCTGCCCTCTTGGAAACGGGTGGGTGCCGCGGCCAATGCAGCCGCAGTGCTCCCCCACCCCCCAGGGCATTGACCACAGCCTGGAATCAGCAGCGGGCACGGCCGCTGATTCTGGGCTGTGGTCAGGGGACAGATGTTACGATCCCATGCTCAACCACGGTGAATTCCCCGTGGTTGAGCGTGGGAATGTCATATCTGTTGGCCCGAAAGTGAGCTTCCCACCAGGTGTTCACCCCCGTGAATCACAGATGGGAATCTCTTTGACCACGCAAACGGCGATGGTCCGGCCAGGACCGCCGTTTGCATGGTCAAAGAGATTCCCGCCCGTTAAACATCTGGTGGGAATCTCTTGTCGGGTCAACAGACATTACGGTCCCGTGCTCACCATGTGGGCATTCACTGTGGTTGAGCGTGGGATCATAACGTCTGAAAATACCCTAGATTGCTATGGAGTAAACCTTTTTAAAAATTATTTTGAGTTGGTTAATATTTCTTACCAGCTAAATTGATCAATAAGCTTCCCACCCCCTCTTTCCTTATGAGAAAGAGTGTTTAGCCTACTCTTAGTCTTGACATCTTCTTTTAAAGTTGGGCAGACAGTCTGTTCCATTCAAACTGAAATATACAACAAACTCTGCTATTATAGCAGTACCCAGCTGCTGTTCTATTGTTAGGACTGTCAGCATCTCAATTATAATCTCTCTTCTTAAGAGGTTTAAAATTCAGCTGTAAAAAATGCTTTGGGTTGAAACTTGATACACTAAGTTAAAAAGATTTCACCCCACCCCAAAATTTTAGACATGCTTTGCTTGGTGCTGAGAGTTGTTAGATCTTGGAGGAGAGTAAAAAGGATTTCAAGTGGTTGGTGTGAATGAAAAACAATATTTATGTATTGACATGAACTTAAAGAATTTAAAATTATATTTTTTACTAGGCCAACTTCTGTTAGTAAGAGTATTTATTTATTTATTTATTTATTGCATTTGTACCCCGCCCCTCCTAAACACAGCTCGGGGCGGCTTCCAACAATATAAAACAGTAATATAAGCAATTTAAAACAGATAAAAAATACACCATCAAATATTACATAAAAAAGTATGTGTGTAATCACTTGAGACAGGACCCCACATTGGCCACCATTTGCCCTGGCTCTATCTACCTGTCTGAAGGGTGGCTGCCAGATGTTTGCCCTGGGTAGGGCAAGGGCAGCTCCACGCGGTGTTCTCCCATGAAATGCAGAGCATGCTCTTCAAGTTAACATGGTCCAACCTGGGTCAACAGGCTCCCATGGGGCACTTCCTGTGCGAAAGGCTCCAAGCACCCCTCCCAGCATACATGTCTGCCAGCACAGTGGAAAAGGACACAGTGGATCAGGCCCTCAGAGGAAGCTTCTGCTAGCTGCCTGTCAGGTGTCAGAGTGGTGTTGGGCATGGGGGCGTGACCCAGCTGCTTGGTCATCATCTGGTGGACCAGACAATGGTGAGGAGGAGCCCCGCTGTCCCCAGCTGTGGTGGCTGCTCACGCAGCCAGGGACATCAGGAATGATCATCCTCCTCCTCCTCTCTGGGGTCCCCTCCACTATGAACAAGGATACAGTGGGCAAGGTTACAGGGTAATTTCAGACTGATGGGCCCGGAGGCCCTCCACGCTGAACCCTGGACCAGGATCTGTCTTGGATCCCCATCTATGATCAGGCCATCCATCCTTTAAAAGTGCCGGCTTGATTCCGGAGGGGAATCGGGGATGGGGTGGGGCTGCATGGGGAGGGGCTCCCTCAGCCATCCACCCACAGGGCGATGGGCGGGAGCAGTGACCAATGAGGCCACTGCACCCGACCCCATCCTGTGGTCAGGGCCTGATTCCAGGACAGGGCTAGCAAGCAGACATGCAGCGCCACCATTGACAGCCCTGTCCCGATCATGGTCACTCTAACCATGGTTCTCAATCTCCGGCCTGCCGGAGGTCGAGAACTGTGGTCAAGCTTGATCCTGGCCAGGGGTTCACCATGATGAACATCTGGCCAGGACCAAACAGACGTTCCCAGAAATGCCACCATCACAGGGAATACACTGGGGTTCACTGTGGTGAAAGGCATTTTTATAATGTCTGAAATTACCCACAGTGACAGCAAGGATCAGGTGCCCAGAGGGGCTGCCCCACCCCAATCCTAACAGAATGGGACCCAAGGCAGAGCTGACGATGGCACTGGTACTTCTAGGGTACTGAGATAACTGGTAGTGCTTGAGAAGTGCATTGTCAGTGTGTAAAACACAGTGGTCCCTTTCAATTGGGGCGAAGAGCCCAATATGCCTTCAATATCTGACAGTGGAGAGCTACCATGTTGCCAGCAGGATATCTCAACCATTTACCCAGTTCCCCTTTGATCAGCTTTAAAAGACCTGATTGCAGTGGGGAGGTTACTCTACTTAAAAGCTACATCCCCTAAACTCAAAATTTCTCCCCACCCAATCTCTTCCCATGTATGGGACTAGCTCACAGAGCAGTAACTAGTTATGGCCAATGTGGCAGTGGCCACGGGTGCATTTACATGAGGGGCACCAACGGTCCATGCTTCAGGGCAGCTGAATCACCAGATGTGTGTTGGTCATGCTGTGGCTGCCTGCCCCAGACTCCCTTAGATCTTAGCCAGTACTAATGAGTGGGTGTGGGGTCGAGCCCCACATTAGTACTGTCCAAGCACTCCTGCTTAGCGCTGGGTGGCAGAAGCAGCAGTGAAGGGAGTCTGGGGCAGGCAGCCACGGTGTGACCAACACACAGCTGGTGATTCAGCTGGAGCATGGATCATTGGCACCCCTCATGGAAATGCATCTATGGCCACCACTACATTGGCCATAGGCTAGTTACGTCTCCTAAGGCAACATTAAAGGCCAACAGAGAGACGTCAAAGCTGTCCCTGTATATGTCACCTAGGACTCTGAACTATTTTAAGGAGCAGAGGGGAAGGGATTGAGGCCCAGTTGTCTGCTTGTCAGCCCTGTTGCCGCATCCAACTTTCAATCATCCAGCGGTGGTACACCACCTGGTTGAAAGGCAGTTGTCCTGTCAGTCAACTAAAATACCTAAGGGCTGCACCTTACAGGCCCCCATTCCTGGTGCCACCCAAGCCCATTAAAATCTGAGCCAAACTGTAATGTCTGGGTGGCGGTACTGGAGAAGCCCAGTACCCGCTGAGCTCTAAATTGCTGAAATGATGAAAGTCTGCTTATTGGCCTCTTTGGTCCATAGGACCAGAGATCCCTGGACAGAGTCAAGAGCTCAACTATCCAAGGCTCTTCAAATCAATTGGCATTAGAGCCAGTGTCATGAAGGTTTTGGGTGAGGGGAGGAAGGAATGGAACCAGTCCATCTGAGAACAAGAAAGGGCATTGTCTATGCTGTTGTTGATTCCTTGAACCTGTTTGGGTAGAAAAATAATGTTATTTCTCGGGTAATCTAGCACAGTTACCCAGACCAGTATCATTACCCATTGGGGCTTATATAGCAGCAATAACTTGAGCAATAGGCATGTTATTGATCCAAACAGGACCCTTCTGTTGGCAAAATCAGGAGCCCACAAGCTGACCACTACCACTATCAGAAAATAAAATAAAAATAGGAAAGTAAGGCTGCTTTTAAACGAGGGCACGCTGAAGCGCCTCCCAAACGCCGCATTAAAGCAAAGCCGCCGGAAGTGACATTCTCCCCATTGCAGGAAGCGGCGGCTGGAGACACGGGGCTTTGGAGCGGCACGTTCTTAAGCCAGATAATTGAACTCTTAAGAACGCCCTCGTTTAAAAGCAGTGTAAGATCCCTAGACATTCCAGCTTCTCCCACGCTGGGGGCCACAGTTGGACATCAATGGCCTTGGATGTACACTCCAAGAAAACCAAGGGAGCCTGCTGCATCAAATTGTACCCGAAGGCCATCCTTCCACAGTGACTTATCCTGCACCAAATTAACCACATTTATACTCAACTAGTGAGGTGTTTAAAGTTCCCCAACCCCATGTCCATGGCATGTATTTTATTTTATTTATTTATTTAAAAATGTATATGCTGCCCCCTCCTGCCTCAGGCATCTCGGGGCGGCTCACAGCATTTTAAAACATATTAAAACAAACAATTATAAACTACAATTAAAACAATATAAAACCCATCCTCCCACCCCACCCTAACCCTACCTACCCAATCCATCTCCCTCGGGAAAGGCCTGGCAGAACAGCCAGATCTTACACTGCCTACGGAAAGAGGGGAGGTCAGTAATCAAGCAGGCCTCCAATGGAAGGGAGTTCCACAGGGACTAAGGAAGTAAACTCCTGGGGCTGGGGGTGGTGGGTGGAGGGGTTGACTGCCTGTTGGGATACTAGCACCTTAGTAGAGGAGAGTGTAGCTACTAGGGTGAGAGAGGTACAGTTAGCTGTGGATGCAAAGAAACCTGATGCTTGTGCACATTGGTGCCATGTAATGAAAGGCAGTGAGCTTCTGGATAATACTCAGCTGAAGTGGGCTGCAAATTTATTTATTTATTTATTTATCCCACCCTTCCCTTAAAAAAAAGCTCAAGGCAGCTCACAATATATATCAAACATTTAAAAAACAATTCATAAAAACAGCAAAATACAAAATTAAAAAGAAACAACCCTCCCACAACCCCCCCACAAAACCAACCCAATACCACCTCCCCATTTCTCACAACTGTACCCCAGCCCCTCATCCCCATCCCTGCCCACCAAATACCTTTATTAATGGTTCCAGTGCCCAGCATATTCAAGTTCTGTGGGGTACTGTTTTTCCCACCTGATGTGGGTATCTATTGTTGGAAAGAACTGCTAAGTGCTGCTGAAGGCAAAAGAGGATAGCCTTCAAGCCTTGGTTATGCTTACAAGTGCTGATGAAAGCTGTGACCAGCTAGTTGGGGAAAGAGAGACTGTTGTCTAGATCACCTGCCTAGTAGTTCATGATTCAGCCATGTGCATGGCTGTGTTTTGGTTATGGAACAGTTGCCAGAATAAAACATGTCCAGGCAACATGCCAGGCCTGATAAGATCCTTCTAACTAGGGCTGAAACGAGAATGAAAATAATTCTCCCAAAAATCTTGCAGCCCTGTCGAGATCTCGTGAGATTGTCGCGAGAAACTTGAGATTCTCACAAAAAACTCAGCAATCTCAAGAGTACCTAAAAATTATCTGTTCATGTGCAAATTTAAGATTTTTTATCCTATGCTTTGCATATTAAAAATAATGATGACATTCTAAACTATTTGCATTCTGTGCAGCTCTGGCATTAAAATATTGTAATTTCAGAAGTAGTAAAGGGCATGATATATTATACATGCAAAATCAGCAAATGAATCAAAAGTAATTGATGGCCCTGGCTGGTTGCCATTTTTGCGCATGTACCGACCATTTTTTTTGCTAGATGTTCTTGAGAATATTGCAAGATTCTTGAGTTTCTCGCAAGAATTTTGAGTTTCTCACAAGACTCTTGAGAGAAACTCAAGATGAGAAAATATCATTGAGAAACCTATTATCAACAAGATTTTCGAGAAGAGTGAAATTTTGTTTTAGTCCTAGTCCTAACCCAGGAAGGTCAGTGCCACCAAGGATCAGCCCAGTGCTGTGGTAGGTTCAAGCCAGGATGCATCCAGGAAAGTCCAGAGCTGAGACTCCAACAGACTGTGCAACCTTTCGGGTGCCCTCAACTGACTGTCCTACCAAGCAGGAGAGGTGAACTCTGTTCTGGGGTCCAGGGCCTGGTCCCATGACTTGAATTCGTGGCTTGGGCTCAAAAGTCAAGGCTTTTGCTATCCTTTGAGAGCAAGTGAAGATCTGAGTCATGGCATCAAAATGTTGGAGGTACCCTCGGTGAACAACCAAACCTCAACCCATGGGGAAATAGACATGGATCTGGAGCCAAGGGGTATGACAAATCAATAAGAAAGTTTATTATCTGAGCAGAATCTCTAGTCATGAATCTAGGACTCAGCCTCTAGCAGCCCCAAGTAGCTCACAGGAGGAAAGGATTTGAGGAGGATCCCAGGTTTATTTATATACACATTTCAGTACAGAGTATGTTGCTTACACATCAGACTAGAACTGGTTATATAACGTATAGAAAAATACATGGAGAAATTGTTACAAGCACATCACATTCTTGGTAACAGACATTGTTGATCAATAAACACCTGGAATGGCTACATTGGGTGTTTTCAGACGTGACGGGGTGGCTTCGCCCCGTCATGGAAACAACCCTGAGATTCCCCGCCGGGATCACTCCAGCACGGCCAACAGACGTGCCGGGGGATCCCGGCGGGGAATTGGGGAGGGGGCTGGGATGCATGGTGCAACGTGAGGCTGCACGACCCCACCCCCTCCACGGTCCCTCGCCGCCCACCCTCTGGGGAGACGGACAGGTGCCACGGCCAATGCAGTCGCAGCGCCCGCCTGAAATGACCACAGGCCGGAATCCCAGCAGGGATTCCGGACCGCGATCCCCATCCAGACATGACGGGCCCCGTCATCCCCGCCGGGAATCACCTTCACCACGCGATTGGTGCCAGCCCCATGGATTCAGCCGATCGCATGGTGAATGTGATTCCCGGCGGGGATTGAGTGTGGTAAACATCTGGGGGGAACTTCTGGTTCCCCAACAGACGTTACGGGACCAATCCCCACTACAGGGAATTGACTGTGGTTGAGCGTGATCTCGTAACGTCTGAAAATACCCATTGTTAACAATAATATTGCTGACTAGTAAACTAATCACAGACTCTGAAAGGAGGTTTCTACTCCTATATTCACATTGGAGGAGAGTATCCTTTTCTGATGAGATTAGAACAGTATGGTGGGCTGGACGGAGCCAACTCATCTGCTCCCCAAGGTTAGGTATGTGCCCAAGAGTAGATACAGACCCTTGAGTATGCACAGACCCTTCTTTGCAATGCTAACTCTGCTAACTCTGCAGCTGCATACATGTCCTTGGGCTCAAGATAATATGACCCATCTGCTGATGGTTACATTCTATTCAGAACTGGTCTGGTTTAATCCTGGTATTTCCATTTATGGCAGGGCTCCTTTCAGTGTTATATTTGAGTCCCCTTTCTCTTTCCTTTGGCCTATACCTGCACATACCTATACTCCTATAACATACTCTCACCAGAAGAATTTGAACCAATCATAAGGTGGTATATTTTGCAATAGAAACACAAGGCCACATTACAGGTGTAACAAGCATAATCCTCCTACTATTGAAACCAACTGTATAACTCCCATTGATTTTAATGCTGGAGTATTGTATCCCTTGGCTCCATAGTCTATCTATACATCAAATTATTTCATCCTAATAACACATTTCAAAAAACTACGTTTCACAAACGTTATTTTTTTTCTTATGAAGAAGTTTCTTGAGATGTTTAGTAAGCAGATGAAGTAGGTCTACATTGCAAATGAATATGTACATGTATTCAGTGCTGATGAAGGTAATTTTGTTTTAAAAATATTCTGGCTAGTTATCCATCAGTTAATATATATATATCTATAACAAAAAGAATAATTTTATGATTTTTCACATGTTCTTTCCAAGGTTATTAAAGGCTCACAGATGAAACTAATCCACATTTTCAACACTAAGTAACTATAGCAAACGTAGACTAAATGGAAACCCAAATAGGATGTTGGACTATGGTGTTTCCTCTGAAAGCTTACTCTAGAGTTTTTTCAGCTTTAAGCAATTGAACCAGGGAACAAATAAAAAATATATCACCAAATATTTCCATTAGGAGTAGATGATCCAAGGTTAAGTTTTAGTAATTTTCATGTTTAAAAAAAACAATTTAAAAAGACTATTTACCATAGCAGAAATGGCAAATCATCATTGTTGCTGAAATAAAATAATAGGTTTGAACTCTGTTTACTTATTGTAAACATGAAAAAATCTCAGGAAGTGATTGTATTGATTTATTTAGAGTAATCATTGGGTCTAGTTCCTGGTTGTAGATCCATGTGTGTGTTATTCATAATGTATTGTAACAAAGAAAGCAGAAGTTGACATTTAAGTTCAGTTTTGACTTTCCACTCTGAACCTTGGATTCAGGCTCCTAGAATCTAAAATTTGCCACTGTTTGGGCTAAATGAACTGCTCCTTCCAGCTCTAATCATGATGTACAACACATTTTTGGCCATAACTATTTCCTCCCTGTCAGGCTTCCATCCCCAGTTATAGCTAGACCTCATGTACATGACAGGGTTGATTTCTTGAAATTCTGCCACTGCCACTTCTCCCTGCATGACCACTGATCTGATTAGAAAAAAAAATTGCCTTGGTGAAAAGCATGTGTTCCATTTGCCTCAGCACCCCCAGAAGAAGACAAGCACACATTGAATGAATTTTAAAGGTCACACTATTCATTTGAATTGTAATTGTCAGAGGAGGGGATTACCTCCGGGGTCCTTAAAAAACTTGGTTAACTATTATAAAGAGTAGCTTGATGTCCCCTCAGTACCATCCTGGTGCTATTTAACTATGCGAGGTTACTCTCACCCCAGTTGTCCTGCTGGTTGAGAAGGCATCATATCCTTGGAGTGACCTGAAGCAGGAGAGGAGGTGATGGCCCACCTGGGACCTCCCCTGTCCTCAAGTAGATTGCTCACCCCTTTCTCCTGGGCCTTTGGGGCGGGGAGGGGAGAGAACCTGACCACCTCTGCTCTTGGTTTCCCCGCTTAGCCCATCTCTTAACGAAACATCTTCCATAATCTTCTACTACTAACTTTAACAGCCCAACTGGACTTCTGCCACAGGAAAACATCTGCTTATGCTTGGCTGGTTTCTCACCCATGACCCTCGTTCTGAACCAGCTGCTGTGCTAACTTTTCCCTTAATATCCACAGGTACAACTGGACACCAGTCTCAGACAGGTGCACCCTGTCATCCCAATAGAGTTTGGGAGTTGAGAAACGGATCTTCCTGTATGATATGCTGCCCCACCCCCATCCCTATGGAGCCTGCCCACCTCCTTGTTAATTTTCTTTCTCACTCTACCTACCTTTCCAGGTGACATTACATTACACCACTAAATCCTCTTGATCATGTGTGCCTAAATGAATTTTGTCTGTGGAAGAATCCTGCTAGCCTCCACCCAATCCCTCTTTATGCTAACCAATAACTTTAGACCGGGGTTGCTCGGTAAATTATTTCCCCCAAGGTTAACTACATTAACATGGGAATGCCAGCCAGCCACAGTTGAATGGAGTAGAGACATGAGCTGTTCCCAGTACATGCCCCTTCTGGCACTCCAAACAATTTCAACTGAGTCACTAAGCCCCAGCTGGGTGCCCCAGTGGGATCTTCATGCCACCTTGGCTGCCCAGTGGACAAGGCTGTGGCAAACTATTCATATCAGCTTGTGAGTCCCAGTGGTCAGCAGGCCTGGAATGTGAACAGAAAAGAAACACAGTTAGTGAACAGGTCTGAACTATGTACATCATAGCTTAAGGGAGCAAACATAGGAGCGGAAAATGGTGGATAGCCATATGCCAATGCCATGGATCTGTGCCTCAGGGAGGCCAGATACCAATGCCAGGCTTGCCGTCCCGATGTGAAAGGAATGGGATCCAAGGTGATCGGGTAGCAAATCTAACCGTCTGATGCACTGGCGAAAGACTGTCCTAAACTGGTGTCTGGTCAAGGGGGAACCATCTGCATGGATCCGCATCTGGCTGTCTCAAGGTACCTACTAAGAACAATGATGAGGTTCAGCTGAGGGGACCCTGCTGGGCATATCGTGGTCACTTGTCTTACACCTCATTGGTCAGTTTTTTAATAACATAGGAGGATCCTCAAGGAATCACTCTGAAGCTGGGTATCCTAGAACCTGACCACCCTGTAGGACTGGGACCTGTGGGACTCAGACACTAGTTTGCTTATTAACAGGCAAGAACAATCCATCGTAAGACAAGAGATGGCCCTCGGCTATACCAATTGGCTATGCCGTTGTTCCGCTCTACTAAGGTGCCCTGACATCAGAGAGAGTGGCATCCTGATGGGGTGTTCCACAATCCGTGCAGCCTGGATTTACAGATGTGCCAGCAGGGTGGGAGTATTTATTTATTTATTTATTGGCTGTAAAACAGGAAAATGCTAATGAACAGAACAATTGATCCAGCTTAAACCCCAAATCTTTTACCACTCTTCCCACAAAAGAAGAAACTGTGTTAAAGAGCATCCACCTCTCTCCTGTCGCTGTAATTTGCATTCCTGGGACAGTTCCATGAAGCATGACATTATGCTGTACACAACAATATATAATTATTTTCCATGTTCTTGATGGAAAAATAGTAACAAGGACTTCTATAAATGTGATGAGTCTTCAGGTATTTCAGGAAGCTGTGTTGAGTTATATTTATTTTTTTGTATTATACTGTTTTAGTTATTCATTATTTAAATTTGAGATCAAACCTCCTTTGCGCTAATCAATAAAACAGAAGAGGCAAACAAGGTTCTTGGGAAAATAAGCAGTAACCCCTTCATTAATATGAATTGGACCAATCCCAAGTTCCACACAGTGCATGCACAGTACACATAATATGCACATATGCCTACATGAAGAACTTTAATGCACCCCGTGTGCAGTCCTGCTATGGGGACTATGGTGCGTTCACGTCTGCACATGTGTCCATGCTTACATGTGTGGGGTTTGGGATCATGACCATTAATAGGATTCCATATCTCTCTGGGGGATTTATCTGCTGACCTTGACACAATCTCTGTTGCTGGCCTGGTTGATCTGTGGTAAGATGAGTTGACTCGGGTCATTGACACAGTAGCACCCAAGTATCTGCTTCCTCCTTGGTGGCAGTTCAGGTCTTCTTGGAATACAGAAGACCTGAGGTTGCTAAAGCAGGAGGATAGGCAGTCAGTTAGAGTGCAGATGGTGCTCAACTCGCGCCAGAGTCAACTGACTGTGGCACAGGTCTTTTTTGAAGGACTATGCTGTGGTGGCAGTAAAGCTTTCTTCACTCCCACCATAGCATCAACAAAGTGCCATCCAGTGGAGTTCAGCCTATTAGATCCTGGGTCTCTCTACCTGGAGTTAGAGTCAATAGTTGCCCACTGGGATGAGTTTGCCACCTATTTACAGATAAAGTCACTCATATTTGGATCGATTTAGTAACTGCTAGTATGGGTGCAGAACCAGAGTTTGGGGTGGGAGGCTTGGTCCCATCTGATTTGCTTGGATTGGCTTCAATTAGATTGCCCACTGATGCAGGTGTGCTTGGAGAGGTACGCGTGACCAGTTGTGAATTTGATCCATGCCTGTCCTGACTGGTGAAAACTAGCTGGGAGACTTTGGGGCTATTGCTGGATGCGGTTGTTAATGTTTCTCTGTGGGCGGGGGCAGGCAGGATACCTGTCTGCCTCAAAACTGCTGTTGTTCAACCCCTGTTAAAAAAAAATGTCACTTGACATTGACTCTCCTGCCAGCTGTTGTCCTATCTCTTCCAATTTTAAGGAAGGTTATTGAATGGGTGGTTGCTGCTCAGCTTCAGCTACATCTGAATGCTATTGACTTCCTGGATTCATGTCAGAATTTCATCCTCGGCATGGCACATGGGGATATGCATTTGTAATGTTTTCTATTAGTTATGAAAATGAATGGAGCCCCATTCATGTACCTAATGTTATGAAAAAGGATGAATAAGCAAACTATTTTCATTTGCTTTCAACCATTTTCATTTAAAAATTTAAAATAAAATAATAAAAAAATAAAAATTTTAAAATGTGCTTGCACAGTTTTGCAAAATGACTATCCTGAGCATGCACATAATTTTCCAAAATGGCACTGTCAGCGTCAAGGGTGCACATGTGCAGAATGGTCCAGTTTCCATCTGCATACATGGAGGGATTTTTCTTTTCTTTTTTTAAATTAAAAAAAATATGTGGTTTTTTTAAAAAAAAAAATCCACTTCACATGCGCAAAATGCTGCTAGCACCACTTTGGAAAAGAGCTGTGTATGCAAAGAATGGCCTGGTGGCCATTTTGAATGTGCAAAGTTTTTAAATTAATTAATTCATTTTAAAAATGGGGGGAAAAAACCAAAATGAACATTTTTATGTACTTCTCCCATTAAGTTTTTTTTGTAAACAAAAACAAAAACTGAAATGAAAATGAATGGGGTGCCTTCAGCACATCCCTACATGGCACTGAGACTGCACTTCTGGCCTTGGTTGATAGTTGACAATTGACAAGGGCAATTGTACCCTGCTGATTTTGTTAACAACAGAAAGATAGGGGAGGACCCTGTTCAAGTCTCGCCTTATCCAGAAACTCACTGGGTGACCTTGGGACAGTCACAATATTCTCTCAGCCTAACCTACCTCACAGGGTTCTTGTGAGGATTAAAAGTTGTGCTATATGTAAAGCACTCTGTGTGCCATGGCAGGGGGGCACTATATAAAAATAAAGGTTATTATTTCTTATTTTAAATCTTTCAGAAGTCAATGATACAGTTGATTATGGGGTGTTGTTGACACAGCTGTGTGCTTTGACCTGACAGTGGTTTATTGGACTGCTCTTGAGAGGTTCCCTTATTCCTGGCTGGGAGGACCCAGAAGATGGTGATAAACACTGGCTTGTCATCCTCTCTGGAGCTCCCAGTCCCTTGTTGGATCCTGCAGTGTTCCATCTTGTCCCCACTCCTGTTCAATGTGGATCTGAAGACCCTGGGTGCGGCTGTACATGGTTCACTCCACTCTGTCATTGTTGATTGCCAAGCAGAGGTTGGTCACAAATGCATCAGTATGCTGATGACACTCAGCTCTAGCTCTCTTTTTCATCTGACACAGGTCCTGCAATCTCAGTGCTTATACAGTGACTGGCTGCCATTGGGGACTAGATGTTGGCAAGCCAATTAAAGCTCCAGACAAGAATCCATGCAAAACTTAAGTGATGATGGTTTGCCAACCATGTGACCTGGGAGACATAGGAATGCCTATTATCGATGGGGTCCAGCCTCCCTTGGTCACTCAAGTTCTCAGGCTTGGTGTGCTATTGGATTTATTACTGCACCTGGATTGCCAGGTTGCAGTAGTGGCCAGGAGCGCTATTCATTCATTACATCTAGTGAGAAGGCTTCAACCTTTTAAATCAGAGGGTGAAAAAAAATGAGACAGTAGCCCGCATTAGTCCAAGTTAGCGCAGGAGTCACCTGCTTGTCTGTCATGTTCTCCCAGTAAAGTCTTGGTGTGGGCAGCTGGCTGCTACAGGACACGTGGGCCAGTGGTGGTTGGCGACATAGTCCAGGTGAAGTTCCAGCAGCCACCTGACCTAGACCTGGAATTTCTCCCATCTATTTAGGACCCATCCAGTCCTGCCACAAGGCGAGGTTCAAGGATTAGGCTTAGAGGACCACCTTCACCCATCATACCCTTGTGGATTTCAACCATTTTAACTGATATAAATAAACTTACAGAATAAGTTTATATATATAAATTATTCCATTATTCATAAGAAGACTCTTGTTTGTAGTTGTCATCTTTGTGTCTTGATTAGATTTTAAGCTTCCTGGGGAAGGCACTGTCTTTAGGTTATCTGTATTTGTACAGAACTGCGTACAACTAGAAGCACTATACAAATGATAAGTAGTAGTAGTAGTAGACTGCAGTGGCCCTCCTCAGGGCAGCCCGTTGAGTATTCTCACCACCACGTTCTAGTTTATTTTCACTCAGAGTCAGATTTGGCCACCATTATTCATGTCATTGTAACCTCAATGCTACACTATTGCAATGTGCTCTACATGGGGCTGCCCTTGATGTCTATCTGGAAGCTGGAAGCTACAGTTGGTGTAGAACATGACGACCCATCTTCTGTCAGGGGTGGGGTCACAGGAAGCACATTACACCAGTGTTCCAGAGTTTGCACTGACTACCAATAGCCTTCTGGGCACAATTTAAAGTGTCGGTTTTGAACTATGAAGCACTGCCAAAATAACCAGGGTCCAAGGTATCTGAAAGACCTCCTCCTCCCTCATGTCCCATCACAGTCTCTGAGGTCAGCCGGGAGTGCCCTCTTACAGGTACCATCTGCCCGTGAAGTTTCTATAGTCAGGGTTATGCAGATAGGCATTCTCAGTGGCTGCCCTATGATTATGAAATTCCCTCCCCTTGGAGGTTCATCTAACCCCAAGCCTGGTCATCTTCCAGAAATGATGTAATAACTTTTTCTTTGGCCAGACATTTGACAGGCAGGGATATGGTTGACTTGGATTAGTTTGGGGGTATAGAAAGGAGAGGGTGGGGGGAGCTAAGGAGAATGTTTCACTTGTTAAATTAATTTAAGTCACCCTGAGCCTTAATGGGTAGAGCGACATGTAAATTTAAATAAATAAATAATAAATAATGACACATACAAAACAGGTATCCATTAATGGAGCAATTTAGTGCCTATCCCAGAGCAGATCCCCCAACTATCTCACTCAAGAATATACCCTGGTCCAGACCACGATAAGGGCATTGCCCTGAACGACCCCTGGGAGCCTTCCATCCTAAGTGAGAGTGGAGGAAGGCAAGTGTACTGTACTAGAGCTGTAGCAGAAAGTCGCAACGGTAGCTAATTCTACCGGAAACAGCATTTCTGCAATTAGTGGTACAGCATGGCAGAGGCTTTCATTCCACTAGTTTCATTCCGCTACTTCAACAATTCCACTAATTTCATTCTGCTACTTCCACAGGCTTCACAAATAGCAGAAACATGCCATTTTTGCTACTTCCGCCATTCCGCCAGTGCCACGAAATAGCGGAATAGTGGTTTTCCAACAGTTTCCGACAATTCCACAATTTTTCTGATAGTTTCTGAATATGCAGAATGTCAGCAGAATTAGAGAAATGTCAGCAGAAAAGCCGCAGTGTAGGACAGGCCATTCCGAAATGGCAGAATGGAATCGCAGCGCAGTAACAGCTGTTGCCACATAAGCCCTATACTGTACCCCCCCCCGCCCCCCCCCAGGCCTTCTACCTTAGAATAGGCTGTAGTATAACATTTTCTTTTGGGGTGTTAGCCCATGGAGGCCACTTGAGCCTACCTAGCTACCCCACTTCCCACAACTGAAAGGGATGGATTTGCTGTAACGTGTTCTGAACCCAGGCTCGGACTTAGGGGTAGGCACCCTGGGCCCCGGGCAGAGTTTTCTGGGGGGCAACAATCCTGGTGCCAGCACCACACCTCTCTGGGTTGTTTTTTTTTTTTTGTTTGTTTTCTTTCCCCCTGCACAGCCAGAGGCTGCTGCCTGCAGCTGAAGTCTGCTACCTTGGTCCCCATCCCTCATCTGCCTCTACCATTTGCCTGCTATTAGTGTTGCTGCAGGAGCAGCAGGACACCAGGACACCTATTGGATGAGGAGATAAAGCTGTTTGTTTACAAACAACTTCTTCCCATGTGAGTGATCAGAAGGTTGTTGCCTTGTAAATAAGGTTCTTTGAGATCATTCTCAACATTTTCACAACTGGGTTCTGCATGACATGCTCACCATATTCAATAATAGACCACATGATGGTTTTGAGCTCACCATCAGAATGTCTGTTTCTTCCAATCCTTTCTAGGAATATAAGGGGAAAAATCCATGTAAGGCTGGAAGGGTGGGTGTTGTGAGATTGTTTGGAGCCATCTTGAAGAGCCTTGTTTACAAGGCAGCAACCTTCTGTTCTTCTTTGAGTGGCTCCTCACAGGCCCCACTGGGTGTGTGGGGGGTCCATGGGTGCACCGGTGCACACGGGTTCACACAGCTGCACACGCATCACCACTCACTCCCCACTCATCTGCACCCACAGAGCAACAGCCATTTTCCCTGGTTGCTCTGTGTGTGGGGGCGAGTGGGGGGTGAGTGGGGATACCCACCCACCCCACTCACCATGGGTACGTGCACCACGTTGTTCACACAGGGCTCCCCCACCCATGAACATGTAGCATGGGGGCAGGGCTTGGCTTGGGTGCAGACCTTGACTTGGGGGCAGTAGCCTGAAAAGGGTCTAGGGGCACAAAATTCCTAAGTCCGACCCTGTATGAATCTCTTTTACCCAGGCACTGGACTCCCTGAAGAACTGCTAAAGTTCTGCTAACCAGTGCACACCAACTGAGGCTTAACAGCACCCTGCTGGTTACACAACAAGCAACTACAGGGTTCAGGCATTGTGAGGAAGGTGAAAACCACAAACCCCTGGCTCAGCTTCAAACAGTGGCATACCTAGGGTGGAATGGGCCCCAGTCAAGAAATCCAGATGCTCCCCCATCCTGTCTTTCCCCCACCCCCGCACCCCCGAGCACCTGACCCTTACCCCTCCACCTCACACCCCACAACTCCCACCATACCCCCTCCCCAGGGCCGACGTTGTTGCCTGGCTCGTTCACTGATGTCTCCTCCTGTCCCTGTCCTGATCACATTTCCAGCATTTTTGAACACACCTAAAATCACAAGACTAACAGTTACATCTCAGGATTTGAAAGCCTCAATTTTATCACAAGCATCACATTTGCAGCATTTTGAAAACACCTAAAATTACAAGACTAGCAGAAAATTCTCAGGAGCTGAAAGCACAAATTCTCACAATTGTATCACAAGAATCACTATTCCAATCTTTTGAAAACTCTGGAATCACAAGACTAGCAGTTGGCTATTGCAGGGAAGATATGGGGCTGGCTATTGGGGGGGTCATGGGGCTGGCTATTTGGACTGGGTGTGCGGGGCAAGGGAGGGGGATAGCTATTGTGGAAAGACAGGGGGCACCAGGTATTTTTTGGGGGGGAGCAGGGGTCACCGGGTTTGGGGGACTGGATTTTTTTGGGGGGGGAGACTGGGGGACTAGCTATTGGGGCTGGGTTTATGGTGGAAGGCAGGGGGCACTAGGTTTAGGAGGCTGGGGTTTTTTGGGTGGGGAGGCTGGGGGACTGGCTATTGGGACTGAGTTTAGGGGTGAAAACAGGAGGCACCAGGTTTGGGGGGAATGAAGGGATGGATTTTGCCAATATTATGGAGAAAGAAATGACAAGTTTGGGCAGTTTCTTGTATGTGAGCAGAGAAGGAGAGAGAGGAGTCAAAGATGACCCCAAGGTTGCAGGCTGAGGGGCTGGGGAGTATTACCATGTTCTCTACAGAGACAGAGAGAGATGGGAGGGGAGAAGTGGGTTTAGGAGGAAAGATAAGAACTTCTGTCTTGGCCATGTTAAGTTTAAGGTGGTGGGTAGCAATGACAGACAGGCTGGTAGCCAGAGTGCCAGCATTCTGGTGCCAGACTTCTGGTACAGAGAGGCGGATCTGATAATCATCTTCATAAAGATGGTACTGAAAGCCATAGGAGGAGATCAGAACACCAAGGGAACAAGTGTACAGAGAAAAGAGAAGAGGGTCCAGGACTGAGTCCTAGGGAGCACCAACTAATAATGGGATAGCAGTAGAGGAGGATCCACCAATGGATACATTATATGTGCGGTGGGAGAGGTAAGAGGAAAACCAGGATAGGACGTAGTCCCAAAATCCAAAGGAGGATAGAATTTCAAGGAGTAGATGGTGGTCAATGGTGTTGAAAGCAGCAGATAGGTCAAGGAGGATGAGGATGCTCACTCTCAACATGCCTACAGCCTCTTATGCCTACAGCCTCTTATAGCTAGGAGCCCCACCTCCACCCCCACTGGCTCTTCTCCTCAATTGGGGGTGAGGGAGAAAAGGGCATAAATCTGGCCTGGTCCAAGCAACAAAGCATAATTTTAACACCCCATCCTCGCCAAAAAATAGACTGTTCCTGCCCCAAAGACTTTAAAATGAAAATGAAAAAATAAAGACCCGGATCATAATACATACAGAGCTTATTCAGGAATAGTCCCCTTGAAGCCCAAAGACTACTCCAGAAAAAGTGATTTGCAGATCACAGCCTAGCAGGATAAGAAGATGCACAGAGATACAAAATGGGTCACCCAAGATCTGTGTGGTGACATAGAGATGATTTTGAACCAATAGGTCATTCTGTATATACTGCTAAAGGAAAACAACTTTCTTTCCCCGAGAGATCCAGAGCTAATACAATGCCATCTTTAGTAAAGACACATCAAAAAAAGTTTTTAAAAAGACAGGTAATAGATGTCCACCATGTCAAAAGGGTAGACTGACAACCTACTGTCACAAAAATTCATTTTAGCAGGACTAAACAAAGCCTAAGGAATAGCCCCAGGCCAGGTCCAGACAAGTGCAGACTCTATGACAGCATGGGACCCCTTGCGTTTGGTTAGGGAGAAAGGGGCTGAGACATGGAGTCCAAGAATAAACCTGAAATGACAATGAGTGGGAAAGTGCTGGCATATGATATGGGCCCCAAACCAGAGAAAGGGACTATAACACAAAAATCCATGATGGGCCAATACCAACAAACTAACAAGAATCACTGAATGTAAATTTACATAATATAAATTATGAAATTGTATAGTTATAGGAAAATATCCAAAAAGTAATAATAATTTTGACAAACAGATAAAAAATATTACAAGCAGTGAATATCACAAGCAGATGAACCAAAGTTCATATCAGACACATTGACAACAAAATTTGGATGATCAAAAGGGTCATCCTATAATCCATCCAAAGTTAAGAGGCACCCAACATGTTTTGACTGCTGAAGTCTTTTTCAGGGATACTGTCAAATGATGGCAATCTGCTAGAAATACAAAATCAGCCTATTGCTTGTAACAATAGTCAATTGAATAGATATACAGAGGAAAGAGCAAAAACAATTCCAAAGTACCATGCACATTACAGTATGCTTATAAGGTTCGTTTTAATTTAGATTCAGACTCCATCAGAGATAGTTCATCAACTGATTACTTATCTGATTATGATAAGACAAAGGTGATGGTGGTGGGGCACCCTGGCCAACATAAAAACCACAATTGGCAAATGAGTGGTTGTCTATTGAACAAGTTTCATACTATAAATACTTAGGGGTAATTTTTTCAGCAACTGGATTGTGGAAGGAGCACTTTGAAGCAGTAAGGATTCAGGCAAATCGCTCTTTGACTGCTATTTTTGGTTTCTATAGGAGTGAGGGCGGGAAATTGGTACAGTCGGCTCTTCGGCTATTTAAGGCCAAAGCGATACCTCAAGTTATATACGCATTTCCAGCTTGGGGTTTTTCCCACTTGCATCAACTTGAGGTAATCCAAAATGGCTTCCTTCGCTCAATACTGGCCCTCCCGCGGGGTACACCACAAGTAATTCTTAGGTTAGAAACCTTTTGCTCTTCCCTAAGACAAACAGCGCTGACACAAATGTTGAAATACTGGCTTCAGAAATGGTTATTTTTCGATCCAGATAAATCTCTAATGTCTTTAGCAGTGGTGCATGAGCGAATGACCCCTTGGATTACTCAGATGATTGCGGAACTTTATTAGCTGGGTTTTTCTCATGAGGCATTGTCGAATTTAGGAATTGAAGCAGCAAAATCACTAATTGCCAGGAGGATAATGGATCAAGAAATTCAGATTGAGGATGCCTTAGTGAAAGAGCAGAGAGCGGTACAGTACTATTCTCCCCCTCCTATTTTCTCTAAAAAAAAATCAACTTATTTATTTGCTTGGGGAGAAGCCCCACTCAGACAAGCCTTTTCTAGACTGAGATGTGGTGCTTTTTCGCCAGACATGATAGAAGGCCGTTATATGGGCATAGCCAGAGAACAAAGATACTGCTCTTTATGTGAGCGGCAGGAGGTATCCTCCTTGACTCACTTTTTATTCTTTTGTCCAGCATTGGCAGCTTCTAGGAAAAGGCTCTTGGACTCTGTTCCTTCTCAAGGGGCTGCACATAACCTACCCTCTTTTGTCGGGATATTATTAAATCCTGAAGATTCTTTTGTGGCTCGACAAGTGGCCCACTTTGGGCTGGCGCTTATGCACAGATACAAAATTAAGTGCTGACTAGGAGGGAAGTTTAATGTTGAATGAGGACTGTTCTTGAGTGTGATAAATTATTATTGTGTTTTTATATTTTGTAAATTTGATGATGTTTAGCTAGTGATCCATGTGGGGAATGGTAGTATATAAATTGATTTGTTAGATTTATATTTATATATAGTTTATGTATGTAATGCTTATGAGTCGCTGCTGTTGTTGTTTTTATTTTGTTTTATTTATAGTTTGTAATAGCCAATGGCTTCACAAATAAAATTGAATTGATTACTTATCTGAGAATTCTTATGGTAGTAATCAAACTTTTTAAGGGGTCAAAGCAATCAGCATTTTTGACAAGGCAGACCTCAAGGCCCAAGCCCATTATCCCGTATCAGAACAAGGAATTTCACCAGGGACAGGAGGATTTAGTGGTAAACCTCTCGTCAAGGCGTTTGACATCAGATGAGATTTGCATTCTTAATTTAGGTTTAACTTTTGTACCTACTTATATAAATAAACCTTTTCAAGTCAGATTGGATTTGTATAGATTTTTTTGGACTATCAGGCTAATTTTTTTTTTCACAGGAGGGTAATGGTAATATTATTCCTGAAAAGTCCTCTTTCGCCTAGTCAGCTTTTACACCACCATCTAATACTTATTCATCTATTTCTAGTTTTGAAAGATTGTTTACTGAACCTGTAGACTGTCTATTTGAAAAGAGATTTAAAGTTAATTTTAATATATCCCATCATGATTTGGATCTCCTAAATGATTTGGCTTTAGATGAGACAATCATAATTAAACCTGCAGATAAGGGAGGAATTATTGTAGTTACATAAACGTGTGAATCCTCCTCCTGGACGGCCCATAGGCTTGGTCACCAATTCCATTCTAGAACCCATAGCTAAATATATTGATTACTTTTTGAAATCTATGATGCCCCAGTTTAGCATCCTATTTAAGAGATTCTTCTATTTTTAAAAACATCTTGGATGATATAGATTTTGACACTAAGGAGAATCTATTTTGTTGGCCACTTTGGATGTGGTAGCATTATATTCTAACATTCCCCATGAAGAATCATTTAATGTTTTTTAAAATGCCTTAGATTTACATCATGTCAGTAAGCCCCCTTCAAAATATGTTATTAAATGTCTATATTTAATTATGTCTCGTAATTATTTCAGGTTTCAGAATTCTTTTTACATGCAAAAACTAGGGATAGCTATGGGATCTTCTATGGCTCTTGAAGTTGTCAACTTGTTTATGGATGCATATGAGCATTTCTTTGTACTGGATCAACAGATCAATCCTTTTTATAGATTCATAATCTTATGGAGGAGATATTGATGATATTTTCATTATATGGTGGGGTTCTTCTAAGGAACTTGAAGAATTTTGAAATTGGTTAAATGGATGTCATTATACTATTTGATTTTCTTTGAAATGTGACTTCATTCCCATTAATTTTCTAGATATTTAAGTGTCCTTAGGGCCAGAAGGTTTCACCACCTCTACTTATGTCAAACCTACTGATAGGAATACTTACTTATATTTTCGATGTTTTCATCCTGTTCATCTACGTAAGAACATCCCTTATGGTCAATTCTTCAGGGCCAGGAGGAATTGTTCTACCCAATCAGCATTCAATAAGAAGTCAAATTGATTATTTAATCATTTTTGCTCCAGGGGCTATCCCCAAAAAGATTTGCATACAACTTTTTGAAGGGGTTCAAAAGTTCTCGAAGCAAGCTTCTGAGGGTAACTTCAGATGTTATGGGATCACAGTCAACCACCCTGAATCACAGTGGATAGAGGGTGGTGACTGTGATTGCGTGAACATCTGTTTAAGCACCGTCAGATGTTCACCATTGTGAATTACTGGCGGGGTTCAAAGCTAACCACGGTTCTGGAATTGAGTCCGGCCTCACCTCCAGAACCGTGGTTAGCTGGATCATGATCAGTAATGGGGCAAAAGTAATGTCTGTTACCTCTCCCCGTTCCTGTCCATGGTCCAGACCAGGGTATGGGATCGGGCGCAGCAGCCTGATTGCCTGCTGTGCCCATCCGTCTTCCAGAGGGCGGGTGGCCAGTGGAGCGTGGGGGGCAGGCAGGGCTGAACAGCCACACGTAGCACCATGCAGCCCCGCCCCCTCCCCAATTTCCCTCCGCGATCAGGCTGGCACGTATAAATGACAGTCGGTCTGATCACGGACAGGGATGTGAGACAGATCCCAGTCCAGGGTTCAGCTATTATGGGCCGAAAGACCCATCACATCTGAAATTACCCTGAGTAAACAGTAGAGGTTGGTAAATCACAACTGAATAGTTTGTCCATTAACTTATGGACATTTATCTAACCAAGTTAAAGCAGTTATCCTAAGACACTGGGGACTTGTCTCACACATTTCCAATTGCAATCTGCCTCCCCTTTTTGCATTTAAACGTACTAAGAATATTAAAGAATATTTAGTAAGAGTTGACATTGTGAGAAACCGACCTCCACAAGACCAGTGGATGTCTAGACCTGCAGGTCACTTTAAATATGGCAGATGCTCTTATTGGGTGTTTTTAGATGTGATGGGGTAGCTTCGCCCTGTCACGGAAACAACCCTGAGATTCCCCACCGGGATCACTCCAGCACGGCCAACAGACGTGTCGGGGGATCCCGGCGGGGAATCGGGGAGGGGGCGGGGCCGCGTGGCGCAACGTGTGGCCGCACAGCCCCACCCCCTTCATGCTCCCTCGCTGCCTGCCCTCTGGGGAGATGGGCGGGTGCTGCGGCCAATGCAGCTGCAGCACCCGCCCAAAATGACCATGGGCTAGAATCCCGGCAGGGATTCCGGGCCGTGATCCCCTCCAGACGAGATGGGCCCCTTCATCCCTGCTGGGAATCTCCTTCACCACGTGATCGGCGCTGGCCCCACGGATTCAGCTGATCGCGTGGTGAATGTGATTCCCGGCAGGTATTGAGTGTGGTAAACATCTGGGGAGGAACTTCTGGTTCCCCAACAGATGTTACGGGACCATTCCCCACCACAGGGAATTCACTGTGGTTGAGCGTGATCTTGTAACGTCTGAAAATACCCACTGTAAATATACCAGGAGGAACATCAAATCTTGTACTTTTAGGGACAAAGTTATTCTTTAACTACCTTTACAAACTGCAACACTTCATATATAGTTTAAGCTATCTGCTGCCCTTACAATAAGATGTATATTGGGCAAACCATGAAGGCTTTGAAAATAAGATTGGTGAGCATTTGAGCTGCATAAGAAGAAAAGTATTATCAGCTACATTAGTAGACTAATGTAAAAGTAGACAAAGGTAGTAGACAAAGGTAAAATATGACCTTTTGGATGATTGAGAGACGTATCCCTTCAAAAGACATTAAAAAGAAGATCCCACAGCGAGACTCTTTTTGCATTTTTCAGCTGAATACAGTGGTCCCCTTTGGTTTAAATGATTCACTGGATTTGAATTATTACATTTGTGGTAGAGTGCTTATTGTGGTTAAAAACTACTACCATGTATTGGTATGTGTAAACTAAGTTATACCATTATCTATTAGAGTTACTTATTAAGGCGTAAGATTGTGAAGGACAATTTAGCCCTTCTATTTCATAGAGGTGATTATCAGTTCTACAAATTGAAGTTACTGTTGAAGCTGTGAGAGAACCCTTCTTCTATAAGCTCCTATAATAGGCAAGATTGACTATCCTTCAATTGGTTGTTGAGATCTTGAGCACCACACACTGCAATCATCCCTTGATGGAGTTTGAAGAAAGGTTTTATGATATTTCTTTTTTTCCTTTCTCTCCCCCCTCCTTATCCCTTGCTTTCCTCCCATCTTTCCTCTTTCTGTTCCTCTTTCCTTTTTCTCCCTCCCTTCCACCTTTTTTCTTCTTTCCCTTTTCTCCCGCCCTTTTACCCCTTCCCCTTTCTTTTTCTTCCTTGTCCCTTCCCTCCCCTTTTCATTTTCTTTCTGTTTCTTTTTTCTTGTTTCCTCTTCCCCTTCCCCTTTCCACCACCCTTTCCTTCCTTCCTCCCCCTTGTTTTATTTTCCCCTCATTTCCCTTTTTTAACCTTCCCCCCTTTTTCCTTTCCTCCCCTCTGCTCTTTTTTCCCTCCCCCCCTTTTTTGTGCTTTATGACAAGTCTTATTTGCATTTTGTAATAGATTTAGTTTTTGAATTTTTATAGACATATCATGTTTTGAAATATAAAGGATTTCCACTGTGAGAAGGTCCCCTGGATGACAGCAAGCTGCTTGGTCTTTATAAGCATATTGTAACATGCAAGGTATTTTTGAATTGTTTTTGCTCTTTCCTCTGTATATCTACTCAATTGACTATTGTTACAAGCAACAGACTGATTTTGTTTAGGGATGGGCGAAAAGATCGCAGTTCGGGTTCGGCCGTTCGGTTCGGCTGCATTCGGTTTGGCCATTCGGTTCGGCTGAGTTCGGTTCAGCAGTTCGGTTAGTTCGCTGGGTTCGGGTTCAGCCATTCGGTTTGGCCATTCAGTTTGGCCGGTCGGTTCGACCGGTCAGGAAATGTTGTTATGGGTGGTTTTCTGGGTTTTTGTATGGTTTTTTGGTTTTTTATTGGGTTTTATATGGTTTTCTTTTGTTTTTTATTTGTTTTTATTGTTTTTATATCGGGGTTTTTTGTTTTTTTTTTTAATCTAATATTATATATATATCTACACTAAATCTAACTGCTATTAACTATTCTGAATGCTATGAACTAAATTGATTATCTAATAAGTACACAGGCCTACTCCTACAAACACTAAAACTAAATCACTAATGCTATCTCTGTCACTAAGCTAGCTCCTACAACTACTTTCCCTAACCTATCTCTCTATCTCTCTATATCTATATCCTGTCTCTTATACACATCTAGATGTGTATAAGAGACAGCCCCTGGTGCCTGGAAGTCTGCTCCTCAGTGACTAGTACTACCCCTCCCTGTCACGTTTGACCTTACAGTGAACCTTTTTTTGCCACCCAAACTCACCCAAACACGATCCGAACTGACCGAACTGTTAGGTCATTTCGCCATTTGGATTGAGTTTGGTTCAGCCAGTTCATGTTCAGAAGTTCGGTTTGGTTCTGTCATCCTAACAGGCTGAGTTCGGGCCAAACTCCGAACTTCCGAACCGCGTTCGCCCATCCCTAATTTTGTATTTCTACTAGATTACCATCATTTGAAAATATCCCAAAGAAGACTTCAACAGTTGAAACATTTTGGGCGCCTCTGAACTTTGGATGGATTATATGATGGACCTTTTGATCTGAATTTTGTTGTCTGTGGGTATTTTCAGACGTTACGAGATCACAGTCAACCACAGTCAATTCCCTGTGGTGGCTGCAATCACGGAACATCTGTTGGGGGGCCGATTCCCCGCCGGGATCCCCAGCACGTCTGTTAGGGGATGATGGGGTCATCCCGGCAGGGGATGAATATATTGTTTTCGTGACGGGGCCAGGTGGCCCCGTCACGTCTGAAAATACCCAACATGTCTGATATAAACTTTGGTTCATCTGTTTGTGATATTCACTGCTTGTAATATTTTGTATGTTTGTCATAATTAGGGCTGATGCGACAGCAGCTGTTACTGTGCCGCGATTCCATTCCGCCATTTCGGAATTGCCCGCACCACACCGCGGCTTTTCTGTGGACATTCCGCTAATTCCGCCGGCATTCTGCAAATTGCAGAATTGCAGAAAAATTGCAGAAACTGTCGGAAAACTGCTGTTCTGCTATTTTGTGGCACTGGTGGAATGGCGGAAGTAACGAAAATGTCATGTTTCCGCTATTTTGCAAAGCCTGTGGAAGTAGCGGAATGAAATTAGTGGAACTGTGGAAGTAGCGGAATGAAACTAGAAGAATGAAAGCCTCTGCCACTCTGTACCACTAATTGCGGAAACGCTGTTTCCAGCAGAATTAGCTACTACTGCGACATTCCGCTACAGCCCTAGTTATAATTATTATTACTTTTTTGATATTTTCCTATAACAATACATTTTCATAATTAATATTTTGTAAATTTTCATTCCGTGATTCTTATATGATATGGGCCCACGGAGCCTCAAACATAGGGGGGCCTGGCCTATGGAAATTCAGGAGGGAGCCCTCACCACATAGGGCCCATGAATAAGAACAAGAAATAACAGAGGCATAACAACCATGCCTGCAGTACAGTGAGCCCTGCCCCTAACGGGGATGTTATGGTTAAATGAACAGCAAAAATTAAGTAGGGTAATATTTTCCTTTTTCTAATGGGCAACCCAGTGAGTATACATCAAAAATTCTTATGTTAGAAGGGGGTCCACACCACCATTTTTCACAGGGTCCTGACTTCCTTGCATCCATCACTGAATAAACCTTGGGTATTTTAAGACATTATGAGATTATGCTCAACCACGGTGAATTCCCCCTGGGTGAGCATGATCCTGTAACGTCTGGTCAGTGTTACACCAGATATTCTCCCCCATGAATCATGGGGGGGGGAATCAGATTTACCACGCTTCCATCCCTCCTCCCCGGAGGAGGAACGGAAGCGTGGTGAATCTGATTCCACCCCCACCCCCCCGTGATTCACGGGGGTGGCCACCCGGCATAACACTGACCAGACGTGACGCTGACATGCTCAACCATGGGGAATTCACCATGGTTGAGCATGTCAATGTCACGTCTGGCCGCTGACCATGACCTGGAATCGGTAGCTGTGCTCGCTGCCGATTCCAGGCCATGGTCAATTTCCCAAGGACTGGCAGGCGCTGCGGCCGTATTGGCCCCAGTGCCCACCCGTCTCCAGGAGGGCGGGCTGCTGAGGGAGTGAGGGGGCGGAGCTGTGCGGCCGCATTTTTGGCCACACAGCCTCCCCCCCTAGATTTCCCGCCGGGATCGGCCAACATGTCTGTTGGCCATGACGTGTTGGCTCCAGTGGGGAATCTGCAGGGTGTTTCCATGATGAGCCCCGTCACGTCTGAAAATACCCCATCTCTCACCTTCAGTGTAGTTCTTCTCCCATAGTAGTTAATGTGGTAATATGAGAAACCCTGTGCCTACCTAGCCTGTATTCCTAATTGAAATAAATAAAGGATTTGGGTCTCATACTTTCCATGAGCATTAAATTCACTTTAAGAAAAAGAAAAATAATATATATTTTAAAATTTAAAAGAAGCCAGTGATAAGACCATGAACCAAGATTACAAGTTTAGACTTTATGAGCAGTGTTCATGTTTAATTAAAATAATCCTAATTAGTTTTAAACCTTTTCAGAATGAATGGCAAACTGATAATAAGCAATTCCCTTTTGATAGCATTACAATGCCAGAGATTTCTTTTAATCAATTCCTAATTCCTCAGTGAAAGACGGTTGCAGATAGTAATTGTAGGACACACATCTTTACTGGGATTTTCTTTCTTTCTTTCTTGGTCTCTGAAACACTTCTGCTTCATTTTACTTGAGCACAAAGTCTCATTGAACCTAATGTAAACTACTTGGGACAATAAGGCAAATAGGATTTAGCCTATGATATAAAGTCAGCTGAAGTCTATATTTTAGGGTTATGTTATTATTTAGTCTAGCAGCTAGGTTTAAAAAGGTGTCTAATTAATGAGTTAGAGTAACCCACTAGCTAGAAAAATTTAATTCCTAGATCATGTTGGCACATATCTGGGTGTCTTCACCAGTATGAATGTAGATGCTAGAAGTGGTGCAATTTCTCTATATCATGTAACATTTATTTAATGCTGTTTGGCATACAATCAGAAAAAATATGAAACCACAAAAAGAATCACAACTCACAGAAACATTGTTTAATAAATTTGCACAAACCTTCTATTATAATCAATAGTGAAATTATGTACCTAAAATAATATTGTTTTGGAAATATGTAGCACCAGGTGATATCTTTTACATGTTTTCATGTACTTTTTTTGCTTTTGGTTAATGCAAAAATATATAGTCACACAACAGTAAGAGATTGCTTGTACTGTATAATACATTAAATCATGTGTAGAATGGACTGATTTGAAAAAGTTTTTCTGATAACTAATTTGATTAACTTACTTAGATAATAACACCCCTTCTTCCTAATTATAAACGTTTTCAATATTATCAACTCATCTAAAAACCATAAATAATGCCCATGGTGTTCTTTTACGCATAGTTTCAATTTACCAGCAATTTTCATGATTTCATGATTTTCATATTCTTGACTCCATTCAAGAATATTCAACTATTAGCCAGTTTTTATTTACTTATATATTTATGTATTTATTTATTTAAGCTTCTATCCCACCCTTCCCTCTAAAAAGCTCAGGGTGACTTACAAAAATGAAATCTAAACATAACACATAAAAACATACATTAAAAACATATAGAAATTGAAACATTAAAATACAAACATAATCCAACTAAATCCCACAACCCATCCACAACTTTCCACAAGATCCAACTCATACCACCTCCATATTCCCCATATTCAACCCCCATCACATCCCTACCCAACCCCCCACTACCACTGCCACCAGTCCACCCATCTCCTATCCCCTTCTGCCAAATACCTTTTCAAACAGGAAAGTCTTACACAACCTCTGGAAGATTCTCAGGATTGGGCTTAAACCAATCTCTGGAGGAAGGGAGTTCCATAGCATTGGGGCAGTAACAGCCTGCAAGCATTTGTCATATGAACAAGACTAAAAGATACTACCCAGAAGGAGGAGCTTGCTGCTCATTGAAGGGGCTGTAGAGGGACATGGAAGGACAGGCAGCTTTTCAGATATGTGGGGCCCAGACCATTTAGGTCTTTAAAGGTCAAAACCAAAACCTTGAATTGAGCCCGATAAGCTATATGGAGCCAGTACAGACTTCAGAGAACCAGTGTAATGGCCTCCCAGCACCCTGCCTCTAAAAAAAGGCAAGCTGCCACATTCTGCACCAACTGCAGCTTCTGAATAGTCATCAAGGGCAGCCCCACATAGAGTGAATTCTCATAATCTAGCCTCCAGGTGATGAAAGCATGGAAGAGAGTGGCCAGATCCGAGTCAAAGTGAAAAGGCCTTCCCACCAGATGGAGCTGGTGAAAAGCACTCCTGGCCACTGCCACAACTGGATGATCCAGGTACAGAAAGGGGTCAAGAAACACTCCAAGACTGCAAACATGACTGACCAGAGGGGGCCAGACTCCATCAACAACAGGAGTTCTAGTTCTCTCCAGGTCACACAAGGCTGGTCAACCATCATCACCTTAGTCGTGTCTAGATTCAGCCTCAATCAGCTCATCCTCATCCAGTCCCCAACAGCAGCCAGGAATCAGGTAAACATTGAGAATGCAGGGTGTGGGTCTGATAAAAAGGAGAGGTAGAGCTGGGTATTATCAGCCTACTGATGGCACTTGATCCGAAACCTCTGAATGACCTTGCCCAGTGGTCTCATATACATGTTGAAGAGGAGGGGAGATAGAATATAACCCTGTGGGACCCCACAGGGGAGTTCCTGAGTGGACGACGAGCAATCACCCATCACCACTATCAATGAACTCCCCAACAGGAAGGAATGGAACTACTCAAGAGTGGTCCCATGCACCCCCACCATCCCACAGTTTAAATAGTTTAATGGTAATAGAACATTGACTATTAACCAGTTTCCTAATACATTTATTCCCCCAAATTCTCAACATTTACTAAGCGTGAAAAAGCAGACTGTTTTCTAGCATACTCAGTCAAACACATGAAAATGAGGGCTTTGGATCAAACACACAAACTTTTATAATAAATGGTCGAGCTATGAGAATGTTTCTCTTCATGCCTGTATTTTGTGAACATGACACACTCACAGTATATGAAAGAAGATGCTCCCAGTTGACCTCAGGTTTTGTGATGAAGCATGGGGAAAGAGGAATCTTTCCGATGTGCAAGGTGCAGACTAGGGATGGGCGAACGCGGTTCGGATGTTCGGAGTTTGGACCGAACTCGGTCTGTTCGGACATCTGAACCGAACGTCCGAACCGAACTCTCAAACAACCGAACAGTTCGGTCATGTTCGGATGGCTTCGGAACAGTTCAGGGGCAGGAAAAACATCTTTCCAGGGCTGAAAATTAGGTTTCAGTTTTGGTTTCAATTTTGTTTCAGTTTCGCTATTTTTGAATGTTTGTCCAAGTTTGGCCAAACCAAACTCGGCTGAACTGAACCATTGAACCCAAACTCGGGTTTTGATCTGAACGACCGAACATCTGAACATCTGAACCACGTTCTGTTTGCCCATCCCTAGTGCAGATTGTTTAGGACTCTATTGGTCCAAATCAGCACTTAAGTGTTGTTTACGTATTGGGTGCTTTTAGATGGACTGCACTTCCAGATATTCCTGTGACAGCTCGCTTCACCTCTAGACTGGCCAGTCCATTTAAAAGGGCCCCACTAGATGTGGAAGCAGAGCAGGCTGTGTCTGCTCCAGGACCACCCCACTTGCAGCACTATGAAACATCCCTTAGCACTTCCTGTGGAACAGGCCAGTCAAACACGGGGCACCGACCCAAAGCCCCACCAAACCCTCCAGGACATTAAACACTGCTGTCTCCTGCCAGGGGGCAAGAATGTGTGTGTTCTGGAGAGGAAGGAGTACTGCTTGAGCTGTAACACCTGGGCTTGCCCCACTCGCACCAGATCCTCCAGGACAGTAAACACTCCTGTCTCCTGTAGGTGGCAGCCTGCAGCAACAGCCATTAGCAGACTGTTAGTGGGCTTTTGGGGGACATGGGTGAGGTTTTATTTTAAATCGATTTAAAATTGTTTTAGGGTCTTGTTTGGGGATGTGGGAGCAAGGGTTCATTTTTAATTGTCTTAAAATTGTTTTTAGGAGTTTGGTGGTGGGGTGGAGGGAATGGTTGGGTGGGAGGGGTATGACTTTTGTGAGGAAAGGAGTTTAAATGGGGAGGGTTGGGAGTGAGGGGTGGTGCCATTACTCCCTTGTGAGGGCAGGGGTATGAACAGGTACTTGGGAGGTTGCCCTGGACCCCTGTGGGAGGGAGAGGGGGTTATGGTCCTGGGGGTAGGGGAAAAAGATGGGAGGAAGTGTTATAGACACCATGTGAGAGGTGTGTGTGTGCGTGCACAGGTAAGGAGGATGAGGCAATTTCCTTGCCTAACATCTTTGCCTCTCTACCTCTGGGGATTCTAGACTTGAGGGAACCCTCTATGGCTGCCCACCTCCTGGGCTCATTGTGAGCCATTGTGGTGGGTGGGTGTGGTTTGCGAGTGGGGCACCTATTTTGGTCATGCTGGGAAGGGGGATGTATGGCAAGCAGAGGATAGACTATCGAGGCTTCAGGGAGAGACACCTAGTGTCTGTCCCTGTGTCCAACCCCCCCCCCCCCACTCTTAAGGGATATTTGGGGCCTAAGGCCAGTAGAGACCTGATTTACCATTGATGGTGCTAAATGCGAGGTTGGTGGCTAATAAAGCATCTACCATCTGTGATCTTATTCAGAATATGACTGCCGACCTCTTCTGCATTACAGAAACCTGGTTGGATGATAGGGATGTGCGAACAGAATGGGGTTTGGATGTTCGGATGTTTGGACGTTCAATCCGAAAACTTAGTTCGGGTTTGTGCATTAGGTGCAGCAGAGTTCAGACTGTCCTGAACATTTGGAAGGTTAGGATGCCGCAGAGGCTTGGGGCACTCCAGGGGTGCCAGTGGGGGTATGACAGGCCATCGGAGACACAGCAGCAACAGTAGCAGAGGCCTGGAAGGCTTGACGCTTGGCATCCTGGCTTGCCCAGGAAGGCAGGCTCAGCCCTTGGCCCCCGTGGGTGCCTGTGGTGCCATGGCTGGTTGTCCAAGACCTAGCAGCAGCATCAGGAGAAGCAGCAGAAGCAGCAGCAGCAGCAGAGGCTGAGAAGGCTTGGGCTTGGTGGCTAGCCTGGCACCTCTACTTGGCCAGGCATTTCAGCTGCCATGCATCGGTGGAGCAGCAGCAGACATTGGATTGCCCAGAAGCAGAACCCATTGTACAGGAAAGGCAGCAGCGCCAGCAGCAGCAGACAGCCAGTTTGCCATGAGAAGCGGAAGGCAGGCTGAGGCAGGGTTTGAGGTTGGCAACCAGGGCGGGCAGACAGGCAGCGTGGCATGAGAGGCAGTAGGGAAGGCAGACTGGGACCTTGACAGGGCACTCAGATAAGCTGGCAAAGACTGTACAGTGTATGTGAGATAGAGCCAGTTAGATAGACAGGCCAAGGTCATCAAGACAGAGGCCGGCTGGCATGCTTTCAGTTTCCCAATGTCACCCTGTGTCATGAAGTCAGGCAGATAGGTTGGACGAGGCCATCTAGTCAGAGAGAGAGAGAGTCAGGGTGGGTGCCATGCATTGGGAGGGAGGGAAAGCAGTGCACCTCAGCAGCAGCATCCCAGGTTGAAGAGGAGCCCCGTCCCAAGACTGCCCCAGCATCAGATGGCATGTGCCACTGCACCATCAATCCATGTCCAGGGGCAGCTCGGGGAATCCCAGCAGCAGAAGGTTCACCTTAAGGAACAGCAACTGCTCCACCAACTTGGCTCCCAGTCTCAGCAGCCACCCCTTTCAGTTGGCGTGGTCTACCCTGCCCCCAGCCCTAGCAGCACCAGCAGCAGGATGAGCAGCAGAAGCACCCCTATTGCTTCTGGATTATGTGGATGGACAGCGCTACCTGCCAATGTGGGCCCCAGAACCTTGAGGGTGGGTCCTGGGGCTGGATTAGCTGTTTCTTGATGCAGTGAAATGATGGCTCCCCTTGACTGGAACGTAGCCCAGAACTCTGAAGGTGGGTCCTGGGACTAGTGTGGCAGCTTCTAGATGATGTGGAATGATGGCTCCCTATGAGTGAAATGATGGACCAAGAACCCTGATGGTGGGATCTGGTACTACAGTTTCAGCTTCTGGATGGTGTGGATTGACAGCCTTCCCTGCCTGGAACGTAGGCCCCAGAACCCTGACGGTGGGTCCTGGGGGTTGAGTGTCTGGCTATTTCTTGATGTGGTGGAATGACAGCTCCCCATGAGCAGAATGATGGCCCCAGAACCCTGACGGTGGGTCCTGGGGCTGGAGTTGCAGATTCTGGATGACGTGGCATGACAGCACTCCATGTCTGAAACGTAGGTCCCAGAACCCTGAGGGTGGGTCTTGGGGCTCGAGTGGCTGCTGTTTCTTGATGCGGTGGAATGACAGCTCCCCATGAGAGGAATGATTGCCCCAGAACCCTGATGGTGGGTCTGGGACTAGAGTGGCAGCTTCTAGATGCAGTGGAATGATGGCTCCCCATATGTGGAATGATGGCCCCAGAACCCTGATGTGGGTCCTGTGGCTGGAGTGGCAGCTTCTGGATGAAAGTGGGCTGCCCTGTGGGCAGGAGGGGTGGGATATAAATTTTAAATAAATAAATAAATAAATAAATAAATAAATAAATAAAGTGGAATGACAGACCTCCCTTTCTGGAATGTAGGGCCCAGAACCCTGAGGGTGAGTCCTGGGGCTGGAGTGGCTGGCTGTTTCTTGATGTGGTGGAATGACAGCTCCCTGTGAGTTGAATGACGGCCCCAGAACCCTGACGGTGACAGCCCCAGAACCCTGATGGTGGGTCCTGGGGCTGGATTGGCAGATTCTGGATGAAGTGGAACAACAGCACTCCCTACTTGTAATGTAGCCCCCAGAACCCTGAGGGTAGGTCTTGGGGCTGCAGTGGCTGGCTGTTTCTTGATGTGGTGGAATGACAGCTCCCTGTGAGTGGAATGATAACCCCAGAACCCTGAACGTGGGTCCTGCGGCTGTATTGACAGATTCTGGATGACATGGTGGAATGACAGCCCTCCCTGCCTGGAACGTAGGTCCCAGAACCCTGAGACTGGGTCCTGGGGCTGGAGTGTCTGGATGTTTCTAGATGCCATGGAATTACAGCTCCCCTTGAGAGGAATGATGACCCTAGAACCCTGAGGGTGGGTCCTGGGGCTGGAGTGGCTGGCACCCATGCTCAGCCTGGTGTTGCAGGCTGTCTGGCATTGGTGGAGCAGTGGCAGAGGCCCAGCCAGGGCTCAGTGGCTGGCACTCCTCCTTGGCTGGGTGTTACAACCTGGCTGGCATCAGTGGAGCAGCGGCAGAGTCCCAGTCAGGGCTCGTTGGCTGTTACCCCTACTTGACCTGGTGTTGCAGACTGGCATCCTACTCGACTGAGATAAAGAAGCTCTATTGCAATTTTGGCAAGCCTTACCTGTTGGTGAATGTCGTGGACACCCAGACCCCCCTCTGCCAGTGCACTCATCTGAGCTATGCTGCAAGAGTGAGGAGAAAATGACTGACATGCAGTACCACCAGCAGCAGCAGACATTGAATTGCCTGGGCACAGTAATTGTGGCTGGCACCCCTGCTCAGCTGGGTGTTGCAGGTTGGCTGGCATTGGTGGAGCGGCCGAGGCCCAGCCAGGAATCAGCTGCTTGCACCCCTACTCAATCAGGCATTTCAGGCTTGCATCCTTTTCTCAGGAAAGCAATGAACTATTCTGCCAATCAGTCAAGCCTTGCCCAGTGGTGAATCACATGGCCACCCAGTAGCAGACATTGGATTGCCAGGGCACAGTACCTATGGCACAGAAGAGGCATCAGAAACAGGCATTGGGTTGCCAGGGTACAGAACCCATGGCACAGACTGTAGAGGAGGCATTGGCAGCAGCAGTGGACATTGGATTACCCGGGCATAGAACCCTTGGCACAGAAAGCAGAGGTGGCATTTGCACCAGCAGCAGACATCGGATTACCTGGCCACAGAACCCGTGGCACAGACAGCAGAGGTGATATTGGCAGTAGCAGTAGGTATTGGATTTCTGGGGCACAAAACCTATGACACAGACAACAGAGGCAACATTGGCAGCAGCAGCAGATATTGGATTGCCCATGCATAGAACCAATGGCACAGAAAGCAGAGGCAGCATTGGTAGCAGCAGCAGACATTGGATTGCCCAGACACAGAACCTGTGGCACAGACAGCAGAGGGAGCATTGGCAGCAGCAGCAGCAATTTGATTGCCCGGTAGCAGAACCCATGGCACAGACAGCAGAGGCGGCATTGGCAGCAGCAGAAGACATTGGATTGTCCAGGCAAAGAACCCATGGCACATACAGCAGAGGAGGCATTGGCAGCAGCAGCAGACATTGGATTACCCAGGCATAGAACACTTGGCACAGAAAGCAGAGGTGGCATTGGCACCAGCAGCAGACATTGGATTACCTAGGCACAGAACCTGTGGCACAGAGAGCAGAGGTGATATTGGCAGTAGCAGCAGATACTGGATTGCTGGGGCACAGAACCCATGACACAGACAGCAGAGGCAACATTGACTGCAGCGGCAGACATTGGATTGCCTGGGCACAGAACCCATGGCACAGACAGCAGAGATGGCATTGGCAGCATTAGCAGACATTGGATTGCCAGGTAGCAGGACCCATGACACAGACACCAGAGGCAGCAATGGCAGCAGCAGAAAATATTGGATTGCCCAGTAGCAGAACCCATGGCACAGACAGCAGAGGTGGAACTGGCAGCAGCAGTCAACATTGGATTGCCCGGGCACAGAACCCATGGCACAGACAGCAGAGGCGGCATTGGCAGCAGCAGTGGACCTTGGATTGCTGGAGCACAGAACTCATGGCATAGACAGAAGAGGCAGCATTGGCAGAAGCAGCAGACATTGGATTTACCGGGCACAGAATCCATAGAACAGTCAAGATGGCAGCAGCAGGATTTGCCTGTGCGCAGTACACATGGAGCTAGGATGGTAGGATTTGCAAGGGAAGAGTTCCCATACAGCAGCAGATGGCAGCAGCAGGATTGCGTGGGCACATTTGGATTTGCCAGGGCAGAGCACACATGGACCAGCAGGCAGCAGCAGAGGTATTACCAGGCCAGTGGGGGAAATCACCCAGGGTTTCCACGGCAGGCAGACAGGCACCTTGACATGAGAAGTAGTCAGGCTGGGGCAGTGTTTCAGCTTTGCCGACAGGGTGCAGACAGGCAACGTGGCATGAGCAGAAGGCAGACTGAGGCAGGCTTTCATATTGGTCACCTGGGCGGGTAGGCGAGCAGACAGGCAGCATGGCATGAGAAGTAGGCAGACTGAGGCAGGCTTTGATCTTGGCCAACTGGGCAGGCGGGCGGGCAGGCAGACAGGCAGCGTGGCATGAGCAGAAAGCAGACTGAGGCAGGCTTTGATCTTGGCCACCTGGGCGAATGGGCAGGCAGACAGGCAGCATGGCATTAGCAGAAGGCAGACTGAGGCAGGCTTTGATCTAGGCCACCTGAGCGGGTGGGCAGACAAGCAGCGTGACATGAGAGGTAGTAGGAAAGGCATGCTGGGACCTTGGCAGGGCACTCAGATAGGCTTGCGAAGACTGTGCAGTATGAGAGAGAGAGAGAGATCCAGTCATATATGTGGGCCAAGATCGTCTAGTGAGAGACTGGCTGGCAAGCAGACAACTTCCCAATGCCACCCTGCATCATGAGGTCAATCAGATAGGCCGTCCAAGGCTGTCTAGTCAGAGAGAGAGAGAGGCAGGGCATGCAGCGGGCATAGGGAGGAAGGGACAGCACCTCAGCGCAGCAGCAGCAGCCCAGATTGAGGAGGAGCCCCATCCCAAAATTGCCCCATGCATAAGATGACGTGTGCCAGTGCACCATCAATCCAAGTCAAGGGACATCTCAGGGAATCCCAGCAGTGGATGGTTGACCTTTATAAAAAGCAACTGCTCCACCAACTCGGTCACCAGTCTTAGGCGATGTGGCGAGCAAATGTCCCCCGCCATGGAGAACACTCGCTCACTGGGGACACTCATTGGTTGGCAAGACAAGAGACTCTTGGCCACTTTGGACAGGGCCAGCCACTCGTTGGTCTTGCCGGCCACGGCGTCCAAGGGATCGCTGCTAGGTTCTATGCATGACTCCTCCTCTAGGTAGCTATCCACTGCTGCTGAGGTAACTCTGCCTGGGTACCACCTCCATCACTGCCCTCAGCCACACTGCCTGCCCTGCTGTGCACGAGCCCATGCTCACCAGAGTGCCCTGCACATATGAGCTACTGCTGTGGGCAATAGGGCTGCTGTTGCTGCTCAGCCTGCTGCTGGTGTTGCTACTGCTATGGCTGGTGGCAGGGACAGATCCCGCCAGCTGAAAGGGGTGGCTGCTCCCTCTCCCACCATCCCCAGGGGCATCCTGCTGCTGCCGTGCACTCTCCAGAGCCCGCTCTGCCTGCTGGACCCTCGCCACCAGGGTGAGTGCCCATAGAGCACTGTCTGGCATGACATGCTGCCCTTGAACCTGGGGTCCAGCATGGTTACCAAAATGAATTCTGCCCACTTCAGGAGCTCATCGAACTGCACCTTCAGCCCTGCCTTCATCTGCCGCACCAGGTCAACCGCTTCATCCGCCAGCTTCCTTCCCTGATGGCCACAATCCCGCCCCTGGAGAATCTCCTCCAGCCTCCTGAGGAGACTCTGGACTAGAGGGTTCACCTGGCTGATGGTGGCCGTGGAGGAGTTGATGGTCTACGTCAGGGCCAGGAATGATCTGTGAACGAAGACTGTGTGTGCCAGGATCTCCCATTCTATCCCATCATACCCTGGAGGTGCCCCGCTGTCCATCAAGAGTTGAACCTGATGCAAGGTGGCTTTCTAATCAAGAAGCTGATCAAGCATCAGGAACGTCGAATTCCACTGGGTGGACACATCCTGCATCAGCTGGTGCACTGCGGAGCGTTGCTCGGCCTGCTTCGCCCGAAGGAGGTTACTGCCCTTCATGCTCTGGTTAAATAAACCATCCAGCTTCCTCCCCCACTCGATCAGGGAGCTAAGGGTGCCTGCCCAATCCCCTTCTCCCCCAAGCCCAGAGCATCCCTGACCACCAGCTGAAGGTTGTGTGTGGCCCAAGGGATGCTGGTGAAGCCCCCCTCATGGACTGCTCTCAGTATGTTGGCCACGTTGTCCATCATCACACACCCCTTGGTGAAGGACGCGCCTGGTGTGATCCACTCCCTGACCATGGCAGTCAGGGGTGACTCGATGTTATGACCAGTGTGGGGGTCATCCATGACTTCTGCTTGAAGCACGTCCCACCTATACCCTGCTTCGGGACCCCTCCTGCCACTGCCAAACGCTGCCTCCTGGTCCTGCCACCAGTGCGCCATCACTGCCAGGTAGGCATGCTGCGCCTTCCTGCTCGACCACAGGTCTGGGGTGAAGTGGACAGTGGCACCCCCACCCCTTGCCAGTTGTTCCCTCACCCGCTCCTTTAAAACCTGGTAGAGAGCTGGCACCAACTGCTGACTTATGGTGGTGTGCATGGGCAGCTTAATCTGGGGGGCCAGCAATCCAATCAGGCACATAAACCCCATGTCCCCAACCACTGAGAAGGGCTGCCCATCCAGCACAATCATTACTCCCCACATGCTCGTGGCTTTCAGTTGAAAGCCATGCCGCCCTCCATGTCGTGCAGCTGCCAAGGAACTTGGCAGCTGCCCCCACCCCAACTCCTCCATGGTGCACTGCTGCTGCTGCTGCTGCTGCTCCCCCCTAGCAGTGATACCGTTCCTGCTGCTACAGGCAGCTGTTCAACCAGGATGCTTGCCCACTGATGGAGGCGGACGACTGGCCACGGCAGTCAGGAACCCGCTGACGTCCACTGCCCCTGCCTGCCCGCTTAGAAGCACAGCGCTGTGGTATTCCTTGACGTGCCTCACCATGGCAGTTGTACCAAGGTTGGTGAGCACCTGTCCATGCTTCTCCACCTACTTGCACAAAGTGCACTGCACCTCCCTGGGATCATCCGCCTGCACCCACTTAAAATGCGCCCACATGGAAGATTTTTTGCCCCCTTCTGCCTTCTGGCCTTCACCGGGTCATGCACCGCTAACAGTGCTGCTGGGAGTGGCAGAACATGGTGGCAACACAGCTCTCGGAGGAGCTCTCGGAGGAGCTCTCGGAGGAGCTCTCGGAGGAGCTATCACCTCAGCACCAGACATCTCCTCCACAGGACTAGTGTCTGCCTTGCTGTCCACAATATGTGTCATGTCCCATGAACTGGAGTACTGGGACCTTGAGGCTGATGGACTGCCCACCATGCTGCTTCCACTCTCCCTGTGCCTCCTATAGCTGCTGTTGTTGCTGCTGCTCCTCTCCCTGCTGCTATTGCCTGGGGATTGGGTCTAGCAGCCAGCGTGGGATCCACCAGCCCTGGACTGCTGGGGATCACTGCAACAATGGAGGACATTGCTGGTCCTTGAGGAACATCGGACCCCGAAGCACCTGCTCCTTCAGCTGCAGCAAAGACAGCCAAAGTCTCCTGCACTGCAGGCCTTCCACTGCCCTGCGTGGCAGTGGAGTAAGTTGGCAGGACGCTCAGGCACCTCTGAACCACATCCCAGCTAGTGCCACTGCTGGGAGCCTCTGAAGCTCGACTGCCAAAATCAGGCCTGTGAAGTTTGGGCCGTGGTTATGGGCTCGGGCTGCTGCTGATGCCTGCCACTCTGCTGGCATGGCCCCTGCCACCTCTGTGACATGCCCCATTGCCTACATTACGGGCAGCAGACTGGCCTTTCCTGCTTCCCTTCTCCATTTTTCCTTTCCAAATTATGCAGAGGAAGATTTCATATTTTTTAAATTTATTTATTCAGAATTTTAATATTATATATATCTACTACACTAACTCAGACTGCTCTTTTCTATTCTAAAACCTATGGAACTAAATGGAATATTATCTAATATCTACAAAGACTTAGTCCTACAAACACACTATAAAATATTAAAATATATTCTCTACACACTATCTCTATCTAACTCTACAACTAAGCTAACTCCTACAACTATAGTATCTATCTATCTATCTATCTATCTATCTATCTATCTATCTATCTATCTATCTATCTATCTATCAACAGCAGGATTGGGGCAGGGAGGGAGAAGAGACAGACAGCTCACAACAAACAACACAGGGAGGGATTTTGGTGGTGTACCGACCACTCTGCTGCACAGCTGACTCCCTGACTGCTCTAACCGAGCTGGTCTTGGAGGTGCTGTTGGAATTGGCCAGATTTATTGTCATTGGTAATTTCAGCATACACACTGAGGTGAGTCTTTTAGGGGCAGAGGAGGAGTTCATAGCCGCCATGACAATAATGGCTCTATCTCAGGTAATATCTGGCCCAACATATGAGGCAGGACACAAATTGGACTAGATGTTTTGCACTAGCCTGAATTATCAGGGGTGTGGTTATGACACTTTTGTCATGGGTCAGATCTTTACCTTCTGAAGGCTCAGAAGGCCCTCCTATGCCCTTGTTAGGGTAGTAGACCTATTAGGATGGTCCGCTCTTGGAGACTAATGGATCAAACTGGTTTCCAGAACACTGGGGAATCTGCCTACTGACCTTAGCAGCTACTCTCTTGATGACCTGATCATTTTGTAGAATTGCATTTTGAGCATGGCCATCAACATGGTTTCACCCAGACATCCACTCCCTCTGCTGTGACAGCACAGGTCCTCCTGGTACATGGAGGACCTGAGGTGATTGAAGTGGGAAGGGAGGCAGTTAGAGTGCAGGTGGCACTTGACTCGTGCTGAATCCAATCGACTGTGACATAAACTGTTTTCAAAGGACTATGCTGTGACTGTGATGGTGGCAGAGAATGCTTTCTTCTCCACTATCATCGCTTCTGTGAAGTCTTGTCAGGTGGAGCTATTCCAGGTGATGAGGGGACTGGTTAATCCAGTCTGCCTCCACCCAGAAATGGAGTAGTCTAATGCCCACTGTGACATTTTTAGTTATTACTTCACAGACAAAATCACTCATATTCACTACAACTTGCGTGCTGTCATTTTACCTGCACCATCAGAGTTTAAGATTATGCAAGGTCAGTGTTTTCCTGTTTATTTAGATCAGTTTCAATCAGTATCAACCACCGATGTGTGGGAGGTACTTGAGGCTGTGAGGGCAACCCTTGCCCTTCCTGTCTGGTGAAAGCCAGCTGGGAGATGCTAGGGCTGCTGCTGCTGCTTGGAGTTGTCAATGCCTCCCTACAGGAGGGTAAGGTGTTAGATTTTCTTAAAACGGTAGTTTTCCAGTCCCTGCTTAAGAAGCCATCTTTGGATGTTGACTCCCTGGTCAGCTATCAGCCTTTCTCTAATCTTTACCTTTTAGGAAAGGTTATGGAATGGGTGGTTGCCCAACAGTTCCAGGCTCATTCAGATTTGCGGACCCAATCCAGTCAGGATTTCTTCCTGGGGTATGGCACAGAGATTGTGCTTGTGGCTTTGGTTGATGACCTGCACCTGGAGATTGAAAAGGGGAATTCTGCTCTGTAGATCCTGTTAGATTTTTTGATGGCCTTTGACATCATGATCATGAAGTGTTGTTGGCATGACTGTGGGACCTGGCAGGGGTGTGTGGGACCACTCTTGAGTGGTCCCATTCTACCCTGTTTTGGAGGTCCCTGATAATGTTGTGGGCGATTGCTCATTTTCTTCTTGGGACCTCCCCTGTGGGGCACCGCAGGGTTTCATGTCTCCTGTCTTGTTCAACATGTATTTGAGGCTGCTGAGCATGGTCATTTGAAGGTTTGAGGTGAAGTGCCATCAGTATGCTGATCACATCCAACTCTACCTCTCTTTTTCATCCAACCCAGGCACTGCAGTCTCGGTGTTTACCCAGGCCATTGCCAGACTGCTGTTGGAGACTGGATGAGGGAGAGCAAATGGTTGGCCAGTCTTGTGGCCTGGAGGGAATTGGGACTCCTCTTATTGATGGGGTCCATCCCCCTCTGGTCGATCGGGTTCAAAGCCTTGGAGTGGTTCTGGATTCCTTGCTGCACCTGGATTTTCAGGTGGGCAGCAGTTGCCAGGAACGCTTTTTACCAGTTCCATCTGGTGAGGAGGCTGCAGTCTTTCCTCTCTGATTTTAGATCTGACCACTTTCACCCATGCTTTCATCACCACAAAAGTAGACTACTGCAGTGTCCTCTACATGTGGCTCCCCTTGATGACTGTTTAAAATCTGCAGCTGCTGCAGAATGCAATGAAGCTGCTGCAGAATGCAATGACTTGCCTCCTGTCGATGATAAGATGTCATGAGCACATTACACCAGTGATCTGTAGTCTTCACTGGCTTCCTATTATATTGCTTTCTGGGCACAATTCAAGGTTCTGGTTTTGACCTTTAATCTCCTAAACAAACTGGGCACTCCCTCCCAGTGGGGTCCCATTTGTCCCCTGACCTCCTGGCTTTCCGCAAGAACTGTAAGACCTAGCTCTTCCACCAGGCTTTTGGAGAGGGAGAGGGGTAGGGTTGGGTTGTGGGGGGGGAGTTGGTTTTCCCCCTGCTTTTGTTTATTATGTTTTAAAATGTTTTAATTGTTTTATATTATATTTTAATATTGTATTGTTGTTGTTAGCCGCTCTGGGCTACCGTGAGGTAGGAAGATTGGGATACAAATATGGTCAATAAAAATAAAATAAATATCTGAGGCTTGTCCTTCCATGCCTCATTGCAGCCCTGGTGATTGGCCTGGAGCACCTCCCTATGGATACCATCGGTTAGACCTGTTCGTATAGTCAGGGTTCGCAGGTGTGTGTGTGTGTGTGTGTATGTTCTAGGTTGCTGACAGAATGCTATGGAACGCCCTTCCCTTGGATATTCGGTTGAGTCTGAGCCTGAGCATCTTCCAGAGGTGATGTAAGACCTTTCTTTTTGTAAAGTCATTTGGCAGGCAGGGGAATGGGGGTTGCTGGGGACGTTGAGCCTTTGGGTATGGGTTGGTGTAAAAGGGAAGACTTGTCCCAGGGTAATTCCATGGAGGACCAGTTCCCACCAGCCAGCCTCCTAGGGAATTAACTCAGTCCACACATAAGTTGGTGCACAAGTTCAGCCTTAATTCACTTAGAAGGTACAGTCTCAAGAGGTTTATCCAGTTCAGAGAGGAATAGCAGCAGTTGTTCCCCAGCTCCCAGTCCCAAGTTAGCAAGACGATTTGCCTGGTCCTGCTGTAGTTTAATATAGCTAATCTGACCATTACTAACTGCCTTGGCTGAACATGGTTCAAGCTCTCCCTCTTGTCCCCTCAATTCAGGGCTTTAACCCTCTAATCTCCCAGGGCTCTACTCCATGGATTTGACATCCCATGAGGTGGATCCCTAACAGTCTCCCTTCTCCCCTACATAGCCAGCCTCAGCCTCTTGGCACTGTACCTGTTGGCCATGCCACAAAAGTCAGGCCATTGGTAGAAGTCAGGAAATCCAGCCCACTCCTTGACCTGGAGGGCTGAACCACTTCTTCTCCACCAGGAGCCTTCTGAATTCCACCCAAGGTCCTCTCAGGGTTATTTCAGGATCCACTACTCCCAGGGTCCTTCTTCTGACATCCTTTTTTAGGGCTGACTTCCTTCCTGACCCCTCCAGGTGCATCCCCCTTACTGGTTCAGGCTGGCTTAGCCACACCCCTCTGTACCTGGCACCAGGACGGCACTAAGGAGCCCTGAAGATGTCAACCCCAACCTCAGCCATCCTTCTAAAAGGTCCAGGGCCCAGCACAGACACTGTGCTGCTACAGCGAGATACAATTTTAAATAAAAACAAATAAATAAATAAATAAATAAATAAAGTGGAGCTGTCTGTCTGTCTGCTCGGCATACTCATCCTGCAGTTCTACTTTTTGCCATCCGTTGCCCTGGGCAACACCATAGGATTGTATGAGCCTAGAGCGTTGGGTGATCTGCCCACAAATCTATTGGGGGGGGGGGGTATGCCGCTATTGCAGACTGCAGGCCAGGGAAACCACCACAGCAAGCAGGGCTGCAAGCAGACTGACATGGCAGTCCAGTCCCAGAGCAGCTCCAGGGGCAGGCAACCTCTGCATTCATCTCCTTACATCCATTATGTTCTTTTTAGGGATTAGATACTCCCAAGTTACTATACCTAGCCCATACTCACATCATTCATATGATATGTCATTGATATGTAATCACTCAAGTAATCATCACTAACCATAATTTTCTACCACTTTAAGCCAGTGAGCGGTAATTAGCACAAACCTTTACACGCTCTATCACTTGTCTAATGAGTGAATACAGAGATTCCACAGAGTTTCTCCTGAGGTGATGTGAGGAACCAGGGCCTTAAACCAGAGTCTCCAGGTTTCTGGGTCTATCGCCAGCTCCACAGCACTACCACCATGACTTGGTTTTGGTCCAGACTCTGTCTCGTAAACTCATTAGGGGTGTGCAATTTGTTTCTAAATGAATGGAGCCCCATATGTTTTAGTAACTAAAGATAGGAAAATGAATAAGAGTACTATTGTTGTTTGCTTTCATCTGTTAAAAATAAAAAAAATAAATTAAAACAATCACTGCACATGTGCAAAAGGGTCACCAGGCCCATTTGTGCATGCACACCATTTTCCAAAATGGTGCTGGCTGCATCAATGCCATTTTGGAAAATGGCTCATATGTGCATAGACTAGTGGCAATTTTGTACATGTGCAGTGATTTTTAATGTTTTATTATTTTTAGTTTTAAAAAATTCTTTAAAAATTACTGTGCATGAGAAAAATGCCTGCCGGACCATTCTTCGCATGCACACTCTTCCAAAATGGATCCAGCAGCCTCAGCACCATTTTGGAAAAGGGTATCCAGTCTGCCCATGCACAGATTGTCTGCCCTGTTCCAAAACGGCACTGGCCACGCATGTGCAGTATGGCCCCACAACCATTTTGCTCATGTGCAGTGATTATTAAAAAAAATATATATATTTTTAATTTTTAAAATGGGAGGGGGGAGAAAAAATGAACTGATCATTTATGAACCCCGCCCAAAACAAAGGGGGTTTTGTAAATGGAAATGAAAACATGGCTCAGCCACCATAATTTATACCAGCCCTTAAATATCCAATAATAAGTAATATTTATTGTTTATTGAGAACTGGCTTATGCTCTGGCCCTAAAATAATGAAATGATACAAAACATTTCAATGCCTCATAGCACAACATAACACAATACATTTAATAACAAAATTTCCCATATTTTAAACAATGCAGTAAATAAAATAACTTTAAAAAACAATCTTAGCTCTTATAAACAGGCCACTTATCAAGCTCACCAGTGTCTAAATGTGATATAAATCAGCCTTGGGCCTTATGAACAGGGTAGTAGTCAGGCTCAACAGTCTTCAGCTGCCATCCGAAGAAGGCCTTAGCCTTTGCCAACAGTGCACTGATCAGGCATGCCAGGCTCTAATTTTAAACCAAAAGGACCTAGCCTTTAGAAAAAACATCTGACTCCAACCCACAATAACATATCAGCTCAATTTGTTTTCCTTTTTTATAATTTGTTGCATTTAGTTCCTTGCTTCCTCCCACGGCTAGAATGGGATATTGATTTATAATTCTTGCTGTCCTATGCACAAATGGAGTTAGGTTCTGGATCAGATCTTCCTGGTCCTTCTGCAACAACCAGATTAATTTTTCTCCATTAAAAAAATATGGGACTTTCTTTAGGAAAGGAGTAATATGACATTTTCTAATGTCCAGAAAGTAACGACATTCAAGAATGTAATGTATAAGTTCCTCGACCATACCCATCCCACAGGGACAGAACTTATTTTCCTTTGGTATAGCCAGATTTCTTCCTGCTAACATAGCTGTATTCATTTGGGCAAATCTTAATCTAGTCAGACTCACACGCAGGTTTCGTTTCAGATTCATTGACAGATATTTGGACCTTCCCCTCTCTGTTTTAATAAGGATATATAAAGGAACCATATTACTAAATCTTATTGCAGCAAGATCTTCCTGATAAGTTATATCAGACAATCTTTGCATCACTAAGTCTTTGTCCACAACAGGAAAAAATCTAGTTTCATCAGAGAAATAAAAACCAAAACCAGCCGAGTATAATATACTCTCTAGCATTTGCAGTCAAGGCAAATGTAAAGTCCTTGGTCTTTCATAATCCTTGAGATAGCACATTTTTATCATTCTTGATGGGCCTAGTGTGAGGAGATTATAACAGAATTTTAACAACATACATTTTCTACCCAATGGTATAACTGCATCCACATCAGTTTCCAATCTTAAGCAAGCTACAGGCACAGCACTGGGAAGACCTAAATGTTTTCTCCAAAATTTATTTGGGAGAATTTCAGTTTTATCCATTTGGTTATATCCCCACACTTCTGCTCCATACAAAATCTGCAAGAGAACCTTAGCGTTAAATGCCTTTATCGCTGCCCTCACAGACCTTCCTGTCAAAATCATAGCTTTCTGTTTCACCGCTGTCAGTTGATCCTTCCGTCCATTACTACTTGAAACAAAAATCCCTAAATATTTATAGGATTTAACTACTTTGATATCAACCGATTCTATATGCCAGAGCAAATTCCTTTTTGTTCTATCCCATCTCATTATCTTAGTTTTAGATTGATTAATTTGTAATTTATTTAATCTAAACCATGTAGAGAAAGTATCCAAGGCTCATTGTAAGCCAATTGGAGTTCTGCCCATGATTATAGGGCCATGTGCGTGTAGTAAAATCCCAATTTGAGTTGACAATATTGGGGGGGGATGAAAGTTTGGACAGTCCAATACAACTATGCCATCATTCATATACAAGTTAAACAGTGCTGGAGGTTAAATACATCCCTGTCTTACACCCTGCTCTGTTTTGAAATGTGGGGAAATCTCTCCATTTGAGCCATACCTCACACATGTGCATGTTCCCTTATGATAACACATCAATAATTGCAACAAGTACCTCTTTATGCCAAGATCAAATAATTTGGTCCCTAACCTATCCTTGTCCACTGTGTCAAAGACTGAAGTAAGGTCTATAAATGCCACATAGAAATGAGATTTCATAACTTTAGTATATTTGAAAATTATATACTGCAAGGTAAATATATGTTGTGAAGTTGCATAGCCTTTCCTGAAACCTGCTTGCTCCTCCTTTGGGATATTTTTAATCCTCAATCCATCGCAGCAAATGTCCCAGGAGATGGTGGCCAAACAGTTTGGCAACAATATTTATCAAAGATTTAAATATCAAATACAGTAGAAACCTCTTTATCTGGATACGGGGGGTGGGGGGGGAGAGACACATGATTCTTGTCCAGATAGGAGACGTGTTCCAATAAGGTGATGCACTACTGTGAAACTAAAACTGGTTGATAGATGCTGTATGTCTCCTATAAATCTTGAATAAAGAAGGGTTCAGATTAAATGGGGCCAAATAAGGAGGTTCCTACTGTAATATTAATGGTGATTACATTCTTTGAGAAAGAATAATGTGTGAGGGAAGTTTACACTTAAAATCCTCTGGTCAGCCATGATAAAGACAGAATAAGGTATATTTTGAATTAACCAAAATCAAAAATTCAGAGGGATTTTCTCCCACCCTCACAACCATTTTGCTTAGTCAATTTGCTTAGTCAGAAACCTATTTAGAATCCATACCCAAAAGTGCCAGACCTGGTAGATTATTTAGGAAGAATTCCACACATTTTCATCAACATGAAACCTGTCCCATTAATGACCTTTGTTTGTTATGCTAAGGTTTTGTCCATGACTCCTTCCTTTCCTCCTTTTTCACAGATGGCATTTTGATAACTACTTTCCCCAACTCTGCAGTGGAAATTGGGATCCAAGTGTAGGGTTTACAATTATCCAGTTTTTGTTCCATTAACTCAGAGTTCGATATTTCAGTTACTTTGGCATTTTGTGTTCAGTATTTCAGTCACTTCACTTCAGTATTCAGTACTTTCTTCACATAGGTGCTACTATTTAGTGCTAAATAGAATCATCTAAGTGAACAAAGTATGAAATACCGAGAATACATGAAGTATCTGAAATACTGGAATAAAGTAACCAACAAACGCAAAGTTTTGAATTTCACAATGGAGAAGACAACTCAGTTGGATATCCATTCTTGGGGGTGAATATGCACTATCTTCACAAATCTGAATTGCCATTCATTTCAACATTATCCAGTTCCCAGAGGTTAGTTTCCACCATTCTTACCTGAAAGATAGCTTGACCCAAGATTTAGGAACAACAATTTCCAAAGCATGGGTCTGCTGCAATTCTGAAAACTCTGAATGACAATTACAGGAGGAACAAAAAATGTAAGGATAGAAGGCAGAGGTGAAGAAATGTGAGGAGAGTATATAGAATGTAATGCAGCAAATAATAGCTATGTAAAGAGCTCTCTTGTCCTCACTCACACACATATGATTAATGTGCTATATTCTTATTAGAGATAATAATAGCAACACATGTATTCACCCCACAGTGAGAGAAGAGACGAAACCACATAAAGTTTAACAACTACAGCAGCTCCTTGCTAAAGTATGTAAACTAGTTGATCTTGCAAGGGTAAGGATAAATGATATTGATTCTATCTCATTAGTTGTAGCGGTGCGGCTGGCAATTGGATTACACCCATTGACAAAATCCCGCTACTCCTGCATTATTCATCATAACTAGTGGCTCCCTGCAGACATGCTAATTCAACTGCTAAGAGCAAGATATATTGTGCTTAGAACCTTTTGGCATTTACAACCAAAGTAGTATTTTTAAAGTGTCAGCATGCTTTCTAATTATTATCCAATGGGTGGTCAAATAATTAGCAAAACCCCACAAAAAAACAAAAAACAACAATTCATAATTCACAGCTGTGAGACTGGGAGCAGTTCCACAATGGACAGGCAGTTCAAAACCCAGTAAGGATCCAGATTTTTAAAGAAAGCTCATATTTATTTTACCTGCTGGGTTCTTAGCTCTTTTGAAAATCCGGTTCTGATTTTGGGTGCTGAGCATTTGAAAATCATGCCTTGACAAAGAAAGCTTATCACTCACTTTTTTCCTAGTGTCGAAATGCAAAGTGTGTATTGTTTAAATTAGGAGATACTGAGAGAAATGATTTTTAAACTTCTCTTGGTTGTTATTTCAGCTATCCAATGGCTTAATCACAAGGCTGTCATCATTCTGGTTGAGATAATAATGTATGCACATTCAAGGCCAGATTCTCCTAAAGTGCAAATGCAGTACAGGCCTGTTGACTTCAGCAGAGGTCAAAGGTGATGAAGCCTTTTTGAAAGTTGGGAGTGATGTTGTGGGGTAAAGGAGTACCCTGGGGAAGTTTGGGAGGCAGCACCCAGGGCGAAGGGCAGCACTCACCCCATCTGCGCATGTGGTTCTCATTTAGTCTTGGAGCCATTGGACAGGGGCAGGGAGAGCTGCTGTGTAGACCTGGACTACTGTCAGTCACCTGCGAGTATCAGGGCTCAAGGAATCACACAGACACATAATTGGTTAACAGTGGGCATAGGCTGCATCTTTATTAGCATAACAAAAGGTGGCCCCTTCCCGGGCATACCTGGTATCACTGTCAGGCACCTTGTGCTGCGTGTGCCTGCAATTGGTGCATTCAGGGTAACACCTATCAAAATGCATAACCTGTGCAAATGTCAGCCAGGGAACAAAAACAGCTATCAATCTGTTGGGGGGGGGGCATTAGCCCACCTCTGCTTCAGGGGAGTGCTACAGGCACAGGACATAGTGGCATAGCACTCCCTCCTCTAAAAACTGGGTGAATACAGGGGGAAGGACTACCAGCTCAGCCATGCATGGACCCCTCCCCAGTACCCACCCCCTGTCCATTTAATCAATTTTATAGGTCCAATACAAGTTTCAATTTCCTCTTCTTATTGTTTCCCAGGCTGACATCCATGACTGAAAGGAGGGAGGACGAAGGCAGTCCCCACTCCTATCCCCCCTTCCCCAAACAGGGAAGCCCAAATGCTCATGCAATGCCACTTGCAGATCTCGTAACCATGAGTCATTGCCTACATCAGGCAGGTGCACTCCATCTTTATACTACATCCCCTTGTGGTGGAATGATAGAGACAGGAGGGGGGGAGAGATTTAGTTATTTTATCTACTTTTATGGTAACCTATTTTGATGAAGGAGTGTTGTGACTTTATGCTGTTTTAATATTTTTAGCTGCCCCGAGCTGCCTGAGACAGGAGAGGTGGGATATCAAATATTTTACATAAATAAATAAATAAATAAATAAATAAATAAAATTAAATAAATATCCCCCAGTGATGTACCACATGATGCTTGATGCACATCAGCTTCTTCCCAATTGACTCATTTATTTTTATTCTTGCCCACTCAATCTTTTCTGGTCGAGAAAGCCATTTCTCGTTACCAAGTTGTTCTCCCTAAGGGGCTTAACCAACAAATTGGGGAGGGGGGCATGGTTGGCGGCTCTATTCTGCAGCAGGGGCAATATATTTGCCCAGCAGATGCTGTTCACTCCTATCCAAAACAGTCTGGTTTGAAAACTGCAGCCCAAAGTTGGACGGTGATGCTCCGCGGCTGGCCAAACACATTATGCTATGGCCACAAATGCACACAGTCATCAGTTGCTTAGTACCTTATGGGAAGGAGACAACAGTAAAGACAACAACTAGGCCTCCATGCTGGGCTCAGTCTCCCTAATGTATGCCTTACAGGCCTCTGACTTACATCTCCGCAGCTCTTTGATCCTGTCAGCTGGTACGGCCCAATGGCCACCACAGATGCTACACTGATACAAAAGGAGTGGAACCTGAACCTCTCCTGGGGTAGTCCATTGTGGTGTAAGCACTGCCTAAAAATGGGCATGAATTGACATTTTGTCAGAGGTGACCCATTGATGTGAATTTGCAGAGAACCGACTCCTGTTACCCTTACTGCACAAAAATCTCTAAACACATCCACTGGGCAAACTGCCCTGTCCTACATTGGGGACAGTATGATCGTCTGTCCCCACCCCAGTTGGTCTGTCCTGGAGATTCTGATTGTAACATGAAGGCCTTCACCCCTTACTCACAGATCCCTCCATCTCAGTGACCCGTTGGACAGGTCATATTTGGATCCAGAAATCAGCTTACTGATATGGCGTGTAGCAAAGAATGCCAGTGTAAATGATGCCTAGAATGGCACCATTTCACAAGGGGATGTGTAAGTGGCCTGCAAGGCTCCAAGGAGGTGTGTTAACATGTTAAGAGGCATGGGATGCCACTTGTTTCCCTTTCTGGCTTCCATCCTGGTCCAGCCCTCTAATACACGTTTGGTCTGGAATGTCCCACATGGCTCCTTGAAGCCATTGTCCTTAGTAAAGAATGGTTTTGCACCCAGACAGACTCTGATGGTTCGTGGTGCTAAACCCTGATGTATTAAATGAGCTTCAAACCATTTTACATGATCAGGGGGAATGGGCTAGGAACCTTTAAACCAGTGTTTAACTAGGAAGCTGCGGAAGTCCTCGAATGTCCTGATGTAATCTCTTAGCATGCTCTTAGCCACAGATGCATAAGCACATTCCTCTAGCAATCTGATCCAACCTCCCAAAGGTCTTCTGGCATTAGCATCAGGTTCTGGATTGCCCCAGGTACCAAAGAACAGAATCTGTTCATCTGAAAGTGAGAGTGCATCAGCAACTTCATTCTGAATACCAAGCACGTCTGGCATAAAAACACATGTTTAGAGTTAGACATTTTGGTACAAACCACCTCATGAACCTCATGACCCTAGCTGACTTTGAAGGTTGCATGTTTACCACATGGGCCACTGTTTGGTTATGTGTCCAAAATCTCACATGAGTGTATTTGAAGCTCTCACCCCAAATATTGACTACCAATGCAAGCGGGGGGAAATCCCAAACTATTATGTTGCTCGCGATGCCAGATGCCACCCACAATGTGGGACAGCACTGAGCACACGATTAACCCTGGAAGAACACACTGAAACCTGAGGCCCCCACTGCATCAGATATCACCTGCATGTTGTCATCCTGTAACTACTAGTTACTAGGACTAGGACTAATAAACAAGTTCTATAACAAACTCAAGATTCCTAGCTTTCTTCATAGTGAAACCCCATTGTAGCCATGAAGGGAATGGGACTATAATGCAGAGACTGTTTGAAACTGTCTTAGAAACTAAGGACTAAAATTCCCAGCAGGCTCAGCCTGCCAGAACATATCAGTAGCTGTGTAGGGCAAAAGAACTACATTTCTAAAGGGGCTATGTGGAATGAAGAGAGGCCATTTTGTGCTCTCTTTGGAAAGAAGGGGGAAGGCCTGGAGAAGAGAAAGAACTTAGACTGTTTGGGCTTGCTGTAACCCAGCCAGATCAACTGTTAGGGTCCAATTTTATCGAGAGGAAAATACTGCATCAACACAGGGTGTTTTCAGATGTTACGGGCCTCCTTTTTACCACAATGAACCACCTGTGGTGGAGGAGATCCCGTACCTCAGGGACCCCCGAGCCCTCCAAGCCCCAGAGCAGCTCCTTCAGTCTGCCGGTCTTCTTGGAGGTTCCCCGTGTTAAGCGGGGGGCCACAATGGAGAGGGAATTCTCGGTGGACGGGTCGCGCCTTTGGAACTCCCTCCCGGAGGAAGCTCGCCTGGCCCCAAGCCTTCTGACATTCCGGCAAAGTTGTAAAACCTGGCTCTTCACCCAGGCCTTTGGGGAGGGGGGTTAGAGGGTTTTATCTCCCTTACCCTATTTATTGTTTTATTGAGTTCCCAGGCCCTGTTTAATACTTGTATTGTATTTTGATATTGTATTTTGATATGTTGTATTTTGTATTTTGATATGTTTTAACTGTTTTTAGATATATTTTATATGTGATTGTTTTTTATTGTATGCCACCCTGAGCTGTTTTAGGAGGGACGGGGTACAAATTTAATAAATAAATAAACATCTGAAGGGGTTCCCACCAGATGTTCACCACAGTGAGGGGAGGCCGGCCTCACCTCCGAATGGTGGTTACCTGGACCACAGTCCAGAATCGGCGGACGGTAACGTCTGTTACCTCCGCCAAGGCCGGAGCATGGTCCCAGCCATGAGCCGGGATTGGGTATAGGGGCCGATTTGGCTGCTTGGCCCGCCCGTATCCAGGAGGGCGGGCGGCCGGGGGAGCCTTTGGGAGGCGGGGCTGTGTTGCTGCACATTGTGCCACAAAGCCCCGCCCCCTCCCCGATCCCCGCATGGAATTAGGCTGGCACGTCTGTTGACTGGCCAGCCTGATTCCAGAGGGGGGTGATGGACTTATCCTGCGCCGTGTCAAGAAGGGAGGCCAGCATGTCTAAAATCACCCACAGAGAATGGTGGAGTGGCCAAACAGAGCAGAAAACATAGAGTCCAGTTTATACCAACACCTGAATCTAGAGAGCAATGAGCACCATCTGGCCTACTGATGTGACAGTTTGAAAGAGGCCTCTAAGCATTGGCATTCTAAAATGCAGTCACCACAACCTCTAAAGAACATGTAAGATTATCAGTGGGGAAATTGTGCAAACACACAGCATAGCTGTTGTGGGTGAAGCACTGAAGTCCTGGTCTCCATCTGGGGCAGATAGTTGGAGCCGTGAGATCCAGGGGAAGCTGAATGGGTCTGGAAACCCAGATCTTCTCTAGACCCCTCTCCCTTTTCCTGAAGCAGGGGATATAATTGTATATCTATGTGAGGAAGTGTATGGGGGTACTTATATATTTTTGTGTTTGCAGAAGCATTTGGGGGGATTTATTTTCAAGTCAGATATCCTTTAGCATGGTTACATGAGGTTTATATTATATATGTTGTGTTGTTTGAGATTGATTTCCATGTGGTTTTGAAATAAATATCAAACTAAATTGTTCCGTCAGCAGAGATCTCATCTGGCATTTCTGTCACTGGGCTGATCTGAAGTTCTCCCACCCTTACCTAGCACCCTTCACCTGGTCTCAAGAAATAAAGAGGGGTTACAGGACCATACTTCCAAAACATCCTAGATCTCCTTAGTTACCCGGATGTGATGATATGGAACCAGTGCTCATGATGTTGCACTTGCCAAATTTGCGCAGAAGGCTCTGCCCAGAGTGACCACCCTACGAGCAAAACTTAGGTGGGCCAACATCTTCTGAAGGTCCCTCAGTGTTACTTTGTTTACTGTCATGCAATCGCATATGTGCCGTCTGAGTACCTGTAACTTGTAATTTGGAAGGCTGACCACTGAATCAATCTCAATACCCAGAAATAATAATTTTGTAGTACAATAATTTTGTAATAATGTTGTAGAAGTTTCATTTTTTTTGTTTGACCAGGGGGAACCCCAACTCCACTGCTACCTCTGAAAAGATGGACATCAAGAATCTACACTCCTGTGGGGTTCCGCCCCAGCAAATACAGATGGTGAATGACCAATCTGAGACCCGCCTTGTGTTTCACTGCCCACTAGAGATGTACACAGAAAATTCGCTTGTTTTAATTATTCTTTTAGGTTTTGTTATCAAAATATCAATTGTTTTTGTTATCTTTTGTTATTCTTTTGTTTTCATTTTTAGTTTCATTTACATAACTTGTGTGAATGTAAAACAAAGCACCCAAAAAAACATGGCAAAGCAAAGCTGGCATCCCCGCAGAAACATAAACATCCGGAGTGCGCAGGGGCACACAACCTCAGACCACATGGCAAAACAAATCTGGCAAACCTGCCCCCCCAACGTAAACATGCAGAATGCACAGGGGGACACAAACCCAAACCATGTGCCAAGGCAAAACTGGTACATACACACAAACAAAAACATGCAGAGTGAAACCACATGGAAAGATATATAGAGATTTGTAGATCTGCCCTACATTTGCTCATTTTATTTATTTCTACTGGCTATGCTATATGCCTGAGGAAGGGCCTGTGAGGCTCGAAAGCTTGCTTATCTCTACCAACAACAGTTCAAAACTACACAGTATTGCACGATGTGTTTAGGATGCCAATTGGTCAGTGGATGCATCAATCATGTCTCATGATTGGTGGGCTGCTTCCTCCCACTCTCTACTTTTCTGCCTAAAGTCCCAGTTATGTCCTGAAATTTTTGTTTTTGTCCCAAAATTTTCAGGACTAGATTTTGCACAACTTCTGTTAAAATCACAAAAGTTTAATTGCTTATAATATCAGTATCCTTTATCCAATAATTCTGAAATTTGGCAAGTATAACCCCTTAGATAGGTGGTACAATTTGTCCCCATGATATCCAAACTGGATGGAACATAAAGATGTTACAGCCAGAAATGCAAGTCAAATGCTTTTAACATCAGGTCCTTTTATCCAATCTTTATGAAATTTAGTAAATATAATAACTTTGGAGAGGAGTATAATATTCCCAAATTTCATCCAAATTGGATGTAAAATAAAGAAGTTACAGCTAGAAACGTATGTGCTACTTCTGTTAAAAACACAAAATTCAATTGCTTTTCATAGAATAGTACTTATACGGGACTCTGGTACACCCCCCTTTGATTAAACCCATAACATACAGGGGGGCTCGTCATTGATTTCTTCTCCATTAGGGAAATGAGTACACTGATGCTCATTCTAAGGTCTACCTGTGTCTTAGGCATGATTAGCTGGGAGTGTGACACTATGTCAATACGATCCCAGTGGGCATGCGGGTCATTTTCCAATTAATGCAGGAAAACCTCATCATAGGGTAACCAAGACTGACCACCATGGTTAGTGTAAAACCTTTGAATAGTTGATGCATGTTGCCACAACTCCCAGGCACAGTAGGGAAATGTGTACTATATAACCACAGCATATGTGTTGAAGGCAATGTTCCAATTTTCCCATGGGAGATTTGTAGCTCCTTGGGATGCCCCTTTCTCCCTTTTTCTACTTCCCCATCTTCATTCTTGGGCTCCTCCCTCTTCAGAAGCGAGAACATGTCAATGAATTCCCCCATTCAGATCCGCTCACTAGTAGCAATGGACAAGTGTTTTCCAGGAGACCTAGAAGAGGTATAGTATTATGACACTGGTGCCATGTCATCTCCTGCAGTCATGGCACTCATATCCAAAACTGCTTTGGCAGAGCGTGCACATAGCCTAAGGGACAAGGCCCCTTCCCAGTACCATAGCACCTCCAGCTGCCTTGTACCCCCAGCATCTGCACCTGCACCCCAACACCCTTACCTTGAGTTCCTCGATCAGGGTCCTTGCTGGATTCCACTGCTCCCACAGTCACTCAGGTGACTGCTGCGTTCTCCAGATCTTGCACTGCCATCTACTCTAATGTGTCATTCTCCGCTGGTGTTACTGCAGTGTTTAATGGCAAATAATAGCTTCTGAATAGATAAAAATAATAGATTCATAATAGACTTAAAATGGGTAATAAAAATAACAATAATAGGCCATTAATAAAAGGTCAATCAGAGGAGATGATGATGATGATGATGATGATGATGATGATGATGATGATAGACTCATAATTGATTCATAATAGCTTAACCGTAGCATAAATACTGCTGATATATAATAACAACCAATAAGCATAAAATCAATAATCATAAGTAGTCTGCACCATGATAGCAGTGTCCCTGTTTTTTTATGCTCACCACCCTCCAAAATGGCCACCTGGGTCATGTGGCAACCCACCTAAATATGGCCACCAGGGTCATCTGGTGCTCCCTCAAAATGGCCACCAGATCACATGGTGATCCTGTCAGAATGGCTAGCGACCCTCACAAATGGCCAGCTGGGTCAAGTGGTGAACCGCACAATATATCTGACCAGGCCACAAAATGGGTCCCAAGCCACAAGGAGGGAAAAAAGAGTGAGAGAAGAGGGTCCTAAACCAAGGATCTTTAGGAGCATGCTTGGATTTCTACAGGGACACATGGTAGGAGGGGGATTTGTACAGGGAGGTTACCTATCTAAAGCTGTTGCAGTACCCTCACAGGGCACATGGTCCAAGGGGATCTGGCTCCTCACCCTCAATCCCCTCTTTACCCCATGGAACTCCTTGATTTAGGACCCTCTTCTCTCACTCTTTTTCTTCTTCTTGCAGTTGCTCTGTTACAAACACGTATACTAAAGAGAGGACTACACCATAGGTGGGTGCTAAGAAAGGTGCATGTGCTAATGCCAAAAAGGACAACACCTAGTTGTATTAGGCAGAGAAACCTAAAAGCTTCTGGTCCTTTAAGAAGTTGAATCAGACTAGCTAGCATGAGGTTGAGTGGCCCCAGCTGAGCCTAGGTGTGGCCAGGTAAACCACAGTAACCTCAGCCACATCAGGAGGGACTTGGAAGCTTACACAAGGGATTAGCCAGGTGAGATAAAGATCATAGAGATCTGCATCAAGAGAAAGATGACCAGAGAGATACTTGGAAGCTCTACCTCACACAGACAGCTCAGAGACTGAGGAGTCCGCATGCTGCCCAAGGAGGCAGAACCAGAAGCCAGCTGACAGGAGCCCTGGCTAGAAGGACTTGAGAGACCTGCCTGGGAGGGATTGTGCCTGGCCAAAGGAGACCTATGCTGAACAGGTGTTCAGAGACTTTATGTGTTGGACTTAAGGAACTTGGAGGGGAAGGATTGTGCCTACCCAACAGGGATGGGCGAACGTGGTTCGGAAGTTCGGAGTTCGGACTGAACTTGACCAATTCGGTCAACCAAACTGAACTTCCGAACCAAACTCGATTTTCAAACCGAACTGAACTGAATTTCTGAACTTGTCTCTGTTCGCCCATCCCTACTGGCCAATGGTAAAAGGCACCCAGGGACTTTATGTGGAACTGCTGGTGATGGGTTTGAATCCACTGTGACTAAAGTAGCATTGGAACTTAAAAAGAGTGTGTCACATTTTGGTAACCATCCTGCAGGGAGTCATCACCCTCAGCCTCCCCTCCTCCCTCCCCCCCCTACAGTAGAGAAGGAAGTGGAGGAGAGGGGCTGCACTCAAGGGTAGGAGAGGGACCTTCCTTTCCTCATTCTGCTCATATGACTTAACCATTCCTATCTCCATCTCTTATCCAGTACATAGAGTACCCATAGAGTGCCAGTGCCAATTTTTAAAGTGGTCTGCGGGAGGGAAAAGGCTCCCTATTGTAGTTTGACCTCCTGAGTGTATAGCATAGACCAATTCCATCTGAAAAGTTAGTAATAAAGTACATACGAGAAAGCCATACTCCCACATTCAGTGTATGTGGTTAAGAAAGATCTATTGTAATGATTAGCTACTAAAGTTGTCTTAATTCAGCAATCCTTGCTGGTTGGTGGTTTGGTTTCTTTTAATCAGGAATCAGTGCGGTTAAGTCTGTTTGCAGTTTGTACCATCTGAATGGCTTCTGTGATGTAAAATATTTCTTCTGGAAACATCCCATGTCTGAGCTGAATGTGGTAAACTGTAGTGCTTCAGTTATAAGCATAATCAAATCTCATTCTTTCCCCCCCTGTATAATCACTATATGTTTCTAAAAAGTCTGCATTGCCACAATTAGGATTATTGATACCCCCCCCAAAATAAGATAATGGAGTTCAAAAGGCCTTCAAGAACCACATATCTACATTATGGATCCACCCAAGTCTGAATATACTTAAACAGCATTTATGAATCAAACTTGGCACACCCCTGCTTCTAGAGTTCATGGAGGAGTGGTATTCTGCTCCTACCCATCTATATCTATATCTATATCTATATCTATATCTATATCTATATCTATAGTAGATAGAGAGATAGATAGAGATAGAGATAGAGATATAATCCTGTCTGCATCTTCATCCTTCAGATGAGTTTCTTGCTGTAGGGTTAATTTCCTTCCTTTTGTCCTAAGAGGTCTTAAAACTTTAATCCTTTTTGCTGGCTCATTAAAGTCCCCTTATGTACCATTGACATATTTTAATAGTATTCTCATAGTCATTCTCTTGTAGTAAAGAGATGAAATTCTAATAAACTACCGTGCTGGCACTTGCTGGGCAGCTCTACCGCTTCCCTGACCCCTTTTCTTTCCTTCTCAGAGAGGCTCTCACAGGATTCTTGTGAAACAGGGAACACTTTAATACTGAAACAACTTTATGGATACCATGTACCATTCAGGTGTGGCACTTTTGGTGGATACAGTGTTACCTCGCTGTCCCTCAGCCTTTTCATTTCATTTATTATGGCATCAGCTCTCGCTTTTGCCAAAAAGGTACAACAAACAAAATAAAAGAATAAGGAAAACTTGAATACACAAAGTTCTTATAATTTGCACATACCAATTTACAAAAAAAACAACCATACAACTCATTTTTGTTCATAGCACGACTAAGATAACGACCATAAGGGACCTCAATCACAATTTACAAGTCATGCCCCCTTCTTTGGCCACTATTGGGACATGTTGTAATCGCCTTTCTTTAGTGGCTAACCAAACATAGGTGGCCACTGCCAGAAGTTCTTCTCTATCCTCCAAGATTAAGAGAGCTTTAAAAAAAGGCTTCCCATCTGTCTCCTGGTATCCCTTAGTGGTTTTATCCAAGATTCTTGCAACTGATTATAGTAAGTGCAATGCAGCATAAAGTGTTCTACTGATTCTACCTCCTTTAAGCTACAAGTGCATACACGGGTATGATACAGCTTTCTCTCGTATCTTCCCTCAGTAACTGCAGTCTTTATCAGTTGGAATCTCAATCTAGTAAAGTTCTTACGTAAGGTAGAATTTATTATCAGGGAGAGATAGGGCTCTGGTGAAAACACATATTTAACCTGTGCCAGCCCCGGGGCCACCCTCCACTGCCTCACAGTAGCCATGTCTTCTTGCTTGGAAATATCCTTAACCCTCAGACATATTTCTTGCCTGATTGCATCTATAGGGCCATGGTGTCGTGGAAGGTCCAGCGATGGGGGGCCCCATTGGTGCTGGGAGCCGGGAGACCCGTGGAAGCATAGCCAGCCATGGTCCAGGAAACAAAGGAGACTAATTGTGAGGATGGGGGGGGAGGGGCACAATCCCTGGTGGGATGGGAGGGGATGCAGGGGGGCCTCAAGGCCAGCCGATAAAGCCACCGGCCGCAACATGGCATGGCAAGCGAGTGAGACGTTGGGTGCGGAACCAGCACAGCTGCTGGAACAGAGCTCACAGACAGGACAGCCTACACACTAATCAGGGTGCTGAGGACAACAGGTTGGCAACTCTGAGAGGTGGGAGGTTGATGACAGCAGGAATGCAGTTGCAGTCTGCACATGCCCGGGCACAGGCTGGACCATGTGCCAGGCCCCTTTCAGGGACAGCAGATGCGCTCAATGGACCACCTCCAGCTCCCCAGCATGGCCGCCCTGCAGGAGTCTGGCCGGGCAGATGGGAGGGGGATCGCCCATAACTGACCCGAGGAACCCCCTCAGGGCCCCAGGTCATGACCCGGGGGTGGGGCTACACATGCCCCAGCCTATAAATGGGTTGGCTTCCCCCCACCCGGGGCAACGTGCACCATGGAGCTAGGCCAGTTGGGCACCTGCAGGATGCACCTAGCCCTCTGCGCAGAGGGGTTTTGGAGAAACAGATCCAGATGACAGCAACCTTTTGCACCAACAAACCCTAATAACTACTAGGGGCATTGGGAGTAGAGATAGTGAGTTAGTGTGTGTGTCACTTTAACCTTTCTGATCTCTGCTTCTAAGGCCCCCCTTCCTCCTCTCTGGTGGGATGTGCCTAGGAAGCTCCTACTGGACTTCCTCCTTCTTCCTGACCTTTCTCCATTCCACTCCTCTCTCTCTGACGACTGGCCACCATGCTGGTGGCAGCTAACTAGTAAGATCTAGGGATAGGCCTTTCCTATCACAATGCATTTCTCAATAAAGTAGATTATTTTAATCTAGAAACAATCTCCAAGGTGCTGATTACTTCTAAGCTGTTGCTACTGAGAATTCGATCTATTTTCTTTTGTTGTGTGTAAACTCTGCTGATGCCTAGCCAGAGCTATAACAGGTTCTGGCACAGTAGGCAGTGAAACTTTGGGGTTTTGGTTTTTGACCAATAATAAAATCACAACAAGTGGTACCACATGCACACTGATCTCTTGCGCATCCAGACTGCAGAGGTGCACCTGGGCGCCTGCCTGTGGGTTAGTGTTGCCTGGCATGCCGCTATGGCCCGGAGAGCCCACCATGCCCGCAGGCTCTCCCTGGCCCGGCTCAGGGCCCTGTGGGTGTCCAGGATGCGCCCATCAGGAAAGTCAAGGAGGCCCAGCATCTCTGCATGCAGCCGGCAATCGCAGGTACTTGCATCATAGCCAAAGCAGCACAGACCAGAGCTCAGACTCACTTAGGCACCCATGAGGCTGTCTGGGCAGTTCAGGAGCAATTGCATGTCTGGGGAATGCCACAGGTCACACAGGGCCACGGTCTTGCAGAAGGTCCAGCTATGGGGGGCGCCGTGGGTGGTGGGGCCCGTGAGCCCTGGGGTAGTGCTGCCAGCCATGGTCCAGCAAGTGGAAGATAATAACCACAAGGAAAGAGGGCCCCCACAATCCCTGGAGGGAGAGGAGGGGAATCAGGGTAGCTCCAAAGCCAAGCGATAAGGCCACAGGCCGCAACATGGCACGGCAGATGAGTGAGGCATGGGGTGCGGACCCAGTCCAACTGCTGGAACTGAGCACACATACAGGATAGCCTACACACAGATCAGGGTGGCGAGGACAACAGGCAGCCAACACAGATAAGTGGGAGGTGATGACAGCAGGAATGCAGCTGCTGCCCACACACCAGGTTGCAGGCTGGTCCATGCGACAGGCCCCGTGCAAGGGCCGCTGGTGTGCTCATTGGGGCGCACCCTGCCTCCTCTCCCCGGCCACCCTGCAAGAGCTGGCCCTGCCAGCCAAGGGGGCGGGCAAAGGCAACCCGAGCCCCCCCAGCTGGTTACCAGATCACGATCTGGGTGTGGGTCTACACATGCACCAGCCTATAATGGTTGCAGCTGCACCCCACCCGGGGCACCGTTCACCATGGAGCTGGGATGGTTGGGTGCCTGCGGGATGCACCTAGCGGTCTGTGCAGAGTGGTACCGCTCGCACACAGACCTCTTGTGCATCCAGACCACAGAGGTGCACCTGACTGACTGGCTGTGGGTGTGCATGGCCAGGAGCACAGCTAGAACCCGGTGAGCCCACCATGGGCACAGGCACTCCCTGGCCCGGCTCAGGGCCCATCAGGTGTCCAGGAAGGCCCGACAGGCCCTTATCCACACCCAGGAGCGGGCTTCAGCATTCCAAGAGGCAGCCAGACAGCTCCAATGGCAGAGGAAGACCATGGGGTGCACAGCCCTGCTTGCTATGCCCATTGCCAGGTGGGTATGGGCCACATAGTGGGCACAGGGGTGGTAGTTCAGGGTGCTGGCTCACTGGGGCGAGGCCACCAGGACAGGCACTGCCTCCTGTGGCTCGCGGAGCTGTTGACGCCCTGACTGGAGGGGCAGCACACCCCCATGAGGACTCCCATTCCCATGGTCCAGCGGCTGGCCATCGGGGTATGGACCCTTGCAACACATGACTCCTGCCAGTCTGTCTCACAGCACTTTGGTGTTGGGGTGAGCACCATCATTGGGAACCTGCGGGACATCTGAGGCAACCCGGAAACCAAGTGCAACCCCCCCCCCTTACAACCCACAGACATGGAGCCCAAGTCCCTGGAGGAGACGGGCAGAGGGCAAGCGGAGGAGGAGGAGGGCCCACACAGGAGATGGCCATACCACCAAGGAGGGCAATGGGGGCACAGAGAAACCCAGGGCTTCATTAGGATCTGTTGCACCCTGGAGCACCAGCTGGAGCTAGCGGTGAACCAGAGGAAAGAGCACGTGTACCAGGAGATCATGTGGGACATTGAGGCAGTGGGGCACCACAGGACAGTGGTCCAGTGCTGCTCAAAGGTGAAGGAGCTCAAGAGGGGTACAAGGCCATCAAGGAAAACAACCGGTGGTCCAGGCACGGAGCCCGAACCGCGCCCTACTATGACGCTCTGGACTGCATCCTCCACATGAAGGGATCCATAGTCATTCTGCACCTCGTGGGGAGCGCCATGGTCCAGGACAAGGAACAGGCCAAGGACCCCCTCCCCTCACCACCCCGCTAGAAGGCACCAGCTCTGGGGGCCATGCCCCCCAAGAGGAACACCCTGGGACCTCAGGGAGCAGCAACCCCCCCTCCTGGCACCAGCCCAAAGAGCCCCCATCTGATGGTCGAACCGGGAGGATCCGAGGCTGACTCACCGGTCGCCCTCGACCAGGGGATGAAGGGGGACCCCAGTAACACTGAGGGGCCGGCCTCAGAGGGCTCCAAGACTGAGATCAAGGATAAGCAAGTGGGGGGGGAGGGGAGATGACCTGGGGGGGATGGGCAGGGGGGGAGGGGGCACACCAGCCACAGGGCCACCCCAAGCAACCCCTGACACCCCAGACTATGGAAAGGGGGCCAGGGGGCCACCAGGGGCCGGATTCCACCTACCCTCACCCATCCCTCCCCATATTCTCACAGGTCATGGCATGCCCCAGCACCTGGGACAGGCAGGCAAGGGGGAAGGTGACGAGCAGCCCCAGGAGCAGCCAGAGGTCCAAGGTGAGGTAACTTGACAAGTGGGTGACAGGGGGCCGGGGGAGGCTGGGCAAGGGACCCAGCCCATGCAGTGTGGGGGAGGGGGGTCCTGAGCACAGGGGACCGCCAGGGGTGGGCACCAGCCAGCCACCTGAGGGGGGGCACAGGAGCCCCCATGTGTGGCACTGGATGGGGGGCAGGCGACTGGGGCACCTAACCAACCCCTACAGTACACCCCAACAGGGCAACCTGCCGGGTCCCAGCAAGCTGGCCCCATGCTCCCAGCCCAGCGGATGAGGGATCCCCATGCATGGGTATGGTGCCAGAGGGATGCGCAGGCAGAGGACATAGTCTGAACCACCAACAAGCAGGGCGAGTGGATGATAGCAGCCATCGACCGCATGGAGGGGGCCACCAAAAGGGCTGTGCAGCAAGCGGAGGCCAGGGACCAGAGGCTGCAGGTGGAGGTGCACCTCGAACTGTCCTGGAGGCAGACAGGGACCCCAGGTGCCAGTGAGGGTGCGATGAACAGGATGAAGACGAGCCGGAGCTGATGAGCTGAGAAGGCGATCCAACCCTCCCCCCCCAGAGGACACCAGGAGGTAGAGTCCTGGGCCCCCATAACCCCATGGTCACAGAGTCAACCTGGGGGTGGGCATGGGCACAGGAGGGATTGCAGCCAGACGATAAAGGACAGCAGCACCCAGGGTGCTGGGGGTCGGCTTGGAGATCAGGACACAGCCACAGAAGAAGGCAGCCACAGAGAAGAACATTGGTTGCAGAGGGGGATGGGCAGGAGCATAGACAGCGGAACCCCAGGAACCAGCCAGCACAGCAGCGACCCTGGGACATCATGGAGGAAGCGGGCAGTGACACACGGCATCAGGGTGGAGGCGGGAGCTCACAGTGGAGCTAGCATCCGGGGCCTGGAAGGCACAGGGAGCCTCACAGTCAGCTTCAGGGGGCCACGAAGGGGCCCGGGGCCAGGTGGCCTGCCAGGTGCATGGTGTCCTGAGGGGCAGGAATTGTTTTGAGGGAGGGTGGACCCAGGGCCAGAGGGGGCCCCCTGGGTGGCTGCTCCCTCCGGAGGCCTACAGGGACCAATAGGTAGATGCACGGGCCCTGTAGGCATGCCAGTGCCTAGGGCGGTAGTAGAGGCAGTGGGGGCGCCGAGGGGGCTGGCATCAGGGCTGGGGTAGGCAGGTTGCCTGGTGGGGTGGCAGTCATCACGTACACGCTCATGGTCCCTATGTCATAGGACTGGTCCATCTTGGTTTAGTGCTCCCTCACCATCCGGTCGATGGCCTTTTCCAGGTGCATGAACGCTTCCACCTGCCTGTTGTGCTCCCGGTGCTCCCGCCTCCATTCCCAGGCCGCTCCCTGTCCGTGCGGCCTCCCCCAGTGGCTGTGCTCTGCTGGTCCAATTCCCTGCCGTGGTACCGATCCCATCAGTCTGTTTGGGGCCTTCCTGGACCACGGGGGGTGGTTGATCAGCTTGCCACCGCTGGGAATCCACTGTGGTGATTTGGGGGCCCGTAACGTCTGAAAACACCCTACATCTCTGTAGTGCAAAGGGAGTTTTATAGCAGGATTATTGTCTCATGCAGAAGACTTAAGTAATTTGTTTGTCACATTCCAGAAAAGTAAAAGACAAATTCCCTTTTCCCTCTCATAATTTAGCAGTGCCAAGGCTGCCCGAAGGGGAGGGACTATGAAGATTCTTTTCACCCAGCTAAGCCTTTCATGACAGAAGGGCCCTGACAGGTCTTTTTTTTTTTTTAAGGATAATTAAAAGTGTTTCAGTTTCACAAATAACTTTTAAGTAGGTGGGGAATGATTTAAGAACATGTCTTGGGCCAAAATATTTCTGTGTGCACTGTGCAGCTCTGGCAGCCACTGTAAGATCACACAGTAAAAAACAGAATAATATTCACAAATAATAAACCCATAGCCCATTTCAACTCTAGTCTTAAGGACACACTCTTGAAATTGTAACAGGAAACAGTTGTTTGTACAGTTTCTTGCTCACTTTATTTTTCAGAAGGATATACTCTAATGCTCCCTGTATTTGTGAGAAGCATATACTATAATGACACACTTGCTGTCTACAAAGTGCTAGTCTGCCCAGTGACAAGAATGGCCAACTATCCCTGCACTCTCTCCTTTTACAGCTTCAGCAGCCTACAAGAATGCACTAGCATGGCCACTGAATTGACACATAAAATATAAAGGAGATCAGTGTATTGTCGTCTTTTGCTGGTTGCACTTGGCAATACATTTTTGATGTCTCATTCCAGTGACAAACAATGGAGCACAACTGGCTGTAAACCCAATCCTGTAACATAATAAAAGTGGGAAATGATGCAGTGAAAAATCGACTTATTCTCAATACAGTCTTTGGATTCTAATTCCACAATACAATAATTGGATGTCCTTCTGCTCCATAACGTAGATCGGCCACAGACTGGTAGTCTATGAGAGTGTCTCAATAACTCTGGTGGCTGGCTGATTCCCTGGACCAGTCTTCCTTGCTAAGGGATTGCATTTAATGATGGACTGCTTTTGTTCATTACCACACTGATGCTATGGAAAGAAAGAAAGAAAGAAAGAAAGAAAGAAAGAAAGAAAGAAAGACATTTTATCCAAAAAGAATTTCGGAAAGAGGGATGCATTCTTCCTTTGCTCAATAGTCTAACAACTGTAGAGGTCTGTCATATGTGCTCAACTTTCTGTTTTGCTCTGTCCTGAGCTTCAGTCAACCATGGGTGCCATCCTCCAGCCCACATATGCTGCTCCCTACTCCTGCTGACAAACAGAATGGGTTCACTCAGGCATGCACACGTGCTGTGTGTGTAGCAAGCCACATGGGGCAAAGGTGCAACCTGGGCCAATGTGACCCCCTGACCCACACACCCCACAGCCCAGGTGATGGAGCAGGGACTTGTCCAAGGTCACCTAATGAATTCATGGCTTATACTGGATTTGAATTTAGCTTGCATAGGACCAAATCCAAAATCTTATCTACTAGACTATACTTGCTCCTGGTTTGCTATATTGGCTACTGGCTCTTTTTACTGTAATATTTCTTTTCAAAAGCTAGCTGTCTTTTTAAAATGTATTTATTTATTTATTTCCTTATATTTGTATGCCGTCCCCCATGCCTACAGCATCTCGGGGCAGCTTCCAACATAATATAAAATAATTTTTAACTTAAAAAGTCTAAAACATCTTAATTAAAACAAATTTAAAACACCCCCCCACAGAAATTAAACCCCCCCCCTCCCAAAGACCTGGGCGAACAGCCAAGTCTTACAAATACGTCAGAAGGCCAACAGGCCCGGGGCCAGGCTAGCCTTGGCCGGGAAGGAGTTCCACAACTGTGGCCCGGCCACCGAGAATGCCCTCTCCTTTGTGACCCCCCATCTTACATGGGGGACCTCCAGAAAGGCGCCCCTGGTGGACTGAAGGGATCGCTGTGAGGCACGGAGGGCGAGGCGGTCCCCAAGATATGAAGGACCCAGACCGTGCAGGGCTTTGTAAATCAATACTAACACCTTGAATCTGGCTCCGTATGCTATAGGCAGCCAGTGCAGAGCTTGGAGCACCGGTGTAATGTGCTCATGCCGCCCCGTCCCCGTCAGGAGATGGGTTGCCACATTCTGCACCAGCTGCAGCCTCCGAACCAGAAACAAGGGAAGCCCCATGTAGAGCGCATTGCAGTAGTCTAGCCTCGAGGTGATGAAGGCATGGATCTAGATCTACCATAGAAGGCAAGATTGAAAACACATGCCATAAAGAGCCTAGTGGTTTTTTTAAAAAAATTTTTTTAATCTACAGAGATTCCAATAAAAGGGATACGCATCACAGCAAATAACATAATGCAAACAAATAAGGGGAATGCATGAAGAAACAGTCCTTTTGCAAACAAATAACAAGTTCACAAAGAGAGCAAAAATCAAAGCTGCAACCTGGGAACATATCTGGATTGTAACAACTTAATCCCAGCCAGAGTGTCATCTCCTTTTACCTGGATAGATTGGGGTAGGGTTTTTTAGCCTTCCAAGTGGCATTTGTCTGCCCAAAGATTTTGCCCTCCTCCCTGTTTAAGCCAGTTTGATAATGAAAAGCCTGGTACTGTATTAGTAACCTTTCACTTTACATACGCCCTACAGTTAGAGCTTGTCAGCACCCAATCAATAGTCAGCAGCAAAAACACTTGTCACCAGTAATTTTACATTGACTACTTGAATTTGCTAGATAGGGCATATATGAAGCTCATTGACCAGAAAGGTCCACAAGTGATTTTTTCCCTATATGTAAGTTTCAATCTCTTAAATTCAGTATATCATGTTTGGACCAGATATCAAGTTGGACATGGTACTGGACCTGACATTTTAAAAGCGGAGTTGTTTATTCCAAATGTTTGGACAGCTATCTGTGAACAGAACACTCTTGAGTAGTTTCTGGCTTTCATTCACCTTAGCCAAACCCTAGTGCCCTCCAGACACTTTTATTTTGTGGTATTGGTCTCTGGGTGACTTTAAACATCTCTGATGTTTAAAACAGGGAGCTAAGATAGTCAGGTTGAGTGAGGCCACATTCACACCTGACAGGGTGGCGCTTTCAAAATGATGCGAGGCAAAGACGCGGCAGCGGGGAGGAGCCCGATGCCGGAAGTAGTGCCGGTGCAAACGGAGTTCTGCCATGGCTTTACTCACACATTACAGGGCTGGATTTTGCACTATGTCATACATGAGTAAAGCCACAGCAGAAACCCGTTTGCACCGGTGCTAATTCCGGCATCGGGCTCCTCCCTGCTGTCATGTCTGTGCTTCTCTTTGCTTCATGTCATTTTGAAAGCACTGCCCCATCAGGTGTGAATGTTGCCTAATTAGAGGAAACCTAGGTGGGATAGTAGAAAATAAAGAAAGGCATTCCCCCTATGTGCCCCCCCCCCCTCCAAGCCTCATGCTGTGGGATTCCCTGTAAGCATCCGCAAGGTCACTTCATTGTCTTCTTTCAGATCCATGTGCAGTGCGATTACTAGCCACTGGCTATGGCTAAGGATGCTGGGGCCAAGGCTGTTTGAGTCAGAACCTTGGACATCTCCAGTGTCCAATGGGTCCTTTTAGATGGATGGCTGCCTTGATGCTGACCGCACCAGCACACTTCTTCCCCATGTAGCCCATCCAAAGGCTGCCCTGACAGATGTGCAGGTGGATCAGGCTGCTCTTGTACTGGAGCAGCCCCACTGGCAACACTCCAGAACATCCTGGAGCTCTGCCGGCAGAATACGCTGGCCAAACCCAGGTCACCAGCCAAAGGGGAGAAGCTGTCCATCTGAAGGGTGGGCTCAGGCTGAAGCTTCACTTTCAGCTAGCCATTACCCTGGGCAACTTCATAGAGTTGTGGGTGCTAGAATAGCGTTGGGCGATCACCCACAAACCTATGATGCGGGGGAGAGGGTGCCATGCGAGTGAACCACAAGCCAGTGAACCCAGCAGGACAATCTGAAGCTGACCCAGGTGGGGCTGAAAGCAGGTGGACATGGCAGGGGTGTACACCCAGAGAATCTCCTGGGCAGGCTTCCTCTGCATCTGTCTAAAAGCATCCAATGAATTGTGATTTATAAGAGGGTCTCTTAGGAGCTTCCACAAGACCAATATGTAATAATGAGAAGGAGAAACCAGGTCATCTGAAGTGAATGAGAAGTGTGCCAGGATCACAACAGGTGCAGCTTGTGTTTCAGTTTTCCCTAGGCAAGTTTCTTACTTCACAAGCTGTGTAGTGTGCTAATGCGCTTCTATCTGCTTTGACAGACTCAGCCTTCAGCCTCATACTTAAAGCACCTAAGTCCACATTACTCTCCCTATTGCTTCTCATTGCTTAATTATACAGATTTGTTTGAGTTTTTGATCACATTCTGCAGGAACAATTTTGGAAGTAATTGCTCTACATGAGAACCGAGTTATTTTAGATTGGTTTACAGAGACATTTTCCTGATGGAGATTTATGCTTGAGCAGAGAGAGTCATTTACTCTGGAGTAGGTCATTAATAAATCTGCTGACCAGAGAGATCCCTCAAATGGACAGAATCCAACTCCCGGTATGTATCTTGAGCTCCATTTCTCAAGTTGTATTTTTATTTATATTTTTATTTCAGACACAGGTGGCACAAACCTCCAACCACTGACATCAATGACTCAGCTTCCACCAACTTTAATAGTGGAGAATTGCACCCATATTTTTGCTTGGGCCCCATCTTTAATAGATAGGAGAAACTGTAACTTTAAGAGGGCTCATACCCCATAAACCCTTGACACAGGTTCCTTAAGCCCTAACTGGGTAATTGTGGGTGAATATAAAAAGCCATAGCTAGGATGCTTGTGGTACTTCAAGGAAATCGGGGGGTGGCGGGGAGCAGGAGCAGTGACTGAGATGTGTTGTCTTGAGAGTATTTGGAAGGGAGTGAAAACTGAAGGTTTGGGACTCCTTGCGGCAAGGCATGTTCCAGTTTGGTCACAGGCAAGTACCTGTAAAAGTAACATTTCTGTAATGTTCTGTATGGGTGTGCTGGAGGTTTCTTTGTTCAAGTCTGAATTGTATATAAAGTCTATTTGTGACTGGTAGTCTCCCCACCCCACCCCACCCCGCCCAACAGAAGAAGGCACAGAACACAAGATTTGGTCAGAAATGGCTGAACTTCATTTAACTCAAATAACATCAGTATGGATGGGTTGAATTTATGGAAATAGGTCCAGTGCATTGCTAAATCCCCAACCCCAGCATATGTAAGCAGTGGGGTGGGAGTGGGATAAATTTCAAACTAAGGACCTACAACAGTCAGATCCATAGGGAGGGAGTAGGGTCCCCTCCTGGATCAGGCATTGCCAAAATCATGCTAGTCAGTGTTGCTCCTAGCCCCTTCTTTTGGGGTTTTCCTAGATTGTTCACTAATGCTTCTCTTTATACTGTCTTATCCCTCAGGATCATTCTCCTTCCTTTGTAATGTCATGGATTTTCGTGGGTAAGATAGTAAGACGAGGAGGCTGCCAGCAGATTCAAACAGCAGAGTTCTTTATTCAGCAGAAATCACAGCACTGCGGGCCTCCAGGATCAATAAATCCCGAGCACCCCCCAGTGAGGGCAGTACATTTTTTATACAGAAATCCTTGGGCGGAAGGCCCTTTCATGGTTTGTCACTTCTGCGCAAAGAAGCAGATTACAACACAACTTTCAAAGTGATTATATTGAGAAAAGACAGTTTACTTCTAAGTTCAGGCTGGTGGTGAGATAACACTGGAACGAAGGGTAAAAGGGAGGTTCTCTTCTGAGCTAAAGCTAGCTACATTTTTGGGCAATTTGAACCTTCCCTATGTGCAAAAAGTAATCTTCAAATAGTGAGGCTTATCTATGTGAAGAGGAACAGAGCCTGTCTTGTTTAAAGGGCAAAGCAAACATTTCTAAAATGGCGAGGTAACTACAGGTCAAACAGAATTATAGGCTTTTAATATTTCTAAGATGGCAGAGGGTTACCACGGGGCAAACAGAAATATGGGTTTTTCTACCACAGTAACTAAGCTAAACATGTGCAACAGCAACTTCTCAACTTCATAAACCTATCCCTGTGTTCTATGTGTTCCTGATAGATAGATAGATAGATAGATAGATAGATAGATAGATAGATAGATAGATAGGAATATTTTGCATATAATATAGGTTATTAGGTGTACACTTAGGTTAGACATACATATTAGTAATTTTTACATATTAGTAATGTTTACATATTGTCATTGTGCACTTATTACTACTGCATTCTAATGAGAAAGGGAGGAAGGAGTTCAACTTCTGAGAAGTGTAGTGCAGGTGCCTGCTGGAACTTCTGCCACTGGTGGCATCCCACAATGGAAATGATACCGAAAACAAAATCTTCATTATTGCTCAAAATCGATACCAATACTGACAGCGATAATGAATAACAAAATTTCTTTATTAACGATAATGAAAATGACAGTTTTTAATAGCTAAACACACACACACACAAAAACACCTGGGTCCCTGGTGCACATCCCTAGAAGAAATGTCAGGAAGCCTTATGTTGCACTGGTAAAAGATGAGAAGCTAGTGTGAGTGTGATACAGCAGGGTTGCTGTCCTGCTTTTTTCATATTCTTCCTAATATCACTTCCTAATATCACTTCCTCCTAAATCTTGTCTAAGCCTTTTTTTATGTGATTATCCCTGTTTGCAAAGATTCATTCAAAAACAGTGTTCAGTAGAGCTGAAAGAAAGTGAAGGTAAAAAAACAAATGTGCTTTTGGTCCATTTTGGCCCACTTTGGACCAGAATCCAGTGGCATGTGTAAATATGTGCCACCAGATGTTGACCTGGAATTGCCTTGGGGGCTGGCCCGGGCTGTGATCTCTGGAAAACCTCAGAGGTCAAAGCCCAGACTAAGGCCTGCCCAACCAGTCTGAAGTGGGCCAAAGTGGGTGAACATGTTTGTGCCTTATTTGCTGCCATGGCTTCCCGTCATAGCAGGAAGGCGAGGCACTGGGAGCACAGCGTGGACAGGGCTGCCTGCAGTGCCTACACATTTGCTATGCTCCTGACCATACCCAAGTCATGCAGGTGGCAAGATGGCTTTCTGGCTGTGGTCATATCATGTCAGTGCCCTGACCTGACCTGGGCCATGTTGCCTGGGATTTTCCAACCTGGGGTGACCCAGGGAGCAGTCCCACTGGATGCAATCTGTTTTTAACCAGAAAAGGTCTATTTTTGGATAGACGTATTTCATGGACATTTTACACAGGATTTTTTTTTTTAAATAAAGCTGAGAAAATAATTTCTTTGGTGTTCAGCCTTTTTAATGACAAACCAGAAACTTTAAGAGTGAAATATTTCAATGACTTTTTCAAAGATAAAAATGTCATTTTTCTCTAATGCCACACCAAAAATTGAGCCCCATTCTACTACCTAATATTGAAAATATTAATGAAGATAAATCATTCTGAATTCAGTTAAAACAATTCCTCAAAATATATGTGAATATTCCTTGGCATAAATAATAGAATTTGCTGTGTCTATGTTTTCTTTAGGTGAATATTCTAGGGGGAATGAGTTTATTTGTTTGGGGAGACTGAGTATTAGAGAGCATGATTTGTAGCATTATAAATAATGTTGCAAAATATACTCCTCTAATTGGGGAAGAGAAAACTAACAAATCCATCTCCAGTTAAAAAAATCAGTATGGTCTGCTAGCGAAACTGTTTTTCGGTTCTCTAGAGAACAGCAAATCATGCAACATTATTCATAAAGTTATTTGTGATGACTGGTCATAAGTTGAGAAAATCACAAAAGTAGATATGGGCGCTTCCGAAACAAGGTTTTACTATAAGCAAATTTACTTATTTGTTTGTACAGTATAACCTGCCATATATCTCGATGTCTTGGGGGACATGCTCTTGTGTTTAAATATGTGAGGGTCAAGAAGCATGTCCAGAATAGGGAATGATATGGACATAGGAGATGACTGTATTTGCTCTTCTCCATGTGAAGTGCAGGAATATTCCATGTGACACTGGACCACAACATCTGTATCAAACATGCCATTGTCGGCACATCCTGGAATGAGACAAGGAAAAACCATGCGGGTTTTAAAGGCCACACTCTTTATTCCAATTCTATTAAGCTAGGTGGGGTATTTGGCAAAGGCAATTTGGCCCAGTACAACAAGCATTAGCAAGATTAACCATAACTATCGGGGAAACTGACTTTGATGTATCTCCAAGTACCAGCCCCCAATTTCTTAAAAAATGTGTCTCCCCCTCCAGCCCATGTCACTGGATAAGATATGTGTGAGGGGGGAAATGGGACTGATCCCATGGCCCACAGAAACCACATGCAACGCAACCATGCGCATGTGTGCACAAACTACACACAAAATCCATAGTGGAGACATTGTCCCATGTCCAATCCACGTGGATCCCGTATGGAGGAGTTTAGGATTGCAGTCAATGGGCTCAATCCCATACTGTGAAGATTGTGTGCATGTGCATGCAGCCATGGACAAATCACATGCAGATCCACATTGTGGCCACATTGTGCCCTGCAGAAATCATGCCATGCATGTGTATGTGCGCACATGTACGCAATCCACAGGGCATGGGATCACTGCCATTGTCCATTCTGAACTGTCGAGTCATGTGCATGAAGGCTTGGTACTATAACTGTCCCTTGCTGCCCTCAACCATTCATCCCTCACAGGGATGCAACCCCAGCACTTGCCATACCCTACTTCTGTGCCAAGTCTTGTTTATCCATCTCTTAAGGAGATGACTTCCAATTTACATAAATCTATAACATTCAGCACATTAACGCTACTAGACCCCTGCAAGAGTGTGACATTTTAGACGTTCTTTACCCATAGGCAAAGGAGAATGCCTTATGGGGAAGTTGTGTCTGTCTGTGGTTCTGTGACACCATATGTCACAGGTGACATCACGCCCATTGTGACATGGCTGGACAGGGACTAAGCACTAAGGTCCCTGATCACCAGGCAATGGTGGCAGGGACCAGTAATGGTTGCATCTGTACAGGAGTTCGGGAGGGGTGCAGAAGTGGGTGAGGCAACTGATTGGGATGGGAAGGCTCAGGGAAGGGGGAGCTGTAAAGAAAGCCTATGCTTTGCATGAATGGTTGCCCTGCGCATTCATCTTTCCTACTTTAAAAAAAACAAAAACAAAAAAACACTCTGGCCAAAACCGCACAACATTTATAATCCAAATAACTTGACACTGTGAGGAAGGCAATAACCAGGAATCCCTTGGCCAATCTGGGGTTCCTGTAAAAATTATTTTCTGGCCCCAAACAGGCAACCAGCTTAGACTCACAGTATCTGAGGGTGAGTGGGTGCTGCTTAGTTGGCTCCTACTTCACAACTGGGTAGGAGTTCATACTGCCCTTAAATTGGCCCTTCTTGAAGTCTCGACTTTTGAGGCACAGGTTCACACCCTGCAGCCCAGTTGCTGGTCATAGTCTTTTTCCCACTGTGCAGCTGCGGCTCCTGAAAACTGTCTCATTTGATGTCACCTACTGCCCACCCTTGCTCCTTCCTTTCAGTGGAGCATAACAATTGGCTCACTCGCCACCAGCAGTGGCAGTCGAAGGGCTACTAGAAAATTATAGATTTTTAAATAGTGGCTAAAAGAAAAAAAAGGAAAAAAACCTCATGAAAGACTGAAGAAGGTACAATTATACATAAACATCTCAACCGTTAGATTAGCTTTAATATGTGATTGGGCTACTTCAATTGGGTTGCAAGGGTTTTAATGAAGGAAGAATCTGGCTTCATTCTCCTAAACTGTGTCCATAAACAAGAATGCAGATTATAGGAAGTAGCTCTAGTCTCTGGTTTTCCTTTAAGCTATGAGACAACATCCTGACCTTTGTACACCGGAACAGCCCCAATAACTTAATGCATTGTAATACGTTATTCCACTACTAGGTTGTTGCAGCTTTAAGTGGCTTTCATAATATTCTGTAAGATTAATGCGTTAGTGAATTAATTGGTTATATTTAGTAGTAATTAATTACTTAATGTTTGTAAAGTGCTTGGCAGATGTAAAGCACCATGTATGTGACAGGTATTTTCATTATTCTTATGAGCCTCCAAAGTATTTAGTAATATACACACGGCAGATTGAGACAAGCATTTAAACTGAGGTTGGGCTAGCTTGTCAGTTGTATCAAATTGACACTGCTGCACTGGGAGCCCACCATGTCTGCTGAGATGGAAGGGCTGGTTCTCATGAATACTATCCACTATCAGCTAAACAGTGTGATTGCCATTTTGGCCCTAAATGTAGGAGAGGGAGACAAAGGAAGGACCCTGTGTGGCCCTAAGAGTAGTTGGTCTAATAGAATATATCATCTGAGCTACTGTCTCCATGAATATTATGCATTATAGTTCCTAATGTCTTGCTCCAACTCTGAACATATGATCACTGTTCTCCCTTATCTGGTCAGGTTATTGCTTCTCAATAACTGTATTGGTGGTACTGTGATGAGTACCGTTGTGCTTCTAAACCGTTAACTTGACTTTGTGTTCCCATTAGAGATTAAACTGGCAGTATGTTTATGATTTACATTTCATACACCCGAACATTATCCATTATCTAAACAGGTATTAGCATATCCATTTTCAGGTATTTCATTTTGGGTTTTGGCAGTTGCACATGCACATAACACTAATATTACCAACATGACATGACTGACAAAAAAGCCCAAAATAATTGCACCAGGTATCCAATAGAGAGTATACACATAATGGGACAAATCCCAAGCCCTGTGGATGAACTCACATGTGCAATCCACAACCTCATTATGGAGACAGTGCCACGTGGACAAACTGCATGGAAATCATGTGGAAACAGCACATGTGCGAGTTCTGAATCATGCCTAGTGGTTATTTCCAAACAGCCATTTTGATCTGGGTCAGATATATTTGATTGATTTACCTATGTTTTTTAAAAGATATTTTTTTCTGCTCTAGTCTTGACCAATAGTGATGTTCTTTGTGGGTTAATTCAGATATGTTCACGGTGCATCTCCTATAAATCTTCCACTGCAGTTAAGCATGGGAAAAAAGCAAAGTTGACAGCATGCCCCAAGACTAGAGCTGCTGCTGCAGCTACTACATTTGCTACCCATGAGTCATACCTGCATTTCCAGAACCCTCAGCGGGCACCCGATGAAATACCCCCCACAACAGGCACCCAGTGACCCAAAATGTGGGATTTTCTGGGGCATCTGTGAAGCCCCTGGATGTAAATCCAAGCACCCTTGGCTCCCCAGACTGATTCAACCCACCACCGTGCTGCTGTTCTTCTGATCCTAGTTGCGACTCCCCGCTTGGTGCTCCTCCACAGCCTGCTTGGCTTTTTTTGAAGTTGGGGGAAAGGAGGAGGCCTCATTCCATCTGCGTTCACTCCCCTAATGGGGCCCCTGTCCCCACGTGATCTATATCAGGAGAGCACCAACATTTTGGTCCCCCTGGGATAAGACCCATTAGGGGATGCATGCACATGGGAAGAGGCCTCCTTTCTCCCCTCTTCCCTGCTCAGAAAAAGCCATGGGGGGAAGTTTCCCACTCAGCTGAACAACACACTGGTTGGGGAGGAGCAGGGAGCAGCAAACCTCAACCAGTAACTAGGACCAGAAGAGAAGCATCCTGGTGGTGAGATGAGTCAGCCCAGGGAGTCAGGTAGCGCATGGTGCCTGAATGCAACTGGGGTAACTCAGGTACCCCAAATTTGATGGGGTGCCCAACTTGCCGGGTAGCCAGTTGCAGCTCTACCAAAGGTCCTTTTTACACAGGCCTCTCTCACTCATGAAGATGCAGAAATCTGCATGTTCAAATGAGTGGGTGCAATCTGTGTGAAGGATGCAGCAAGGACAGTCAGTGGGGGTCCATGTATGCTCCTTCCTAACATGCATCCCCACTCATCCCCACTCACAGAGCAACTGGGGAGAATGGAGGTTGCTCCATGCATAAGGATGAGTGGGGATGATTGTCTGGCCATATGCACGCCACACTCACCCACTGCGCATGCACCCGCGTCCACCAGACCCTCTCCCCACCTGGCCAAAGACCACAATAATATTGAAGTGATTTAGCATTTTGCATGCAGATACATTAGCTGAATTTTTTTCATATATTGATTTAACACTGACTAGTATAAAATGATTTGTCTGTGAAATGCTGACATATTTTTAAAAATATGGCTGTTGGTAATCAAGTTATTTATTTATTTATTTATTTATTTCAACACATTTATAGCCCACACCCTCCTGCTCACCATAGCAGCTCACAATAAAATGCAAAAAATAAAACAATTCAACAATTAAAATCGAATACATAAAATGAAACTTATTAAAACTTATTCTAACCTATTAAAAGAGTGGAACCAAATTCAAGCACAAAACACTCCCCCACCCCCAACCCTAACCCACCCTACCAATCTCCCTACGCAAAGGCCTGGTGGAACAGCCAGGTCTTACACGGTCTTTGGAAAGACAGTAGGTCCAGGGCTAAGTGGCCCTCCATTAGGAGGGAGTTCCACAGCCTAGCAGCAGCCACCGAGACTACCCTACCCATCGTCACCACCCAGGAACCTGGGGGACTTTGAGTCGGGTGTCCCCGGCTGACTGCAAGAGTCACACCACGGCATGAGGCATGAGGTGGTTCTGCAAGTAAGTGGGGCACAGGCCATTTAGGGATTTATAGGTCAACACCAACACCTTGAATCAGGCCCAGAAGACAATAGGCATCCAGGGCAGAGAACGGAGCACTGGTGTTATGTTCTCATGATAGCCTGACCCGTCCCCGTAAGGAGGTGAGCCTCCGTATTCTGCACTAGCTGCAGCCCCAGACCATCACCAGGGGTGGCCCCACGTAGAGTGCACTGCAATAGTCCAGTCTAAAGGTGATGAAGGCATGGATGATGGTGGCCAGGTCAGAATCCAAAACATACAGAAGTCACACCAAATGTAACTGGCAAAAGGTGCTCCTCACCACAGCCGCCACCTGGGAATCCAGGCAGAGCTGTGAGTCGAGAAGCACCCCTAGACTACGGACCTGAGCAGCTAATGCAGGGCAGATTCCATCAATGACGGGGACCACCACTCCCTCAGCCCTACCCACCAACATCACCTCCGCCTTGTCAGGATTCAGGTTCAGACAGCTCACCCTAATCCAATCTCCACAGCCACCAGACACCAGGTAAGCACCGAAACTGCTGGGATTGGGTCTTCTGTAAAAGAGAGGTAAAGCTGTGTGTCATCAGCATATTGATCACACTGAACACCAAACCCTCTCACAACCTCGCCCAATGGCTGCATATACATTTTGAACAGGAGAGGGGACAGAATAGAACCCTTCAGGACTCCACACGTGAGGCTCTGGGGAGATGATGAATACTCCTCAAGTACCACTCATTGAGTTCTCACAGCCAGAAAAAAACAGAACTGTTCAAGAACAATTCCATCCACTCCAGCCCGGTCCCGCAGACATGTCACCAACATCTTATGGTCAACAGTATCAAATGCTGCTGACAGATCTGATAGAACCAGAAGATATGATCTACCCCAATCCAAATCATGGTGCAGGTTGTCCACCAAAGCCACAAGTGCAGTCTGCATGCTGAATCCAGGGCGGAAGCCGGACTGTGAAGGATCAAGAAGACTGACCCGATCCAGATGCCCCTGAAGCTGCTGAGCCACAACCCATTCAATAACCTTCCCTAAAAAGGGAAGAGTAGGGACTGGCTGATGGCTGCCAAGGGAGTCAATGTCAAGCAATGGTTTCTTGAGCAGAGGCTGCACCACTGCCTCTTTGAGGCAGCCTGGCAGTCTGCCCTCCTTAAAGGAGATATTGACAAACCCAGCCAGCAATGGCCCTAGCATCTCCTGGCAAGCCTTGACCAGCCAGGACGGGCATTAATCTAATTCACAGCAAGTGGTTCTGACAGCCCCAAGAGCATCTGCTGCATCAGCAGGTGACACCCACTGAAACTGATCCCATGAAATCAGACAAAGTGAGGCCATCATTACCTCGGGTTGTCCTGCTGCTATAAGTGTGGTGTCGAAGTCAAGGTGAATATGTGCAATTTTATCCACGACAAAGTCAACAAACATGTCACAGCGAGCACTGAGAGATTCCAGTTCCAGGCAGAGGGAGGCCAGACTGACCAACCCCTGCACTACTCGGAAAGGATCCACTGGACGCGACTTCACGAATGCTATGAGGGCAGCAAGAACACCTTCTTTGCTTTCTGCACAGCCACCGGATAGGTTCTTAAACTAACTCTATGCCACAATCCGCCAGCTTCAGCATTAGGGAATGGGTGAACAGAGCCGAGTTCGGAAATTTGGTTCAGTTCGAAAATCGGGTTCAGTTCGAAAGTTCGGTTCGGTTGACCGTACTTGTCGAGTTTGGTCCGAACTCCAAACTTCCGAACCGTGTTCGCCCATCCCTACTCAGCATGAGTACAGCACCATGGTCGCTCCAACTGCTGTCCCTCCCGCTTCATCTGTCACAGGTCCTCTGTAAACCAAGGGGACCTGCATTGTCCCTTTGGTTTACAGTAGCTAAGGGGCTATTACGGACGTAGTATATTTATTTATTTTGACATATTTTTATCCTGTACGCTCCTACCAACAACAGCTTGTGGCGGCTCACAACATACAACAAAATGTCAAATAAATAGACATATAAAATGCAAATACAATAAATATAAACAGATATGAATAAAAATATAAAAATAACTATAAAAATTCAATAATTATTAAGTAATAGAAAACATTAGTGGAGCTAAAATCCCCCCAAGCCCATCTCAACCCCCCACCCATCACCTGTCTCCCTCACCAAACACCTGGCGGAACAGCCAGGTCTTATATTTTTATTGGAAAGAGGGAAGGTCCGGGGACAAGATTACGTCCTTTGGGAGGGAATTCCACAACCTTGATGTGACCACCAAGAATGCCCTCCCAATAGTGGCCACCCGCAAAACTCGGGGGACCTCAAGAAGGGCATCACTGACTGACTGCAGGGGCTGCTCTAGGGACTGAGTGGTGAGGCCTACATGTAGGTGGGGCCCATTCCGACCTAACTAAGCCCCTGAAATGAACAAAACCTGCCCTCTCCTTACTGTAGTGAGGACATATATTCTTGTTAACTGAACAACAAAATTAATATAGCCATAAGCCAAATGATTTCCCTGCATAGAATACTTCAGGAACAGGGATCTTCAGAGGAGCCCAGCAGCTGGCCTGTTGCCCACATCAGAGTAAGACCCCATTAATATTACTGCTACTGTTGTTATGGGGTGGTGGTTTTTATTTTGTTTTTAACTTGTGGGTTTAAGGGGTTTGTGGGGATGCACTGGGTTTGGGTTGAGGGTGGGGGGCATGGGGAGTGGGTTAGGGTGGATAGGGCCTACCATCCTGGTGAGAGGAGGGGAGGTGGCCCTTGGGGAGGGTTTGGGGGACTCCCTGTGAGAGGGGGAGTCCTGGGGAGATGGGCCTTGCCCCCCGGTGAGACGGGGGGGCATGGCTCAAGGGGACTCCCAGTGAGAGGGGGAGTTCCATGGATTGGGGTGGGAGGTTGGGGTGGGTTGGTTAGGGGGGTGGGAGGTAGCTCCTGTGGTGAGAGCACAGGGGGGGAGGGTCAGGGGGGGAGGGTTGCCCACCAGTTGTAGAGGTGGGTAGGGGAGTTTGGGGGGGTGGGGCTCCTCTCGCCGGCCTGGCGGGGCAGCCTATGGAGGGTGGGTGTCTAACGGGGTTCTCTGAGGAGGGGAGGGGTTCCGCAGCTATCGGGGTTGTTACGGGTCAGGGGAGATATGGTCCCAGGGGGAGGTATGTTCCATCAGCGAAGAGGGGGCAGTGCCTTGTGCCCATTCCCCTCTCGAACCCCCATGCAGGTGGGTTGTGGGTCGAGGCCCAGGAGACCCCAGGCCTTGGTCTGGTGCTGCTGAACGCGAGGTCGGTTGTCAATAAGTCATCTACCATCCGGGAGTTAATCCCGGAGTGGGACGCCGACCTCGTGTGTATTACAGAGACCTGGCTGGACAATGAATCGGGTCCTATTTTGGCTGATCTTGTTCCGGCTGGGTTCTCTGTGCAGCATCAGCCTCGGCTGGAGGGACGGGGGGGCGGTGTAGCCATTGTTATCAAGGATGCGTTGTCTTTTAGGAGATATCCGGTGCAGGCTCCACCAGGTGTTGATTGTCTCCATCTTGTGTTGGATTTGGCCGGGGATAGATTAGGGGTGCTGCTGGTGTACCGTGCACCCAACTGCCCGGCGGCATCCCTACATGCTCTTGCTGATTTGGTGTCAGATGTGATCCTCCGGACCCCTAGATTGGTGGTCCTGGGGGACTTTAATATCCACACTGACACCGATCTTGGAGGAGCGAGGCATGAGTTCATGGCCTCCATGACAACCATGGGCCTGTCCCAAATCATCTGTGGCCCCACACATGAGGAGGGACATACACTGGATTTGGTTTTCTGCACCGGCCTTGAGGCGGGGGGTCAGTTAGTAGGAGTTAAGGCTGTAGAGCCTTTGTCATGGTCTGACCATTACCTCCTTAAGACGTGCATCCTGGCGCACGATAGCCCCCGGCAGGGTGCAGGACCTATTAGATCGGTCCGCCCCCGGAGACTTATGGAACCGGATCGGTTCCGGAATGCTCTGGGGGAGTTTCCCCTGGACCTTGACACCCGCTCTGTCGATGATCTCGTAGCCTTCTGGAACACCTTGTTGGCCGAGACCATAGACAGGGTGGCTCCCAGGCGTCCGCTGCCCTCTCGAGTCTCCCGCAGGTCTCCTTGGTTTACTGAGGGTCTGCGGTGTTTGAAGCGGGAGAGCAGGCGGTTAGAGCGACGGTGGCGCCGGACTCGCGACCAGTATGATCGATCGCAGCATAAGAGCAGTTTAAAGGCTTATGCTGTGGCGGTGCAGGCAGCAAAGAAGCAGTTCTTTGCTGCTCTTATTGCATCTGCAAAGTCACGTCCAGCGGAGCTTTTCCGGGTGGTGAAAGGCTTGGTCAGTCCTGCCTGTCTCCGCCTGGACCTGGAGCAATCCAGTGACCGCTGTGACCGGTTTATCGAGTACTTTGTAGATAAGATCGCTCGCATCCGCCACGATTTTGGCACCACAGTTATTGCAGAGGATCATCTTGGGGCTATGGATGCCCCGTCCTGTCCTGTTTTGTGGGATCGGTTTCAGATGGTGTCGCCTGCCGATGTGGATTCCTTGTTGGGATCTGTTCGTGCCACTACTTGTGAGCAAGATCCATGCCCGTCCTGGCTGGTGAAAGCCAGCCAGGAGACGTTACGGCCGTTGTTGGCTGGGGTGGTTGGTGCCTCCCTTCGGGAGGGCAGGGTGCCTGACTGCCTAAAAGAGGCTGTGGTTAGACCCCTGCTCAAGAAACCATCTCTTGACGCTGATGCTCCTGCCAGTTATCGGCCGGTCTCTAATCTTCCCTTTTTAGGGAAGATTATTGAACGGGCTGTGGCACGACAGCTCCAGGAGCATCTGGACCACATCGGTTTCCTTGATCCCTCCCAGTCTGGGTTTCGGCCTGGGTATGGTACGGAGACGGCATTGGTGGCCTTGGTTGACGATCTCCGTCTGGCGTTGGACCAGGGTCGTCAGACCTTACTGGTCCTGCTAGACCTTTCGGCTGCATTCGACACAGTCGATCATGAGGTGTTGGTGACTCGCCTGCGGGACCGTGCTGGAATTGGCGGAACGGTCTTGGACTGGTTTCGTTCATTCCTGGCCGGGAGAACTCACCGGGTGGTCTTGGGGGAGTGTACGTCTTCCCCCCGGGACCTCACGTGTGGAGTCCCGCAGGGTGCCATTCTGTCCCCCCTCTTGTTTAACATCTATATGCAGCCGTTAGGGGAGATCGTGAGGGGGTTTCAGGGCATGCAGTGTCATCAGTATGCTGATGACACTCAGCTCTACCTCTCCTTTTCCACCGACCCAGGCCATGCAGTCTCCTTATTTTCCCAGTGCCTGTCAGCTGTGGGGGCTTGGATGAGGTTGAGCCATCTGCAACTGAATCCTGACAAGACGGAGGTGATGTTGGTGGGCGAGGGCTTGGGGAGCCTGGGGGTGGTTGAATCTCCTCTTGTTGGGGGGGTTCGCCCCCCCATGGTGTCTCAAGTGCGGAGTCTGGGTGTGCTCCTTGATTCGCGGCTCAGCTTGGAATCTCAGGTTGTGGCCGTGGCGGGGAGTGCGTTTCGGCAGTTACATCTTGTCCGGCGGCTTCGGCCGTATCTCTCAGACTCCGACCTCGCCACTGTCATCCATGCCTTCATCACCTCGAGGCTGGATTACTGCAACGCGCTCTACGTGGGGCTGCCCGAGAAGCTGGTCCGGAGGTTGCAGCTGGTGCAGAATGCCGCGGCCCGTCTCCTGACGGGGGCGGGTCGCAGGGAGCACATGACACCAGTGCTCCGGGCTCTGCACTGGCTGCCTATAAAGCACCGGGCCAGGTTCAAGGTGCTGGTTTTAACCTTTAAAGCCCTTCACGGCCTAGGCCCAGCCTATCTGCGGGATCGCCTCACTCCCCATGTACCCGTGCGACCCTTGAGATCGTCCGTGGGAGCCTTTTTGGAGGTTCCCCGGGCGAGGCGGGTGGCCACCGATGTTAGATCTTTTTCGGTGGTCGCCCCTGTGCTGTGGAATTCGCTCCCGGAGGAGGCTCGGCTGGCTCCCACTCTCCTGCTGTTTCGGCGTATATGTAAGACCTGGCTGTTCCGTCAGGCTTTTGGCGGGGGGGTGGGTTGGGGTGGGGGTGGGGATAGGGATGGGGCTTTTCCCCATGTAGTGTATTTTAAATTGTTTTTAAATTTTATTATTGTTTTAAATGAAATGCTGTTTGCCGCCCCGGGCTGCCCTGTGGGCAGGAGGGGCGGGATATAAATTTAAAAATAAATAAATATAACATTTTTGCATGGACTCCCCACCCCTTGCCCACGTGTGCAGGTGCATGGGCAGTAGGGAGGCTTCCATGCAATCACCGCGGTGTGTGTGTGGTGCACTCCTGCTTTCTACCCATCTCCACCCACCTCCACCCATGACCCACGCATGGAACAACAGGTGCCAATGGTGCATCCACCATTGGAGCATCCTCCATGCATGGAGATGGGTGGGCGTCCATGCAACGGGCAGCCCACGCACCACCCACCCATCGTGGCATCCACTGATCCCCCCACACACACACCACCGGCCTGTGTGAAAAGGGCCTTAATCTTCCCAGTGCCAAGACTGGCTTCTGGACTATGTGTGTTTTTAGACACGCACCACCTCACCCATTACCCACCAATCATGCATGTTGCAGGGCTGCATGCGGTGCCAATGTGGCCCTCCAGCATGATGGGTGGGTAATGGGTGAGTAATGGGTAGGGAGTACTTGTCTAAAAACACCTTATGTGTTTTCAATGTGGATAGGAGCTAAATACAGTCATAGGAATGGTTCTAGGGCCTCCAGAGTATAATGCCTTTGTGGATTGTACTTCTATCCATGACCTGTTTTGTCTATGGGTGTTTTCAGACAAGACACTGCCCACCCACCTTTTACGCACTATACATGTTACAGGGCACCCATAGGACAACACTACAGCCCTGCAACATGTATAGTCGGTGGGTAGTGGGTGGAGAGTGTCTTGTCTGAAAACGCCCTGCGTGGGAGATGAACATGTTTTTATTCATGACTCAGGATTTTACAGTTAGTGGGGTTTTATGATAGCTAAATAAAACAGCTCACTCTCTGTTGAATGGTATCTCAATATTTCAGATCAAAGGCTAACAAATAACTTTTGGGTATGGGACAGCAAGCTCTTTATTTTAGTGGCTTCAGGGAAATAGCTCCTCAGTCCAGTTCTTTCTTTTTGAAAATTCTTTGCCCCAGCCCTCTCTCTCCAGAGCTGAAACACAATGCACTTCCCATCTTAACACAGATTTCAAAGGTGACTGTCTGTCAAGTTTGAGTGATATTGATTCAAATTAAGAAAAAAGCATCTGGGAGCCACCTGATATAGCAGCATCTCTTGACTCCTAGAGATATCATTATCATTATCGCTGCTATTAAACACTAATTAGAAATGTTAATTAGTTAAGAACTGGAATAAACCTTCCTTGATTTGTCTTTTTTTCATACTGGGAAATGGAGGAGGATGTAAGAATACAGAGTGAGAAGGTTGAATGTGTTTCCTCAAACAGGCTGAACAACTTGTACCTTATTTGAGTTGTCCCTTAGTGTGCAAAAATCTCCAGTTCAGATTCCTAAATGGCACATTGAAAAGCCAAAGACAAACACATACATCCTGCCCAAGGTAGTGGAATAACAGTCCAAAGTGAGAAGGAGCTCAACATTCTTGGATATTCAATGTGAATACCAAATTTAACAAATGTGGTATATTCGTACCTATTCCGACTATATTGAATATAAAATGCTATTGGTTTCTGGTTTGGAATATTTGTTTCAGTATTTTTGTATTTGATATCATGACTCTGTTAATATCTAAAACCACTGAAGTAACCAAAATACACAAACAACGTTTTGAATTTCACATTGGTGACAAAAATGAATGTGAACAGTCGTTTGTGGGAAGAAATGTGGACTACCCTATGTATGAAATATCCATTGAAACCCTATTCCTGATTCCCCAAAGCCACACCTATTGCCACCTCCTAATGCTGGTGAATTTTCCCATTCACCAGCTCTAGGAAATCTGATTTCTCTAGGTGTTCTGATTATGGAAGAAAATATTTTTTTCATGGAAGTTTCTGAATACCAGAATGGTGCATTTCATTTTTGGAGATGCATACAGTAAAAGGTCTGGAGGGCCTCTATTATTTAATGTTTATATTATTTGGACTCTGTACAATGATTACAGTGAGGGCGTTTTTGCTTTGCATTCCATTTCAGAAGAATTACTCTTACAGGTACAAATGGAGAAAAAGTAGGGTAAGTTTGGTTTCTCAGCAGATCATATAAACCTTTCAGAATGGGTTTCTTACAGTATTCTTGATCATGCTTTGAAATGACAGTTTGGAGGGCAATCTTATGGTTTGTTGCAGCCTGCTGAGGTGGACAAAGCCAAGTAAAGTTCCTAGTCTTATTCCCGTTCCTTTGCCTTGACATTGTGCAAGACCAGTTCTGGATCATACTGGTGGAGGAGTTTCTTCTCCATGCAGACACAGCAATAGCAGGAAGTTTCATTCTAAAGTGCCAACTTCTAGTGTATTGAATAGGCACCACACTTTCTACTACTAGCAGTAGATTTTTCTACTGGTGACCAGTTTGGATAATGGAATCCAGTTGGAAATGAAGTTTCAGCCATAAATCTGACTTTTTCAGGGTTCTTGAGAAACCAGGGTTGTTTACTCCAAATGTTCAGAATGAGTCAACCTCCCCAAAATCAGGATATCAGCTGAAAAATCAAGACTGGAAAAAATATAACAACATTTGGGTTCTTTTATTGACACTTGATAGCCACCAATTCAAAGTTGTTACACAACCCCAAGGGCTAGAAACTTGCTTTACAATCAACGTAAGATGAGATTTTCCTGTAAATCTGTACTTTTTCAAATACTGAATGCCTTTTTTTTTTATTTGTTAGATTTTTAAATTGGAGAAAAACACTTAACAAAGTTTTTATGTATAAATATTACATGATAAACTTAAATTATGAGTCTTCTAACTTTAGGCTGTAATAAATACTCAAAATTGTAAGGCACACAATATAATTGGAAGATCTCACTACCGCCATTACCAAAGGTAGAAAAAGACCTACAAAAGAGTTGTGAAGTGTTTTTGGTTTTTTAAAAAAATAGAAGCTTTGCTGCCCATCTGGGATATATAGGAGCTGGCTATGATAAATTACGTAGGTTTGGATGCACCTAACTGTCATCAATTGGGTCATTGTAGAGGGAGCTGGGGGTAGTGTGGTTGCTATGGGTGGGGCATGCTGTGCTAGGGAGCAGGGTTTTATCTGAAGGGGAAGGGAAGCACTGGAGTGAGGAGGCGGTGCTCAGCAGTCTTGTACTAGAGTGCTCTGCAGACAGTGCCAAACAACTGATTGGGGGAAGGAGGACCCTAGAATGGTGTGCATGCTTTTCCCACCCACCAAACTGCTGATTGGGGCAGGGGCCCTGGAGGAGCCCATGCTGACCAAAAGAGCAGAAGCCTAGTGGTGAGGTGAGTGAGCCTAGGGAGCTGCAGGTGCTGGGATTGGCATCCTGGGGTGTCCCAGGGCATTCAAGAGCATACCAGATTCCTCAGGAATACCCTACATTTGGGGCACTGGGTAGACAATTGGAGGCTGAGTACCTCCAAATCAAGCTTCTTCTCATACTTGTTTAAATGGGGTGGGATGGGGTGTGTATATTATGAGGGGGAGGGAAAGGGGATTGGGCTGGGGAGAAAAGGGCCACTCCCTGTGGTGAGAGGATGGGGGGGTGACCCTGGGGGATGTGGGGTGGATTTTCCCCATGGGGGGGATATGTTAGTTAGGGGGGAAGTGGGACTCCCGGTGAGAGAGGGAGATCCAGGATGGGGTGGGAAGGGAAATAGGGTAGTGAGGGGGATATGGAGGGGAGGTAGGGGGAAGGGGGGAAGCGTACTCTGCCACCCGGTGAGACAGGGGTCATTGCCTGAGGGATAGGGTGGGGGGACCCTCTGTGAGAGAGTAGGTCCCAGGGAGGGAGGAGGGGGGAGGTTAGGGGTGGGATCTCGCTCGCAGTCCTGGTGGGATGACTGAGGAGCGAGGGCTAGAGGGGAAACGGGGGTGGGTGGAGTAGACGCGGCTATTGGGGTTGTGATGGGCCAGGGGAGATATGGTTTCAGGGGAAGGAATGTGGAGGTGGGGAGGCAGGACAGGTGCCTAGTTCACATCCCGCTTGCCCCTCCCCCAGTGGATGAGCAGGTGGATCATGGTCAGGGGGCCCTTAACCCAGTTTTGGTGCTGTTAAACGCAAGGTCAATGGCGAATAAGGCAACAGCAGTCCAGGCGGTGACCCTGGACTGTGCAGCAAATCATGGAAACTTGACTGGACAATGAATTGGGGCCTATTTTGACTGATCTTGTTCCGGTCAGGTATTCTGTGCAGCACCAGCTGTGGTTAGAAGGATGGGGGGGCGGTGTAGCTATGATTTTTAAAGAGGGGTGGTCTTTGAGGAGGTATCCAATGCGGACCGAAGCAAGCATTGATGGTCTCCATCTTGCGTTTGATTTGGCAGGGGACAGTTGGGGAGTGCTGCTGGTATACTGTGCACCTAACAGTACAGCAATCTTCCATCATTCTCTGGCAGAGGCAGTGTCGGAAGTGGTGTTGCGGTCCTTCAGAATGATAGTCTTGGGGGCCCTCAACATCCACGCCGACGCAGTGCTCGGGGGAGCCAAGCATGAGTTCACAGCCACCATGGCAACCATAGGCCTGTCTCAGAGGGTCAATGGCCTGACACATCTTGGAGGGCATACCTTGGACCTCATTTTCTGCACTGGCCTTGAGGCAGGTGCTCCGTTATGGGGGAGATATCAACTGTGCCCTTGTCATGCATAGATCATTACCTCCTACAGACCTCCCTTCTAAAACATGTCTGCCCCCGGCAGGGTGCAGGACCTATTAGGATGGTCCCCTCCCGGAGGTTGATGGACCCAGTGTGGTTTCTAGGCACTCTGGGGGAGTTACCCTCTGACCTTGACAACCGTCTCATCAATGACCTCGTCAAGCTATTGAATATCTTTCTAAAAGAGGCCATCGATCAAATGGTTCCCAGGTGTCCATTGCCTAGGCAGCAGTCCCGCAGAGCTCCTTGGTTCTCTGAGGAACTGTGGGTCCTGAAGCTAGAGAGGAAATGGTTGGAGCGACGGTCGCATCAATCTTGCACTGAAGCTGACAGATTGCAACATAGAGCGAGTTTACGAGTCTATGCCATGGCTATGTGGATAGCAAAGAGGGAGTTCTTAGCAGATCACCAAATCCCATCCAATGAAGCTGTTCCAGGTGGTGCGGGGGCTGGTCAATCTGGCCTCACTCAGCCTGGGGGTTGAGTCATCTTACACCAGCTGTGACCTTTTTGTGGATTATTTTGTGGAGAAAATCGCTCGTATTCACCAAGACCTTGATGCTGCAATTAATTCAATGGAGGAGATAGAGGGTGTAGAAGCCCCAGCTTGTCCGATTTTTGTGGGATCACTTTCAGTCGGTGATACCTGCTGACGTGGTGGGGGTGCTTGGGGCTGTTCGAGCCACCTCATGTGAACTAGATCCGTGCCCGTCCTGGTTGGTTAAGGGCTGTTGGGAGACATTGGGTCCGGGGATGGCTGGGGTAGTCAATGCCTCCCTGAGTGAGGGCAGAGTGCCAAGCTGTCTCAAAGAGGCATTGGTGCAGCCTCTGCTCAAGAAATCATCGCTTGACGTTGACTCCCCTGCCAGATATTGGCTTGTCTCTAGCCTTCCCTTTTTAGGGAAGGTTATTGAATGGGTAGTGGCTCAGCAGCTCCAGGGGCATCTTGACCATGTTGGTTATCTTGATCCTTTGCAGTCTGGCTTCCATCAAGGGCATGGCACTGAGAAAGGACTTGTGGCCTTGGTGGGTGATCTTCGCCAAGAAAAGGACCAGGGTCGATTGACCCTGTTGGTCCTTTTAGATCTTTCGGCAGCATTTGATATCATTGACGATGAGAAGTTGGTGACACACCTAAGGGGTAGTGTGGGGGTGGGAGGGATCATTCTTGAATGGTTCCGCTCATTCCTGACCAGAAGAACTCAGCGGGTGGTACTCGGTGATTATTTTTCATCTTACCGAAACCTCCCATGTGGGGTCCCGCAAGGTTTGGTTCTGTCCCCTCTCTTGTTCAACGTGTATATGCAGCCACTTGGCGAGGTGATCAGAGAGTTCAGGGTGAGGTGTCATCAGTAGTTAGTTAGTTAGTTAGTTAGTTAGTTAGTTGCGTGACCCTTGGGCCATTGCATAAACATACACACAAATACAAGCGACAGCATGTACAAATAAAACAGTAAGAAACATGCCAGAAAAATATACAATCAATAAAGCATATTAAAAAGGAGAAGGAGGAAAAACAAACACACACAGGATTCTTCCAAGATTATTATACCTTTTGAGAAACCTAATCAAGGATCTCATCAAACCACACCATCTCCATGAAGCGGTTGGGCAACCTAATCTACAGTCAAATATTTTAGGAACCTGTCCCACCTTGCAAATGCCTGTACTAAACAAAAATGGCATTGCATCCAGAAGTTTCTGGTTGGTATCCTGTAGAAAAATACACAGTAGATCAGAATGTGTCCTACCAGGAAATTTGTCTATATGTGGTGTGGCACGGAGGAGGAGACCCACGACCCGCTCCCCGCGCAACTCACCGGAGAACCGGCAGCAGGACGAGAGAGGCAGCGGCTTGCAGTGGCCCTGGCAATGGCCGGAAGGGAAAGCAACATCAGAGAGGGGCGAGGGGGAGGAGCCAAGCCACAGGAAGGGCGAGCCCGGCGTGGACAGGAGGCGCAGTGGCCATTTAAGGAGGAGGAGCCTGAGAAGCAGGGGGAAGCGAGCCCGTGGGCAGGAGACTCGGCGACATCCAAGGCAGGGAGGTACCAGTGGGTGCCGGACTGGGGGGAAGAACTATAGGGGGAGCACGGAGGGGTAACGAGACTCTGGGGTGTGTGTGGAAGGGGCAGGAGAAGAGACACTTGGGTGATCAAAGGGAAGGGAGTGGGGGTTGTGAACTCAGGTACTGGAAAGGGGGGAGGGTAGGCACCAGGCTGAGGCCTGCAGGGAGAGTCTCACTGGGATACAGGGGAACCCACCCTGTTTTCCCTCAGACTCCCCCAGGAGAATAAGGGAATCTCCCCGCCCCGCCGGCCCAGACTCTGGAAGCCGACAGGGCACATATATAGGGGGAGGGTGACAAGTGGCGTCCCTGGGTGGGCCCTTCACATGAGACAGCCGGATATAGAGGCAGGGCTTGTCTCCCGGTGGGAGGGGGGAACTGCCATGAACACGGAAACCATGTTGAAATGGCTTATGGAGTCACAGGCTGCGCAATTAGAGACCCAGAGGGGGTTCTTACAGCAGCTGATGGCCGAATTGGCCACCAACCAGGCGTGAGGCCAGGCTCTAATGACCGAGCAAGTGGCAACCCTCATGACGCCCGCCCTGGTCACGCTAGCGGCTGGAGGGTGGGAGGCCTGGGGGAGATAAAAGGGCCGCAGGTGCGGCTGACTAAAATGGGCCCCGACGATGACCCGGAGGCCTTTTTGAATGTATTTGAGAGGGTAGCCATTGCCGCTAAATGGCCCCAGGATCAGTGGGCTGTCCTGCTGGCCCCCTGTCTGTAAGGGCCGGCCCAAGCCATATATGACCGGCTGGAGCCAGCCGAGGCCACCGATTTTGGCCGGGTAAAAGCCGCCATCTTACGCAGGCTAGACATCTCAGAAGAGACATATAGAAGGCAGTTCAGGGGAGAAAGATACACGCCAGGGACCCCCCCCCCAAGCCTTGGCCCAACAGCTTAGGACCCATTGTCTTAGATGGCTAAAACCCCAGCAGAGGACCTCTCATGCTGTTGTCGAGCTCATAATGACGGAGCAATTTATACAGATATTACCAACAGGAAGCCTGGCATGGATAGCCCGTCATAGGCCAGTCTCGCTAGAGGAAGCCACACACCTCCTCGAGAATTATGAGGCTTTCAAGGGGTCATCAGGCTATAGTCCCAGGGAAGGGGGGAAGGCGTGAGAAGAGAGATTTCAGAAGACGGGGGCAGGGCGAGATATGCGCCCCAGGACCCCGGAGGCAGGAGGGGTACGAGAAGAAGGACCCCAAGGTGGGGCGGGGGGTAGACCCAAACAGGAAGGGCGGTGGGGAGCAGGAGGGGTTCCCCCCAGAAGCCCTTTCCTCCCAGGGAAAATCCATGAACAACCACCAGGGAGGGATGGAGGAGGAGGCCCCAGTGGGCAGGCCTGTTATCAGTGTGAGAAACCCAGACACTTTAAAAGGGAGTGTCTGCTCATGGATTGCACCTTTGCGGAAGGGTGGTATGGAGAGGATGGATTAAGAAGGAGAAGGGACGAGAAACCCCTCATCCCCATATGGCTAGGGGGCCAACAGTATGAGGCCCTGGTAGATACGGGGTGTGGGAGGATACTGGTATGAGAAGGAATCCGCGGCCTACCTCAGGCCTCGTTCCCCCAAGTGCGGATCCGATGCATACACGGGGAGGTGCGTTTCTACCCCACATGTCAGGTGGATTTGGGGGTAGTGGGACAGTCAGGGACCCGACAGATAGGGGTAGTCCCAGGGTTGGCCCACCCCATCATACTAGGAAGGGACTGGCGTGCCATAACCCCTTTGTTACAAGCCTTCGATGGGTTGGAGGGTGAAGAAGTCCCAGGAACTGCCCGGGATCCTAACATCAGACAAGCCGGAAATCGAATACCGTGGATGTTGAGCCCTTTTAATATTATACAGGCTCAACGTAACGACCCGGCTTTAAAATATGCCTATGAACAAGTCCAGGTGGTAAATGGGACCCCTCAGAGACCAGGACAGCCACTCTCCTACCCCCACTTCGAACTAATAGGGGACAGGTTGTACCGTATCCATAAGGAAGGGGAACAAGGAGAAGTGTGCCAATTGTTAGTTCCCCAAGGGGTGCAAGGGGATCTCCTACGGCTAGCCCACGATGTACCTTGTGGAGGCCATTTGGGGGAGGGGAAAACCCTGGACAGGTTGACAGCCCGCTTCTATTGGCCGGGTATTAGGGCGGCCGTAAAACGCTACTGCGCCTCCTGCCCCGACTGCCAACTGACGACAAAGCGGAAGGTGGCCCCGGCTCCCCTCATCCCTTTGCCTATCGTAGGTACCCCCTTTGAGAGGATGGGCATGGATATAGTGGGACCCGTGGAGAAGTCAGCAGAAGGATACTGCTATATATTGGTAACAGTCGATTACGCCACTCGGTATCCAGAAGCGGTCCCCGTAAGGTCCATTAAGGCCCCAATAATTGCGAGGGAGTTGCTAAAAATATTTGCCCAAATGGGGTTCCCGCATACATTACTCACAGACCAGGGCACTAATTTCACGGGGAAGTTGATGCGACAGTTGTGCCAGCTATTGAAAATACACCACGTACGTACCTCGGTGTATCACACCCAAACAGACGGACTGGTGGAGCGGTTTAACCAGACCTTGAAAGCCATGCTCCGCAAGTTCGTCCAAGAGGAACCCAAGGGGTGGGCCACCTTACTTCCCCCTCTGTTATTTGCTTATAGGGAGGTACCCCAGGCATCTCTAGGATTCTCCCCCTTCGAGCTACTTTATGGGAGGCAATCACGAGGGTTCCTAGATTTAATAAAGGAAGGGTGGGAGGAAACAAGCAATGAGCAAGACAACATCATAGAGTATGTTACACGACTGCGGGACAAACTGAGAAGGATAGGAGAGTGGGCAGCACAGAATGGGTTAGAGACGCAGCAAAAGCAAAAAGAACAATTTGACAGGACAGCCGAGTACGACAACCACAAAATGGGCAAAGGGTCTTGGTGTTGTTACCCTCATCCGAATCTAAGCTATTGGACACCTGGCAGGGTCCCTACGAGGTAGTAGGGAGAAAGGGACCGGTGGACTATGTGATCCGCCGACTCGGGCGATGACCGGAACTGCAAACTTACCACATCAACCTCCTTAAAGAATGGCGAGAATGGGCGGAAGGAGCAGCCGAGGCCCTAGTGGGACAGGTCACACAACCTGAAAAGGGGGGGACCCCAGAAGAAGACGTCCCCTTGGGGGGTGACTTGGACCTGACCCAGAAGAACCAGCTACGCGAACTGGTAGAAAGGTATAGAGACATGTTCACCAGTTTCCCCGGATGTACCAACCAGGGGTGCCACGACATAGTGACATAACCAGGAAAGGTGGTACGAGATCCACCCCGCCGGAGCCCGTATCACCTCCAGCAGGTTATAAAAGAGGAGGTGTCCCAGATGCTCAAGTTAGGGGTAATCACGGAGTCTAACAGCCCCTGGCAGAGTCAACCGGTCCTGGTAGGCAAGCCGGATGGCACTATGAGATTTTGTGTAGACTTCTGTAAAGTTAATGCCATCTCGAAATTTGACGCCTACCCCATGCCGTGGGTAGACACGCTGTTGGAGCAGCTGGGACAGTCCAGGTATTTGTCGACATTGGACCTAACCAAGGGGTATTGGCAGATTCCCCTGACCCCGGAGGCTCAAGAAAAGATGGCCTTTGCGACTCCTCTCGGCCTCTTCCAATTCACGAGGATGCCCTTTGGCTTACATGGAGAAGCCGCCACCTTCCAATGACTGATGGACAAGGTATTGGGGCCCCACCAAGCCTATGCGGCAGCCTACATCGACATCGTCATTTTTAGCCAAACCTGGGAAGAACAACTCCGACATCTAGGACAGGTGAGAGAGGCCTTACTGGAGGCCAGACTCACTGCCAACCCAAAGAAGTGCCTCCTGGGGTTGAGGGAAGTAACATATCTAGGATACCAAGTGGGAAAAGGGAAAATCCACCCCGTGTGGGAAAAGGTACAGGCCGTCAAAGACTGGCCTCCTCACACTACCAAAAGGCAAATACAACAATTCATGGGGCTAGCGGGATATTATCGACAACATGTGCCCCACTTTGCAACTTTGACCACGCCACTTACAGATGTGACCGGGAAGAGACAACCGAAACAGGTGACCTGGACCCCTGCCTTAGACAAGGCCTTCACCGCCCTGAAGGAGAGGCTATGTGCGGCTCCGGTTCTATACGCTCCAGATTTCGGGAAACCCTTCATCCTGCGGACCGATGCCTCGGACGTGGGACTAGGAGCGGTCCTGTCCCAAGAAATTGAGGGAGAGGAACACCCAGCTGCATACCTTAGTCAGAAACTGGACCACCGGGAGAGGGCGNCCCCTCCCCCAGTGGATGAGCAGGTGGATCATGGTCAGGGGGCCCTTAACCCAGTTTTGGTGCTGTTAAACGCAAGGTCAATGGCGAATAAGGCAACAGCAGTCCAGGCGGTGACCCTGGACTGTGCAGCAAATCATGGAAACCTGACTGGACAATGAATTGGGGCCTATTTTGACTGATCTTGTTCCGGCCAGGTATTCTGTGCAGCACCAGCTGTGGTTAGAGGGATGGGGGGCGGTGTAGCTATGATTTTTAAAGAGGGGTGGTCTTTGAGGAGGTATCCAATGCGGACCAAAGCAAGCATTGATGGTCTCCATCTTGCATTTGATTTGGCAGGGGACAGTTGGGGAGTGCTGCTGGTATACTGTGCACCTAACAGTACAGAAATCTTCCTTCATTCTCTGGCAGAGGCAGTGTCGGAAGTGGTGTTGCGGTCCTTCAGAATGATAGTCTTGGGGGCCCTCAACATCCACGCCGACGCAGTGCTCGGGGGAGCCAAGCATGAGTTCACAGCCACCATGGCAACCATAGGCCTGTCTCAGAGGGTCAATGGCCTGACACATCTTGGAGGGCATACCTTGGACCTCATTTTCTGCACTGGCCTTGAGGCAGGTGCTCCGTTATGGGGGAGATATCAACTGTGCCATTGTCATGCATAGATCATTACCTCCTACAGACCTCCCTTCTAGAACATGTCTGCCCCCGGCAGGGTGCAGGACCTATTAGGATGGTCCCCTCCCAGAGGTTGATGGACCCAGTGTGGTTTCTAGGCGCTCTGGGGGAGTTACCCTCTGACCTTGACAACAGTCTCATCAATGACCTCGTCAAGCTATGGAATATCTTTCTAAAAGAGGCCATCGATCAAATGGCTCCCAGGTGTCCATTGCCTAGGCGGCAGTCCGGAGGAGCAACTTGGTTCTCTGAGAAACTGCGGGTCTTGAAGCTAGAGGGGAAATGGTTGGAGCGACGGTGGCATCAATCTTGCACTGAAGCTGACAGATTGCAACATAGAGCGAGTTTACGAGTCTATGCCATGGCTATGTGGATAGCAAAGAGGGAGTTCTTAGCAGATCACCAAATCCCANTATGTTGTGGGATAGATAATATGTATAGCTTTTGCATTGTATTTTATGGGGATTTCTTTTGGTAGGGAGAGTGGGAGGGATAGGTGCATAGAATAGTTTAGGCAGACTCTCTCCAGTAAGAGACGGGGGATCCTGTGTGGGACAGGTTAAGCAGCTCTGCAGTCTAGTGATAGCCCCTTTTTGTATGTGTGTGTGTGTGTGGGGGCTAGGCTGGGGGAGGGAATTCCTCCAAGTGAGAGTTGGAGAAATGGGAGTGAGGGGGATGGGTTGGTGTGGTATTGGGTGGCATGGGATGTTGATCCAATTAGATCTTTCTTCGGCCTTTGATACAGTTGATCACAAGATGCTGACACAAGTACACGGGAATTCTCTTGAGTGGTTCCACTCCATCCTGTCTGGGAGGTCCCAGAGAATGGTGTTGAGCGATTTCTCGTCATCTTCTCTGGACCTCCCCTGTGGGGTCCTTCAGAGTTTTATTCTGCCTCCCCTCTTGTTCAACTTCTATATGAGGCCACTGGATTATGTTATTTGGAAGTTTGGGGTGAAGTGCCATCAGTATGCTGCTGACACTCAGCACTTCTGCTACTTTTCATCAGATTCAGACCCTGCAGTCTCGGTGCTTATCTGATGCCTGGCTGCTGTCAGGGACTGGATGAGGATGAGCTAATTGAGACTGAATCCAGACAAGAATGAGATGATGATGGTTTTTGTCCAGCCTTGTGACTCGGTGGGGATTGGGATTCCTGTTATTGAGGGAATCTGGCCCCCTCTGGTCAGTCAGGTTCACAGTCTTGGAGTGCTTATGGATCACTTCATGTGCCTGGACTGTCACGTTGTGGCAGTGGCCAGGAGCGCTTTTCACTAACTCCATCTGGTGAGGCTGCAGCCTTTCAGGTCTGATTCAGATCTGGCTACCATTATCCTTGCTTTCATCACCTTGAGGCTAGATTACTGCAATGTGCTCTACATGCAGCTGCCTTTGATAACGTTTTGGAAGCTGCAAGTGGTGCAGAATGCAGCGACTTGCCTCCTTTCGAGGACAAGTCACTAGAATCATATTACACCATTGCTCCGAAGTCTTCATTAGCTCTCTATAGCTTTCTGGGCACAATTCAAGATGCTGGTTTTGACTTTAAAGCCCTATGTGCTGGGCCCCACATATCTGAAAGATCACCTGTCCTTCCATGTCCCATTGCAGCCCCTGTGATTGGCCCAGAGCATCACCTTGTGGGTACCATCTGTTAGTCTTGTTCATATTACAAGGACTCTTAGGGAGGCATTCTCAGTTGCTGACCCAGTGCTTTGGAACTCCCTTACCACGAAGGTTCATTTGAGCCTGAAGGTTCATTTGATCCTGAGCCTGAACATCTTCCAGAGGCAGTGTAAGACTTTTTTTTGTATTTGAAAAGGCATTTGGCGGGTGGGGATAAGGAGTTCTGTTGGGGTTTGGTGGGTGGTTTGGGGGTACAAGAGGGGGTTGGGTGGGGAGGTGGTATTAGGTTGGTTTTGTGGGGTTGGGTTTTTGTAGGAGTTTGTATTAGTTTTAATTATTTTTATGGAGTGGAAGCCACCCTGGTTAGATGATAGGTAGATTTAGGCCCTTTTTACACAGATGCTCTAACACCCATAAAATGGGTGTTACATTTTATTATACATGTTGCAGGGCACCACTGCAGCCAATCACGATGGGCCCTGTGCACACATGATGCCTCCACACAGTTCTTCTGGGTGGAGGTGGGTGTTGGCCGGTGGGTGGGGAGCATTTCCCTGGGTGGCAGTGGGTGGGGGCGTCTGTGTAAACGCCACTTTCAGTGGGTGTTGGTGAGTGTTTGCTCCCGGCCAACACTCATCTCTACCCACACCCACCAATGGAGCAACCAGCAGTGGCGTTCGTTGCTCCGTGGGTGGGTATGGGTGGAGATGGGTGTTGGCCAGGAGCAAACACTCACCAACACTCACTGAAAGTGGCGTTAACACAGATGCCCCCACCCATCTCCACCCAGGGAAATGCTCCCCACCCACCGGCCAACACCCATCTCTACCCAGAATAACTGGGTGGAGGCATCATGTGTGCACAGGGCCAATGGTGTGGATTTTTATATTGTTTATTTTATGTTGGAAGCCATCCCGAGATGCTGTAGGCATAGGGGGAGGCATAAATAAATAAATAAATAAATAAATAAATAAATGGTGATTGGCTGCAGTGGTGCCCTGCAACATGTATAATCAAATGTAACACCCTTTTTATGGGTGTTAGAGCATCTTTGTAAAAAGGGTCATAGACACATTGATTTTGATGACTGCTCTATGGATGGCCTGGTCAAGATGTGGAACATCTTGTTGACCAAGGCTGTTGACACAGTCGCACCCAGGCATCCACTTCCTCCATGGTGTCGGCACAGGTCTTTCTGCTTTACGGGGGAACCTGCAGCGGATGAAGTGGGAAGCAAGGTAGTTGGAGATCGATTTTGAAGGACTATAGTGTGACAAGGGTAGCAGCAAGGGCTGCTCTTCTCTCTTCTACCATATTATCTGCAATGTCCTGTTCAGCAGCGCTATTCCAGACAGTGAACAGCCTGGTGAATCTGCGTTGTTTCCATCCTATGGTTGAATCATCTTCTTCCCACTGTGAGGAATTTAATACCTACTTTGCATACAAAATCACTCCTATTCACCTCAACTTGGGGGCTGCTAGTTCATTGGCAGAGTCAGAGTTTGGGGCTGTGGGGGCTCAGTCTTGTCCTGTTTATATGGATCAGTTTCAGTTGGTGTTGCCCACTGAGGTGAGGGCTGTCCTTGGGCTATGTGGGCAACCAGTTGTAAACTAGATCCTTGCCAATCTTGGTTGGTGAAAGTCAGCTGTGAGAGACTGGGGCCTTTGCTGTCTGAGATTGTCAGTGCCTCCCTTCAGGAGGGGAGGATGCCAGAACTCCTCAAGATGGCGGTTCTTCAGCACCTGCTCAAAAAAACCATTTTTTGATGTTTCCTTAAGGTGATTCCTTAAGCAGTAATTGCCCTGTCTCTAACCATACCTTTTTAGGGAAGTTTATTGAACAGGTGGTTGCTAGGCAGCACAGGGACATTTGGATGTAGTAGGATTCCTGGACCCCTGCCAGTCTGGCTTTCGTCCTGGGTATAGCATTGAGACTGTGCTTGTGGCCTTGGTCGATGATCTTTTCTGTGAGATTGACAGGGGATATTGTAGATCCTGTTGATCCTTTTAGATTTTTCAGCAGGCTTTGAAACTGTTGACCATGAGGTATTATTGACATGGCTGCGGGACCTGACAGGTGTTCATGGGATGCCTCTAGTGTGTTTTTGTTCATTCCTATCAGAGAGGTTTCAGCTGATGGTGATATGTGATTTTTCTGGTTTCTCATCCCCTCTCTCTTGTGGGGTCCCATCCTATCTCCCTTCCTGGTCAACGTGTATCTAAGGTGCCTGGGTGAGACTGTGCATAGATTTGGGGTGTGTTGTCTTCAATATGTGGATGACACCCAGTTCTACATATCTTTTTCATCGAATCCGGGTCCTGCAGTCTTGGTGCTTATCCATCAGTGCTTGGCTGCTATTGTGAACTGGATGTAGGTGGGCTGTCTGAAGCTGAATCTAGACAAGACTGATGTGATGATGGAGGGCCAGCCCTGTGGCTTGGGGCTGGGGAGGATTGGGGCTCCCATCATTGATGGTGTCCGGCCTCCCCTCTCTACTCAAGTGCATAGCCTCAGCTGCGCTTGGAAGGTCACGTTGCAGCTGTGACCTCAAGTGCCTTTTGCCAACTCCATCGGGTGAGAAAACTGTGTTCCTTTCTTTCCAATGTGGATTTGGTCATTCTTACCCATGTCTTCATTACTTTGAGCCTGGACTACAGCAATGAGCTCTACATGGAGCTGCCCTTCGATGGCTGTAATTAGTGCACTGTGTGGCAGCCTGCCTCTTGACTAAGTGTGCACTACCTTGACTGAGAAGTAGGGGGAGGCCCTGGTTCAAATCTCACCTTAGTCAGAAACTCACTGGGTGACCTTGGGCCAGTTACATTATTATTATTATTATTATTGAATTTATAATGGAGCACATAATAATTAATAATCAATTAGTGACAATCAATAACAGATAATTAATAATTAATAATTAATAACTGTTGCCTGAGCTGCCATTTTTGGTTCAGATATGGTATATTTGACAGGGTTACCAGATTTATTGTGGTACTCATTTAGGCGCTAATAGTTACAATCACTTTTGGTGATACTATTCAGTGCCTATCTTGCGGAATCACCGAGTATTCAGCTGACATTTAGCACCCCACTGTGCTAGGTGATGTACGCACATAACCTAATACAATTTCTACTCTGAAAAGACTGCAGTAACATGGCCCCAATCCTGTAAAGACTCATAGAAAAACATCACTTTAAACATCACTGTTTCCTTTGCCCCCATAACTGGTTGCCCTCAGGCACCAGAAAAGGGCAGAGGGGTTTGTCCCACTCCCTTTTTTAAGAGGAAGAGGGCAAGCAGAGTGGCTGTGAATCAATGCAAGATGCAGCCTGAGACAGAATGGTGTGCAATTCCGTTGCCAGGGCAACAGCCCCCTGTTCACACCAAATGGGAACTCTCACATTGCAAGAGCAGTGGGCACCATTTTGAAATCTCGTGCCCTGCTGCAGTTTGTCTCAGCATGGGCATGGAGAAGCCGCAAGCACCCATCCACCCTCACTTTGTCTGCACCGTAGACATATGCTGGTCACCTTTACAGGGACTGGGAAGAATTTTTTTTCTGCCAGCTGCATATTGGCCTAGTGGTTGGTAGCTTTTCACCTTCCCCACAGTGTAATGAAGTATAACTTGATTGGCTTTAACAGCAGGCACTTGAATTTATCACACTCTTTCAGGTGTCCAGTTAGTTGAGATAAGTTAGTAAGAGTGGATTCTTAATGAAGACATCTCGTTAAGAGATGGGGTTTGGTGGCCAAATCAAAAGCATAGGCATTCAGGTTTTCAACCAACAGCCCAGGGATGTGAGGCTGAGCATGGCGCTTGTGGACAAGGGTGGTCCAGAGTAGGCACTAGCCTCCTTCACCTGCTTCAAGGTCACAGCAAAAGTTTGTGATGCTTCCAGACCCAGCCTGGCAGCTGGAGGGGAGAGAAGTGACTTGCTGTAGTAAGGTTTTGCAAAGGGATGACCCCTGATTGCTAGACCCTGCAAAGGAAAGGGAAGGTCCTTACCCCAGCTGACCCGAATCTTGCAATCTGATTAAAGAGTGCAGCCATTTAAATTCCATAACTTGTGTCCCTGTCCTTCTGTGATGCCGTGACAATTACCAGTTTGCATGATCACAGGTTACATCACATTTGTGTCTCTGCCGCAAACTTCTTGTGTGAACGTAGACAAATAATTTAACTGACATGTCCCAACTCTCTGTGTTTAAGTTGCTCTGTGCTTAAATACAGATTAGAATAATGACTCTTGTAGATTCCTTTATTTGAGTGCACACACTCTGGGGAAGAGATCTTTGCCTCAAAACAGTTGCATAAATTATTAGCCAGATAGCAAGGCAAAGAGTGGTGAAGTCACCAGCATTCCCATAGCCTGGGTTTCACACATGCATTTCCATGGTTATTGTATGTTGGACTTGCCACATCCACAATTTATGTCTTGGATGATATCCTAGGATGCAGTGTGCATAGAATGTCTTGATCAATAGCAGCCGGTCTAAGGGCATTTATACACAAGATGCTACTACGCAGGACCACCCAGTGGACACATGTGGAAGCGCTCATGTAAAAGTGTGATGGGCGGGTGCATGCTCTTGGAACCCACGCACTCCCACCTACCTCCACCCATCTCCCCGCATGGAGCAACCCGGAATATCTTGGGTTGCACCATGTGGGGACACGGGTGGCCAGTGGGTGGATGGTTGCGCACACCAAGTACACACCTATCTACCACTGTCTAAACCCTCCCCCATGCACTGGAAGTACACACAGACTACCCCACCCCCTGCACCCATTTTAAAATGGCCTCAGTGGGGTATTTATGTTATACTGTTTGTCTGGAGGGTGGGGGTTGGTTTGATAACTTTGGTTATTTCATTTTGGCAATTTTAGCACATTGTGAATGAGCAATTGCTGAAAACAACATAACCAAAATGACTGAACAACTGAAATGGAATATCCCAAAATGGGATATGCGACTACCAATTTTGGTCATGGATATTATTTGAATACAG